>CM061134.1:41474234-41494234 GCA_030789695.1 Scilla litardierei
ATGCCTCAACTGAGCTCGCCGAGCCTCGGAGTGGTTCGATATTAGCCTCTGTGGCATCCGAGCTCGATGAACTAAGCACATTCCTACCATGCTGCCTCAGTCTGAGTTCAGTTCTTCCCACCAAGATTAAAGAGCTTCTCCAGGCTCTGACACCCTCCCTTTGATCTACTATTGCTGGGATCTGTGGAGCGATGTTGATTCTGGAACGATCCGCTCATTTTCTTCTTCGGTGGCATCATCTCCGGGAGAGCTCCTGATACCAAGACACGACCCCCGAACAAAAGATCGGAGGAAACAACAAGGGGAGATGCCACAGTCATCGGCATGAAATGCTACATGTTTTGATCGCCTCAATCTGGTCCACTTCGCTCTGTTTTGGGTCGACGAAAGTCATGTACGAGGACATCAAAATGAGTGACGTGAGTCATACAATCTCGTCGCCCTTCGGTCAACCTCGTCGAGGCCCAATCCAAGTTGCCTTGGGTTGTATGAGCTTGACCGCCTTCGTTTGACCTTGCATGGCATTCTATCGCCCTCACCACCGCCGAGGCGAGGCTCGGTGATACTCAACCTCGCTTCTGTCGCATTCATTATGCCCTCTGCTACAGACGCCACCGTCAAGGGAGGTTCGAAGAAATTCGAAGATACCTCCACGGGGCTTGACAACAAACTCTGCTCCAGATCCAAATTTCATTTAGCTTTGTCAGAGAAGTACGATCACCAAGCACCCCATCCGAGCTTCGACAAAGAACGATCAAGCTCCATACGAGTCCGATGAAGCCCAAAGGTTGATTTGAGCTAAGATGTGTGTTATCGGTGACACACGACCCAATTCAAAGCTGAATGTTGTCAACAAACGCTTGGCCATCGACCAAAGCTTCGACGCAAAGCCGAGCTCAAACTTCCATCGAGTAGGCCGAGTCCCAGCATCCGACCAAGCACGCTCGGATCTCCTTTGACTGAGCAAGCCGAGCAATGTGACCATGAAACTCAGCGAAACTTTGGATCTAGCGGCACTCATCCAAGCCATCATTGGATCGGAATTCGCCCGATCAGGCGGAGTCCATGAGACCGATAGCTCGTCTGATTAACCCTCCTGTGGACCGATGCAGCTTCCCGGTGCACAGACCCTTGTCAAAGAAGCGCCATGGATCAGCATCATCCTAACTGCCGTCATTCGATCATTCGAGCATCCACAATGAGGGAGCCGAGCTCGAGGCCAATCCGAGCTCAAATCTTGTCCGAAGCCTACATGCCAATCTCTGAGGTCCCCCCTGATCTCTGATCGGGAGGAGGAGATCGACCCAGCAGAGCATCAGACCTATCGACGCTCGAGATTACGGGGCTCCATCAGGGCTCATTTCCAAGCCTTCGATCCGATCTCGCCACCCTCAGGGGGAGTTCGGCATCCGACTATGGCAACTAGGCTTCATCAGGGCTCATTCTCGAGCGTTCCATCTGATCTCGCCATCCTCAGGTGCAGTTTGGCATTCGGCCCCGTCAGAGCTCGTCAGATCAACAAAATGTTGGATCCAACGACGTTCGAACCAATCGATCCAATCGCTTTGAAACTTCGACCAGCTGCCAGAATGCACGCCCAGATACATCGCCAAGATCCACGGGCTTTGCTCGGAAGCGACGATGGACGAGATGTGCCGATTGAAGCTGCTGGTTTTAACCGAGGAGGCCGACCGTACCAGGCCGACACAGGGGAGGCCGACCAGTCCAGGCTGACCAGCCCAGGTCGATCAACGAGAGAAGGCCGATCCATGCAACTGACCTGTGCTGACATAATTTCCAGCGACTCGAGTTCGTCATCTCCCTAGGCAAACCCGAGCCATGGAGGGGGCAAAGATAACGTACGTGCTAGGACCCGGACTACCTCTGCCTTCCAAGCTCACCCAACGGCAACGGAGCAGAAACTGAGGTGGCGACGCAAAACCTCTGACGACTCTGCTTTCGGGGAGCGGGCATAGCTGCCGATCGAGACCTGCCAAGAACCCTTGCCGTTGCTCAAGCTTGTCGTTTGTCTCAACAGTAGCTCGAGGACCATGTCAGTGACCACATCGTCGACGCTGGATCTCTGACCAGCTGAAAGCCAAGTTGCCGGCCATGCCGAGCTCTCCCTCCGACTGTGGCCGAACCGATCTGACCAAACCACAGTCATCCGAGTTCGAGCATCCAGACAGCTCCTCTGACCATGCTACTGGGCCCCTGCTTGCCAAGCTGCCGGCCCCACCAACAGAGCCGGCCAAGCTGCTCATCTGGACTCCGTTCAGACATCCGAGCAGCCCATCTAAAGGGCCGCCAAAGCTACCGCTTGACAAATGGCCCCGACCAGGCTGCCGAACTGCTCCCACATCCACCCGAGTCGGTCGAACTGGTTACAGAATGCCACCATGGAACCTTCGAAAGTCTTCATAAGGCCCTCACTCCATCGTCGGTCGTAAGTCGAGGGGCCACTCCCCGTGCCACCGAACGAATAGATCGACCGTAAGGCTGGGGGAAACTCCCCCAGCTGGTCGATCCACTCCTTCGTCGGCCGTAAGTCGAGGGGCCACTCCCCTTGCCACCGAACGAACAGATCGACCGTAAGGCTGGGGGCAACTCCCCCAGCTGGTCGATCCACTCCTTCGTCAGCCGTAAGTCGAGGGGCCACTCCCCTTGCCACCGAACGAACAGATCGACCGTAAGGCTGGGGGCAACTCACCCAGCAGACCGATCATTCGATCGACTGTAAGACTGGGAGTAGCTCCCCTAGCGGGCCAATCGACCCGTCGATCGTAAGGCTGGGGCAACTCCCCCAGCGGACTGACCAGATCGACCGTAAGGCTGGGGGAACTCCTCCAGCTGGCTGATCACTTGATTAACCATAAGACTGGGGGTCGCCCCCCAGCGGGCTAATCGACTCGTCGATCATAAGGCTGGGGGTAACTCCCCCAGCGGACTAACCAGATCGACCGTAAGGCTGGGGGCAACTCCCCCAGATGGCTGATCACTCGATTGACCATAAGACTGGGGGTCGCCCCCCAGCGGGCCCATCGACTCGTCGATCATAAGGCTTGGGGCAACTCCCCCAGCGGACTGACCACATCGACTGTAAGGCTTGGGTCAACTCCCCCAGCAGGCCGATCACTCGATCGACTGTAAGACTGGTGGTAGCTCCCCCAGCGGGCCAATCGACCTGTCGATCATAAGGCTGGGGCAAATCTTCCAGCAGACCGACCACATCGACCGTAAGGCTGGGGGCAACTCCCCTAGCTGGTTGACCCACTCCTTCGTCGGTCATAAATCGAGGGGTCACTCCCCTCGCCACCGAACGAATCCCGAACCGACAATGTATTGCCACTAGCTGACTCCGCAAGTCGGACCAATTTTACAAAAGGAACAACTTCACCCCCCTTATATTACATGTCCCGACCTCCACCTCAACAACGATAGAGCTCAGAAGATGGGGCAATTGATACGACCATTTTGACCGAGCCCGAAGGAGGCAAGTCAACCACAACCAGTCAACCAACACACTATGGCCGTGGGCTCCGGCCCAAGAATCTCACGGGCAGGTCGCGCTTCTCCACCCAAGACGAAGGCCCAAAAGACTGCCCACTTCCATAGTGGAGGAAATCGTGGCCCAAATCAAGGAAGCACTCGCCAAATATGGCAATCACCCAATGCCATCACTCCAGCCATCATGGCCCCAAATATGGCAACCATCCAAGGCCATCACTCCAGCCATCATGGCTCGCCAATTATGGCAACCAGAACTCCACCTTCATGGCATTCATCCCATCATAAAACGTGGCAATTATGGGGGGTCAAGGTTTCCCCATTTGCATGTCCTCATCAATGACGGCAATGATGTCTCATCATGGCCCATTACTAGGGGGACTCACCTATATGAAGAGGGTAGATGCATCATCACCAGGGGGCTGATCTCCGAGATCTAGAACGAAGGTATCTCGTACACACTTTTACACCTTCTTCCACCTTTACATACTTCTCCTCTATAGCTCGGTCCGAGGATTGGTGCTTGGTCTCTCAGCGAACCAAGCCCAATCCCACCGAGCACCTATCAGACCAGATCTGACTTTGGCATCGGAGGAGAATCGGTCAGAACCAAGGTCCGACCCCCTTGACGAGCTCTCTCGTCTATTCAGGTCCTGGAGATCTAGCGGCACCAAGGCTACCCCTCAGTGCCTTCACAGCCGCAGCCGAGCGCCCTCGTCCCCGAGCCCGTTCGTCTCCACCGCCAGGAGGTCGTCGCTTTGCCGAGACTGCCCTTCAGCAAGCCGACGCGAGGATCCGCACGTCACTTACCGAGCGAACATGCCCTCAACCGATCCCGGAGGTCCCGCGTGTACCTTTTGACCGTGTTGACCTCCCACCCTTCGGTCAACAATTCAGCGGTGAGAAAACACCCGTAAACAATTACTGATGCTACTTCTTTTGGCATGGAGCATCGTAGGGCTAGTGGGAATAGATCTTGCATCAACACATGTGAATCATGGCTCTTAAGGGGCATTTGTTTCTGTTGATCAATATTAACACACCGGGATATATTGGATGAATATCCATCTGGAATCTTAATATTCTTCAAGGTCTTCAAGAACAATTCTTTTTGTTTTTTATTCAGTGTATATATGGCTATGGCTGGATGATATTCCATTATCATCTGGGTGAAGCCATTCTCTAATACCCCAATCTTGCAAATCTCTTCTAGCAGCTAAATTGTCTTTTGATTTTCCTTTTATATTCATCAATGTGCCAATAACATTGTCGCAAACATTTTTTTCTATATGCAACATTCAAATTATGACGTAACAAGTTATGCTCCCAATATTCCAGCTTAAAAATTATACTTTTTTTCTTCCATTGTTTATAAGCAAGACCACCAGGAGCAGCACCGTCCCTGTTAATTTCATTGTCTTCACCAACTTCATCCTCCTCCTCAATGGCTAATTCTTCACCTTCCCACAAAGCTTGTTGTTCATATATTTCTCCAATTTTCTTTCTTTTTTGGCCAACATCTTTACCTTTTCCATACTCGTATATCTTAGATATAGTTTGTCTTAGTATATCAGTTCCAGTTGGAGGGTTCGGAGCTTGTCTATATTTAGCAGATTTATCAAAAGCTTCTTTTTGCCTACGGAAGACATGCCCTTCAGGTAGCCATCGCCTATGACCCAAATAACACCACTTTTTTCCAGCAGTCAACCATGTAGAGCATGTTGATGCTTAACATGTAGGACATACGTTGATCCCAAGTACTCCAACCAGACAAATTAGCAAATGCTAGAAAATCATTAATTGTAAATAATAATGCCCCACACAGTGTAAAAGTTTTCCCAGCGAAAGAATCAAAGGCATCCACGCCTTCCCACAACTGCTGCAACTCTTGTATAAGAGGTTGTAAGTAAACATCAATGTCATTTCCTGGACCTTTTCGTCGGGATTGACCATTGACAATATGATAGAAGTCTTACTCATACACTCCTATGGTGGCATGTTATAAAGTATAAGAATCACTAGCCAAGTACTATAAGTTGTATTCATTGTTCGAAATGGATTAACACCATCAGAAGCTAAACCCAATCTAACGTTGCCTGGATCAGAAGCAAAAGAAGGGTACTTTAAATCAAAAGCTTTCCACGCCTGAGCATCGGCCGGATGTCTCAACATTCCATGTTTTGTACGATGCTCACTATGTCATCTCATCATGGATGATGTTTTAGATGACAAAGTAGAGTCGCTTCAATCGAGGTATCAATGGAAAATAATGCAACACTTTGGCAGGAATGTTTTTTGAAGGGTGCATTTCACTGTAACTTAAGCTTCCACTGCCCTTTGTACCTTTCCAACGTGATACCTTACAAACATCACATGATTGATAATTAGATCTATCACCCAATACAAGCATTTGGACATGCGTGAATTTTCTAAACACCAAGACCAAGTTGATTAACCACTTTCCCTGCTTCGTAATTTGAAGGTGGCAATGCAATATTAGGAAATGCATCATTAAGCAATTCAAGCAACATAGAAAAGTAATTCCCAAGCATTCCACTTAGGCATTTAATATGCAAAAGGTGTAAGAGAAATGACAACTTAGAATATTTCTCACACCCCAGATATAATGGATTTGAGCTATCATTAACCAACTCAAGAAAACTTCTCATATCAGGAATGTGTTCGCTAGAATTTTGTCCCTCATTGACCCCATCCGTTGACTCTGAAACATTTGAATCCATTGGTGCATTGACCATCGTTTGATTATTATCTGCATTAGACGTATATATATGTCTCAAATGCATCATTTAATAACTGCCTCATATCAACATGCTCATTTAGTGGTTACCGGTCATTAACCTCCCAATGTGTAGAAGATTGTTCACATGACACGTTGGTATAATCACTCCTGTCACTCATTACTTTCTCTCCATGATGGTACCAGGTTGTATAATTAGCTAACATTCCTTTTACAATTAAATGCTCATATACGATGTTGTAGTTGTGATGACCTCGAAACACGCATTGCTTGCAAGGACATGGAATCTTTGAATCTCTAGACTTATCTCTAAATGCAAAGTCCAGAAAACTTTTTACACCATCCACATATTCTTTGGTAACTCTAGACTTGTTTATCCAACCTCAATCCATTACGAAACTACAAAATAATGAAACACTAATAAAATATGAATAAAAGATAGATCAAAATTGAATGAAGAAACAGAAATGGAAATATTCTTTTCTGTTGATGATATGAATCGTTAATTTTATTCTTTCCTAAACTCCACATCACAATTTTTCTGTTCCGTTCCGCGTCAATGTGATTTTATCTATGGATATTTGTAATTACACTAGGGAAGGAGCCTACATGTTGCATCTGGATAATCTTAGTGAAATCTTTTGTGGTTGCTTGTGGTGAGCTTTTATGTACTGTCGCTTTTTATTTAGTGGTATCATTTCAATAATTATATATAGCGCAATTTATAAGTTCTGAATCATCATCCTTTCACAGTTTCCTCACTAAAAACTAGTAGTAAACAATTAAAATTTTAATATGTTTAATAAATTCTTAAGTTCTCTCAGGTTCTATTTGATTTGGATCAAAAAAGCGTTTTGATACACACAAACATATTGCAGAAGTATGCATAAAGATCTGATGACACAACTTATTTGGTATTAGTTGCTCCAATGCAATTTAAATTGTCATATAGTTGATCACATTGTTATTGGTAACAACCATTTTTTGATAAAATACACTTGTACCCTTTTGTGCTTCATTTTTTCAACATCAGAAACATTTAATTTTTACTGTGCAAATTTTTTAGGTCTGCTTTTTGCATGCTAATTAGTTATACAGAAGTATGACATGAGTTGTTCAACACTAGCAATTTCTTATCCTTTCTCTTTACATATCCATCATTGTCATAGAGTTAACAGAAATCTTTTCTTTGTAATTACCATTGCTATAATACAATCTTTTTTAAGGATAGCATGTAATTACATAAGAGGATGAAAAAACTATTCATGGACACACCAACACATGTTGGATATTTCTTCATTTCAAAGGAAAAGATAGTCCCACATTAGATGGGAGATAACTCTTCAATGGGTATATTATAGTCTTCTTGTTAATGGGCTATTGGACTTGTTAATGGGCTAGGACTTGGGGGTAGCTCGCGTGCGCATGAGCCCAAGCAAGGGGCCGAGCCCAAACCGGGTTGAACCGAATGGAAAATCTGGGCGACGGATCTGGAAAACCTTAGCGTGTGTGCACGCCAGCGCCTGCGCAGGGGGGGTTCACGGGCGCGCGGAGTGCCCGAGTTTTGCGTCAAATCTTTTAGCCCGCCTGTTTGGCAAAATTTGAAAGGCACATTACGGTTTTAATTTTCCTCAACAGCCATATTCTCTTTTATTGCGCTGTTTAATGGCCCAACAGCTATATTTTCATTTAATTTCGCAACAGCTATAATTTCATTTAATGGCAGAATTATCATTCTTCCACCCTAAAATTCAGTGTTGCTGTTGTGCCTCTGTTCTGTTCGCTTCTGCCTCCACAAACGCGAAAAGATCCTCTCTCGCCGCAGCTTCCTTGTTGCTACAAACTGCTGCGTCCCCCTTGCTCTTCATCTTCGTTCGAGATCGAAGAACAGTTGCTGCTCGCTGGAGCCTTGTATTGTGAGTGCACACTTACAAGGCCGTTGCCGTTGAATCCTGGAGGGTAGCCGCTGGACCTGACTTGCACCGAGTTCATACTCTGAGGGGCGGAAATCTACTCTTAAGGACAGTGCCTAGCACGCCTTGGCAAACAGATAAGTCCTTTCTTTCTCTGTTTTTATAGACCATCCTCCTTAAATCTGCAATTTTATCCAACAATCTTAAGAGTAGATTATGGATGCTGCTATAGTGACTGCTAAACATCTACCTGATCTGTCTAAAATCGAACTTTTTTCTGGTTCATTCTTTAAGTGTTGGCAAGAAAAAGTATTTAGTACTCTTGATGTCACTGGCTTTGCCTTCGCACTCACAGATCCTAAACCAACATAGGAAAAAGACATTCATGCCTGGGACCGTGCTAATAAAATATGTAGACATACTATACTTCATACTCTTTCCAATGAATTATTTGATGTCTACTGTCCCACCAAAATAGCTTCTGATATTTGAAAAAGCCTTACCAAAAAATACATCCTAGAAGATGCTTGTACCCAAAAATTTGTTGTAGGCAATTTCCTTCACTTTGCCATGACTGAAGACAAATCAGTTTCCACCCAAATCCATGACTTCCATATCCTTATTGATGATCTTAAAATGAAAATATAACTCTCCCTGATCCTTTTGTTTCTGGCTCGCTTATTGAAAAACTTCTTGAATCTTGGAAAGACTATAAAAACAGCCTTAAGCACAAACGAAAACAAATGTCCCTTGAAGATGTTATTATCCATATTAGGATTGATGAAAAGAATAGGGAAAGAGAGAAAACCAATTCTGCTAAAGAAATTGTTTCTAAAGCCAATCTTTTTAAGCTAATTCTTCCTTTCCTCCTTCACATCCTAAGAAACATTTCAAGAAATTTAGACCCAACCGCAAACCTACTCAGAGATTTCAAAAGGGCCAAAACCACACTACTTTCAAGAAGAAAGGAGACTGTTTTATTTGCAAAAAACATGGACACCATGCAGCTCAATGTCGCTTCTGGAAAGATACTCCTAAACCAAGTGCAAACTTGGTAGAAGGAGATATAATTGCTGCGGTGATCTCTGAGGTTAACATGGTGGCACATTCTAAGGACTGGGTAATTGACTCCGGGGTAATCCGGCATATCTGCGCTGATAGGTGACGTGCGTTTATATTTCATATATTTACGCACGTTTTCTTCCGTGTTTTTCCGTATTTTACCGCCGTCTTTTATTCGTTTTCTCGTGTTTTCTTGTGTTTTCTTGTTTTCTTTCACTTTTCCGTGTTTTCCGTGTTTTGCAGGAGTTTACTGGCATTTGGGGCATAAAACGATGATATCATGTGTCCCCGGAGCAACGGGAGGAGTCACGCGTGATCCAGGGGGTCAAACGACGAAGATTGCATCTTTCAGCCCCTCACCCGGTCGGTTGGCCATCTCCAATCGATCGGGTGATGCACGCGTGCACCACCCGGCGCAGCTTGGAGCTCACGAGAAGTCACCCGGTCGGTTCAATGACCATGTCAAAAGCTCAAAGTCTCTGGAATTCGGAGCCAAATTGCCAACCGATCGGGTGACCTTCACCCGATCGGTTCACCTGTAGCTGAATTTCAACAGCCGAGACACGAAGTTCCAACCGGTCTCCTCACCCAGTCCGCACCAAGATCCAACCGATCGGCACCAAGATCCAACCGACCTCATCCAAGATCCAACCGACCGGTTCATCCTGACCGGGTGAAACCCCGCATTGCGCTGTTATTTTGTGAAGCGGCTCACCCGACCGGTTGACTTGTCAACCGATCGGGTGATGTCGTTTTCTATAAATAGAACCCTAGGTTTCCCAGATTCTGGAGTTGGTTATTTTTTACTGTTTTCTTCATTTTGTGACGGCTGTAATTTCCCAGTTTTTGTAAGTTTTCAGATCTTTGTAAAACTTTAGTATTATCTTAATTGCTTTCCTACCATTGCATTTCTATTGTCTGATTATGATTTTGACGGTCCATTTTCATTTAGATCGCTTTTTAATGAATATTTGTGAGTAGTTCCCAAATCTGGGATTTTGGCGAAAACCCTTCGGGGGCTCTTCCCGATGCGTCCATAGGGTTAGGTAATCGATAGGGATTAGGAATCTAACGGTTACGCGGGGTGTTTTATTGTCATCGGTGGGAAAAAGACCGCCTTTGACCGTTGGGCCAAGGGGGAATAAACTTGGCGGTTGACTCCCTAGCCATAGCTCACGCCCTTAGCGTAGACGTCGAATCCTAGCGCGCGGGAGCGGCAGGATGAGACGTTGGGAGTTATCGTTGCGAGCTTAGTGCTCCCGGAGTCGTTCAGTGTTAATGGACACGGGAGTGCCCACTGATCGAACCCAGGAAGTCCGGCGTATCATCCTGGGCACCGACCGGAATATCGGGCCCATGGGATGCCGGTACCACTTTCAGAGGCAACGTCTCACCCTTAGACCCTAATTCCGATCGCCATCCTACCCGTAGGCCGTGTCGGCGAGAGTTGATCATTGGGGTGGAAACCAAAGACCCGGGTTTTTCCTTCATATTGTCTATACCTTGCATTACTTTACCGTGACAACCCATCATTCGATTTGGGCTAGCTCGCCTATGTGGTGATTTTGACCCTTTTGACACAAGCACATCCTCGCCTCCATGTATTCGACCCCCAAGCCACACTACAACACCGTGCGCTTGCGGTTACAAATATTTAAATCTCCACGCCCCCGTTCGCACAATTGCACATCGTCCGGTGCGCAAAGAGTCGCGCCCGGCGGGGGCCGGTCAAGTTTATGGCGCCGTTGCCAGGGAGGCAACGTGCTTGTTATTTTTGGATCTCATGAACCCTAGTGTCTAGCTCTTATCCCTACCTCGCGATAATTTTCGCACTCTACACTTTTCAATTTCACTTGTACATATTGTAGATAATAATTGTATAGTACTAATTGACTGAATCGCCGAGCTACCGTCGCTACCATCGGTTTCCGTTTATGCAACCCGTGCTTTTGACGTGTTTGCTATTTGTGCAGTTCTCTCTCTCTCTCTCTCCTTTCTTATAGGTTCTCTGCCCTACGACGAGGATGTTGCATGCGGTTTCAGGAGACATCTGGGATCACTCACACCATATCCGCTGTTTGGCACAAAGCTTAGCAAAATCCCTGAATACTTCGAATATACTATCCCTTCTGTCTGCTGCCATGGAAAATCAGAGGAGATATCAAGATACGCAGGAGCACCTTGCCACGGCATCTCTCTTTCCTCATGGTGAAGTAGCGTATATCGACATTCCTAGCCCCGAATTTAGTGAGGAAGAGTTGTTCGTGGAGTTTGGTCAGGAGAACCATCAGGCTGAGTCTGTGGGCTACGTTGGACAGGAACCGATCTATTCCTTGCAGACTTCTGTCGAGCATCCCGAATCTTTGGACAACGAGGAAGCTAGAAACAGTTGTGGGGAACCGTCGACAGTTGAAACCTATTTTCACTTAGAAGCCTTCTTCCCGGACAATTATTATGAGCTTGAAAGAGACCCAATGCCTTCCTCGGTCGTTCCCACAATACCCCGCGAGACTTTGCCATGCGGAACCGCAGTTGGGAGTGAGGTCGCGGATGCTGGCTTCCAAGAAATCCACGAAGAACTCCTTTCCCTTGAGGATGCTCAGCTTGAGAAGTATGCGTCGGGGCCTCACGAAGTTGAGATGAAAGAGTTACCCCCGGGGCTAAAGTATGAATATTTGGGGGCTGGCTCGACCCTGCCGGTCATAGTGAACTCTTCACTACCTGAAGACCAAATGACCAGACTTCTTGGTGTTTTAAAAAGGTTTAAGGGAGTTTTCAGATATGCAATTGAAGATTTAAAAGGGGTTAGCTTAGGCCTCTGCTCACACAGAATTCTGCATTAAGATGAGCAAGCCTCCTCGATTGAGCCGCAGCGGAGGCTAAATCCCATAATGATGGAAGTTGTAAAAAAGGAGATTGTTAGGCTTCTACATGCCGGTATCATATACCCTATCTCCGATAGTCGCTGGGTTAGCCCGGTGCACGTCGTACCCAAGAAAGGAGGAATGACGGTGGTTCGCAACGAGAAGAACGAGCTAATACCAACGAGGACCGTCACGGGGTACAGGATGTGCATTGACTATAGAAAGCTGAACAAGGCAACGAGGAAGGATCATTACCCTCTCCCCTTCATTGACCAGATGCTCGAGAGGCTGGCGAAGCATAACTATTGCTGTTTCATGGACGGGTACTCAGGATTTCTTCAGATCCCTATTCATAACGATGACCAGGAGAAGACGACTTTCACTTGCCCATTCGGGACATATGCCTATAAAAGAATGCCGTTCGGACTTTGTAATGCCCTTGGTACATTCCAAAGACTCATGTCCGCTATCTTCTCCGACTACTCCCAGGACATCTTGGAGGTTTTCATAGACGACTTCTCCGTCTATGGAACTAAGTTTGACTCGTGCCTCAGTAATCTAACTAAAGTCCTGGAGAGATGTCAAGAAAAGGGATTAGTCCTAAACTGGGAGAAGTGCCACTTCATGGTCCAAGAAGGGGTTGTGCTGGGGCACGTCATCTCTTCGAGGGGAATCGAGGTTGATAAGGCTAAAGTTGAGGTGATTGAAAAGCTTCCACCACCGCTCAATCTTCGAGGAGTCCGTGAATTTCTGGGACATGCGGGATTTTATCACCGATTCATAAAAGACTTCTCGAAGATTTCCAGGCCGCTGACCCAACTCCTCGTGAAGGACGTGCCTTTCGTCTTCAGCGAGGAGTGTATGGAGGCCTTCCACGCCCTGAAACAAGCTTTGATTTCCGCGCCCATAATACAGCCACCGGACTGGAATCTACCCTTTGAGCTGATGTGCGACGCTAGTGATTATGCGGTTGGTGCCATCTTGGGGCAGAGGAAGGATAAAAATCTTCATGTCATATATTATACGAGCAAAACCCTTGATGCCGCCCAAAGAAATTATACTACCACTGAAAAGGAATTGCTAGCGGTCATCTACGCCATGGACAAGTTCCGGTAATATCTTGTTGGCGCCAAGGTGATCGTGCACACAGATCACGCGGCTCTTAAATACCTATTGAGCAAGAAGGAAGCTAAGCCGTGGCTCATTAGATGGATTCTCCTCCTCCAGGAATTCGACCTGGAAATCAGAGACAAGAAGGGGGCAGAGAATGTTGTTGCCGATCACCTGTCCAGGATGCCTACCCTCGATTTAAATGCTACGCCGATCGATGATTCGCTCCCTGACGAGCATCTTTTCTCTATCTCTTCCTCCTGGACCCCTTGGTACGCCGACATCGCAAATTATCTGGCTTGTGCCATCGTCCCCCACAATGTGAGCTTTCAGCAGAAGAAGAAATTCTTCCATGAGGTCCGCAAATTTTATTGGGATGACCCCCACCTGTACAAAACCTGCAATGATGGGGTGATACGAAGATGCATCCCTGAAACTGAGGCGACCTCCATCATTTCCCACTGCCACGGTCAGCAATGTGGAGGACATGCGAGCACCTACAAGACCACCGCAAAAATTCTCCAGAGCAGATTCTACTGGCCAACACTCTTCAAGGACACACATGCTTATGTCCAGGCCTGCGATAAATGCCAAAGGACGGGGAATATCTCCAAAAGGAATGAGATGACTCAACACTACATCCTGGAGGTAGAAATCTTCGATGTGTGGGGAGTGGACTTCATGGGACCGTTCCCTTCCTCTTCAGGGAACCAGTATATCTTGGTGGCTGTGGACTACGTGTCGAAATGGGTTGAAGCGATAGCCAGTCCAACCAATGATTCCAGAGTGGTGGCCAAATTCTTTAAAAGCAACATCTTCCCGCAGTTCGGTGTACCTCATGTCCTGATCAGTGACGGAGGGAGCCACTTTATAGAGAAGAAATTCGAGGCTCTCTTAAAGAAATACGGGGTACAACACCGGGTGGGGCGTGCCTACCACCTGCAGACCAGCGGTCAGGCGTAAGTCTCTAACCGGGAGATTAAAAGCATACTAGAAAAGACTGTGGCCAACTCTAGAAAGGATTGGTCATCAAAGCTTCCTGACGCGCTTTGGGCCTACAGGACGGCATTTAAAACTCCGATCGGCACGACCCCCTACCGGCTTGTCTATGGGAAAGCTTGCCATCTGCCTGTGGAATTGGAGCATAAGGCATTTTGGGCAATTAAGAATCTGAACTTCGACGCCAAGGAGGTAGGGGGCACCGGCAGTTACAACTCAACGAGCTCGACAAAATCCGGCTCAATGCCTATGAGAACGTCAAGATTTACAAGGAGAAGCTGAAGCGGTGGCACGATAAGCAAATCTTGAAGAGGGAATTCAAAGAAGGGGACTTGGTTCTCTTATTCAACTCAAAGATGAAGCTCTTTCCTGGAAAGCTCAAGTCAAGGTGGTCGGGACCGTTCCGTGTCACCAAGGTTTTCCCGCATGGGGCTATTGAGATAATGGGAAAGGATGAGCCGTTTAAAGTCAACGGACAGCGTCTGAAACACTATGCGGTTGGAGAACCAGAATTCCCTCCGGTCGGTCTCCCAACGACCGACAACTCTTCCTTTAACCCTCCGGATCCTAATTGACCACCGCCTGAGGCGTCGAGCTAACGACGTTAAACAAAAGCGCTTCATGGGAGGCAGCCCATGCTCTAAACTTTTGTTTCAATTTTTAGGATTATTCTTATCGTTATTTTATCTATTTTATAAATAAATCCAGCCGCAAGAACTTCCGACGTGGAACTTAGGCGATTTTTGTGTTTCTGCAGAAAACAAGGCCCCAACCGACCGGGTGTTAACTCACCCGATCGGTTGGGATGTATCAGCTAAACGGCATGTATCAGCAACTAAACGAACCGACCGGGTGGAGAAAGATGAGACCGGGTAAGCAGACCGGGTGAGCAGACCGGGTGACCTGGGGAAACTCTCGGGAATTTTGAGGAATTGGTCAACCGGTCGGGTGAAGACAACCGAGACCGGGTCGCTGACCGTGTGGGTAGAGCTGAACTTTCAGGAAATTTGGAGATCACATCAACCGATCGGTTGAGTAATGCTGCGGACGGGTGAGTGGCCGGGTGAAATGTCGCATGCTCTCGGGAAAAATTTGGGAAGCGGTCAACCGATCGGGTGACTTCTCACCCGACCGGTTCACCTGTAGCTGTTGGCCGGCGAGATATATTCAAAACTTATCCAACCGATCGGGTGAAACATCACCCGATCGGGTGAATTTTGCCCCTATAAATGCACCTGTTCGTGCGACCCGACCCCCAAACCTCCGGGCGCGTGATCTCTCCCCCTCCAACTGCCAAATCGATCTCCCTCATCTACCCCATTGCCCCTAAACCCTCATCCTCACTCATTTCTCAAACCCTACCCCCATCACCCCCTTCCCATCAACAACATTAACTCACCAAACATCCAAACCCTAACCCTAGCGCCAGATTTTCGAAAATCCTATATCTCGTCGGATCAGCGAGCGGCGGCTTCCCAAATCGCTTCCTAATACTGCGTGAGTCCTCTGGGCGCTTGATCTTGCTACATTGATGGGTAACACCTCTTCACTCTACACATCTCTTGCCTTATCTGTAATGTCCTGAATTGGTGTTTTACCTACTTCACCTGCTTTATAATCATCATAGACACGCTCCCACTTTCCTTTTCGCCACCCACGTAGTCGCCATGTCTAAAAAGGGAAAGAGGTTGCCTCATCTTCACGCCGTGATCCGCTCTACGGACCCTTTTCACCCTCTTTCCTTGGCATAAACCCTTCTACTGAAGAACAGTCCGACCGTTTGCGAGCACTACTTCATCGCCCGATGTGACCTACACTCTTTGCCGATCGCCCCACACTCGAAGCTCTAGGGCTTTCGAACGGCATCGGCAGAATTTTCAACTGTATCAGGTGCCATACCCTTTCTTACATCCATGCTCACACACACAGAAATCTCACGCTTGAATTCCTCAGTTCCCTCGAGGTGTTTGATTGGGGTTTCTCCTTCCGCGCTTTCAACTGCGATTTTTCTCTGGGTTTCATCGAGTTGAACAATATCCTTAATCTCCGTCACCCCGATCTTAATATTGAACATTCCACCCACGATCGAACTGACATCTACTCTCAATTTCGGGCTGATGGTGTTTGGCAACGATTTACCCGGTACACCGCCTTTCCACCTGAGGCCCTTGCCTCCTACATTATTCACCTGTGTTTCCGCCTCGCCCATTGCATCCTCGCCAACACTGTTTTCGCCCGCGTGGATGTCTCCAATGTATCTAGGGATGAGCTTTTCTTTCTCTATGCCATGTCCGAAGACAGGGTCCTTGGGCATATCCTTATGCCCATAAACGTCGCTCATTGGATCATCCACGAAATTTTTGCTGCTAGCCGCGCCAATTCTGGATCCATCTGTTGTGGTGGGATGATCACTCTTATTGTCAGCTGTGTTTTGAGAGTGCCGCCCGACCTCCCTATTTTGCCTGGACGTAGCCGTATTGATCGTGATTACTTGATCGATATCAATATGCTCACTCCATTTGGTGAAGACCGTGCAGTCTATCTCTATAGCCCCGCCTGCGCTCCTTTCACGATCCTACCACCTTTAGCACCTTTGCGGCTACCCTACCCCCCGTCTCATCTGCCATGGGAGTTTTACCCGGATCCTTGGTATTCTCCATTAGTACATCTACCACCCTTAGATCCTCCCGATTGGCACCCAACTGTCGGCCCACCTGGTACCATCATTCTCCACCACAACCCACCGGTACATATCGATCCACCCGTGCTCCAGCCTGTCGCCCCTCCTTCCCCTATAGGCACACCCTCCTCATCCTCTGAGGATTCTTTCATTCGCTATTCCCCACCCTCCTCTCCCTCTCCCCACCATTCAAGTACCAGCGACTCCGATTGACATCCCCCTTGCATATTTCTGCACTTTGACGTTTATATTTCATTGCTAGCATTGTCACGTCTAGCTTGGGGGAAGTCTGTTTTGCTGTGTTGTCCTGTTTTGTTTTCTCTTTGCGTGTGTGTGCTTGTTTTATTTTTGTGTGTCGTGTCATTTTCCTTTTTTTTCTTTTTCTGTTTTCGTGTCGTGTGGTTTGATCGTGATTTTTCTTTATTTTCAGTTTCGTATCTGTGTTTTTCTCTGTTTTCATTTCTTTTTGTGTCGGTGCGTATTCCCCCCCATTTTCATTGCCCTCCCGTACTCACTCTTATTGCATTGAGGGCAATGCAAGCTTCAGCTTGGGGGAGTCGCACTTTGTGCGTCATTTGAGTCTTTCTTTCTCGTTTTTGTGTTGTTTTCATCGTGTTTTTAATTTTTCTCTTCTTCTTTTTTATCTCTTTCTCCTAGAGATGAACCCTATGATGAATTGCCACAAAATCACACACACCTAGCATAGCATCGATAATCACACTCACTAACCCTAGGATATCGAGTCCTCTTGAATTTCACGCTTCGTGGGTCCACTTTGCTTTTATGTGAGTCGTGTGTCGTGTCTAGCTTATGGTGCGCTTCTACTTTGTGATTTAATTTATATACCTGTCCAGGAATGACCCCTAGATTATCATGTTTCGATATGAATATGCGGTACTTATTTCTACTGTCTGCTTCTTCTGCATGCCATATATATCGTACGCCTCATTTCGCATGTGTCGGGATTCCACAATTAAGGACTAGGATAACCCATTTAGCCCATGCTCTAATTAGCGAGAATAGTTTCCTTTGCCCAAGTGTTTAGATTCCGACTTCTTTCTTGTTTTACTTGGTGCAAATCCCCTCGTCGTGTACCGTTCTCCCACTTGGGAGAGTACACATGTGTATAGCCAAAAAAACCCATAAAATCCAAAAAAGGAGAAAAGAAAAGAAAAACCCAAAAAGAAGAGAAATGCAAAGAAAAGAAAAAAATATTTGTATACCCAAAAATCCAAAAAAATCCACAAATACCCAAAACCCAAAAAATTCCCGTGTGAATATTTTCCTACTTGCCGAGAATAAAGGGAAGGCGAGAATTTTCACCAAGTGTTCTTCTCCACATCATCTCAACCCCAATCGGTTTCGAAAACACTTGGCTTAGGAACTTTTTAGCTAATATCTAGGCTATAGTGGTGTGATTTCCTTAACCCTAGTTGTGGAGTCCCTGACGCATGATATGTTTCGATTCTCTCTATTCTCATGCATGCTTGAACTGCATATATTCACCGCTTTATTCAATTCGAATCGATATTTGGGTTATTTCCTGGGTTTGCGTATATCGAGCTTTATTGCACATCGTAGATAGTGACACAGACTGCTAGCGCACGACCACACTCACTCGCGCTTCACCGCGTGGGCCCACGGCACTTGTCTGGACTTGTACTCCTAGGTTTAGTGATGAGATTTGGCGTTTGCTTGCTTGGTGTGTCGTTTTTGATTTTGTTGGCCCTGACGGGCGATCTAGGATTTAGAGGTTTCCTTTTCTCTCTTTCTCTCTATTTTTCCCCTCCGAGCTCCTACTCTCACTCGTCTTCCTCGAGGATGAGGAAGAGTTCAGCTTGGGGGATTTTGACGTGCGTTTATATTTCATATATTTACGCACGTTTTCTTCCGTGTTTTTCCGTATTTTACCGCCGTCTTTTATTCGTTTTCTCGTGTTTTCTTGTGTTTTCTTGTTTTCTTTCACTTTTCCGTGTTTTCCGTGTTTTGCAGGAGTTTACTGGCATTTGGGGCATAAAACGATGATATCATGTGTCCCCGGAGCAACGGGAGGAGTCACGCGTGATCCAGGGGGTCAAACGACGAAGATTGCATCTTTCAGCCCCTCACCCGGTCGGTTGGCCATCTCCAACCGATCGGGTGATGCACGTGTGCACCACCCGGTGCAGCTTGGAGCTCACGAGAAGTCACCCGGTCGGTTCAATGACCACGTCAAAAGCTCAAAGTCTCTGGAATTCGGAGCCGAATTGCCAACCGATCGGGTGACCTTCACCCGATCGGTTCACCTGTAGCTGAATTTCAACAGCCGAGACACGAAGTTCCAACCGGTCTCCTCACCCGGTCCGCACCAAGATCCAACCGACCTCATCCAAGATCCAACCGACCGGTTCATCCTGACCGGGTGAAACCCCGCATTGCGCTGTTATTTTGTGAAGCGGCTCACCCGACCGGTTGACTTGTCAACCGATCGGGTGATGTCGTTTTCTATAAATAGAACCCTAGGTTTCCCAGATTCGGGAGTTGGTTATTTTTTACTGTTTTCTTCATTTTGTGACGGCTGTAATTTCCCAGTTTTTGTAAGTTTTCGGATCTTTGTAAAACTTTAGTATTATCTTAATTGCTTTCCTACCATTGCATTTCTATTGTCTGATTATGATTTTGACGGTCCATTTTCATTTAGATCGCTTTTTAATGAATATTTGTGAGTAGTTCCCAAATCTGGGATTTTGGCGGAAACCCCTTCGGGGGCTCTTCCCGATGCGTCCATAGGGTTAGGTAATCGATAGGGATTAGGAATCTAACGGTTACGCGGGGTGTTTTATTCTCATCGGTGGGAAAAAGACCGCCTTTGACCGTTGGGCCAAGGGGAAATAAACTTGGCGGTTGACTCCCTAGCCATAGCTCACTCCCTTAGCGTAGACGCCGAATCCTAGCGCGCGGGAGCGGTAGGATGAGACGTTGGGAGTTATCGTTGCGAGCTTAGTGCTCCCGGAGTCGTTCAGTGTTAATGGACACGGGAGTGCCCACTGATCGAACCCGGGAAGTCCGACGTATCATCCTGGGCACCGACCGGAATATCGGGCCCATGGGATGCCGGTACCACTTTC
>CM061134.1:42094734-42472234 GCA_030789695.1 Scilla litardierei
CTACGCCTAACAATGAACACATTGTTCGAGGGGGGGTTCGGAGGAGATGGATTGGTCGGAGGGGGGATCGGAGGGGGGTGACCTCATGTGGGCATTGGGGGAGTAAGAGAGAGGGGTCGGAGGGGGCATCGACAACCGCCGCTGCCCCAGCTCCCGCTCTCCTCCTTCAGATCAGAAGGATGCGAGGGAAACTGGGTCGCCGGCGGGGGCCTACGCCCTTTCTGACCACGCTCTCTTCCAAATTAGGGCTAACCCATGTCGAAATTATAGAATTAGGAGGAGGAATTACCACTACTCGTCGACGCTGAAGGAGGCTGACGGCTTCGACGGCGGCGGTGATCGCCAGCGGTGCTCTCTCTCTCTCTCTCTCTCTCTCTCTCTCTCTCTCTCTCTCTCTCTCTCTCTCCCAATTTGGTGAAACTGAGAGCATGGGGGGGCGGGGGGGGGGGGGGGGGGGGGGGGGGGCTCACGCGGGCTCCCCCCAATTTAGGTATTTTTTTGGATGGCAACGGACTATTAACCACGGACATATCCGTGGCCGTTAATATTATTGGCAACGGAAATATCCCTGGCTAGAAAGTTAAGGCCACAGAAAATTTCTTCACCAATAATCCGGGATATGTTTGTTAATATTATTGGCCACGGAAATATCCCTGGCTAGAAAGTTAAGGCCGCAGAAAATTTCTTCACCAATAATCCGTGGCTGAAAATAATTGGCCACGGTTAAATTCGTGGCCGAAAGTCCACTTCCAGCCACAGATTTTTTCGTGGACAATACTCCGTGAGCAATATTTTTATTCAGCCACGGATATTTGGCCACGAAGAAATCTGTGGCCAATAGTCCACTATCGGCCACAGATTTCTCCGTGGCCAAATATCCATGGCTGGAGACCCTTTTTCTACCAATGTATTAGACTAGTTTTGAGTATAGTTGCTACGGAGAATTTAATTTTAGAGCAGATGGACGTGAAAACTGCCTTTCTTCACGGGGATCTTGAGGAAGACATACATGAAGCAACCAGAAAGTTACTTATCCAAAGGTAACATTGAATTTGTGTGTAAGCTAAAGAAGAGCTTGTACGGTTTGAAACAGGCTTCGAGGCAGTGGTACATGAAGTTTGATGGGTTCATGCATGAAATTGATTTTTTTACATGCAATGCAGACCATTGTTGCTACTTCAAGAGGTTTGACAATAGCTTTATCATTTTGCTATTATATGTTGATGACATGTTGATAGCAGGTTCTTGTACGCAAGAGGTGAATAAGTTGAAAAAGGAATTGTCTGAACGGTTTGTTATGAAGGATCTTGGAGAGGCTAAACAGATCCTAGGTATGCAGATTAATCGAGATAAGGTGGCATGTAAGTTATATCTTTCGCAAGCTGAATATATCGAAAAAGTTTTGAAGAGATTCAGTATACAAGATGCAAAGCCTGTGAGTACTCCATTGGGTAGCCAGTTTAGGCTATCTAAAAAGGAGTCGCCCACTAGAGATTAGAAGCGTGCCTATATGAAGAAGACTCACTATGCCTCAGTAATTGGTAGTATCATATATGCTATGGTGTGCACCAGACCAGTTATTGCGCATGCAGTGGGAGTTGTGTGCAGATATATGAGCAGTTCGGGAAAGTAACACTGGGAAGTAGTAAAGTTGATCCTTAATTAGTGTCACGCCCCGCTTCCCAAAATGGACGGAAGCGAAACGTGACGAGGCCCGCTTAGGCCAGAGCTTTAGAAGCTCGGACCCAATAAGCGTCTGTAGAGGTACCATTTTAAAAGTTTCAGGTTCTTGCATTAATAAAGTTCGAAACAACATAAGTACAGAAAGAAAAAGGCATTCATTAAATTAGAGATATAATATCCAACTGGTACAAAGTCTAGAAAAGGAAGCCTAAGCATGGCAACAGCCTAACTAAAAGCAACTAAAAGCAGAACATCTGAAAGTGACGACAAAAGAGACCTCAAGGTCTGGTCCTCGTCAGGCACGTACTCTGGGTCGACGTCCTCGGCTCCTCGTACTCCAGTGAGTCTGCCTCGTCCACGAACTCTGGCTAAACACCTGACGTACATCACCCAAGAAAAAGGAACTGTACGTCAGGTAAAGTCTACAAGAAGGGTTAGACTTTACTGCAAGTGCACCGAACTTTAAATAATGGTTTACTGGTTGATAAGCATGCTGAGGTTCTTTTACACAACAGTTTACTGGTTGATTAACAGGCTGTGGTTATAGCAGGGTAACACGACATGAAGTAACGCAGCAGGAAAGTAAAGCGTAGCAAGTAGTAGTCGTAGCGTGTGCTACCAACTACGGGACTAACCTACAGGTGTCAAGACAAGACGGGACGTGACGGGACAAGACAGGACAAACAGGACAGGACAAGACAAGACAAGTGTGACACGAAGGGTTCACGCCTTACGGTTCGAGGGGGATCAGACCCTCTTGCCGTGCGCACGCTCAACCCTACCCCAACCCAGGAACTCAGGACAAGAAGTAAAGGGATCACTTCCGCTAGGGAAGCATCCGAAACGCCCGAAGGCTTTTTGTATAACAGGGATCACTTCCGCAAGGAAAGCATCCGAAACGCCCGAAGGCTTTTTGTATCACGGAGATCACTCCCGCAAGGAGAGCATCTGAAACGCCCGAAGGCTTTTTGTATCACGGAGATCACTCTCGCAAGGAGAGCATCTGAAACGCCCGAAGGCTTTTTGTACCACAGAGATCACTCCCGCGAGGAGAGCATCTGAAACGCCCGAAGGCTTTTTTGTGTAACAGGGACAAGACACGACCAGTGTACGGGAGAGTTATTCTAGGGTGTCCACACGCACGCACACACCTGATAGCCCTACGGTATCAAAAGTTGTTGTCAGGCTCAGACTTCGTCGTCAAGTCTGAGCCGTCTGGGGTCGTCCCGGACACTATCATTTCACGTCCGGTTCTATTTGTTCACAGTTAACAATTCTAACCAACTAAGGCCTAAGCACGGTCAAAAGTGCAAGTGGATACACTTGCCTGCGGTGGCGAGGGGGTCGTCCGTCCGGGGCGTCTCGTCCAGTCGTCGCGTCCGCGGTAGTCCGTCTGAAACAGTCACGGCGACGGTGTCAGGTCGCGATTTCAGAAATTCCTATTAGGTTTCGTTTCTAGGTTTTCGGGACTATCCTATTCGTCAAAAGTCACTTTTTGATGTATCAACCTAATCGACGATCTATCCTATGTGCACAGTCAAATTAGTCCGTTCGTCGATTTTCTATGTTCGTACAACGTTTTACAGGAGCTGGAAAGTAAATTTAGTTCAAGTTGACGGTTTTTAGTTTAGGGTTCAGTCCGTTATTGTGGGGGTTTCTACGAGTTTTGGGAGGCCAACCTGAACCGGAGTTTGTCGTAGATCGGAAGTTGAGTCTGAACGGTGAGATCGCCTCATCGTGTACGGTGTCTCGGCTACGGGTAGCGTAGTGAGACGGAGAGCGGTCAGCAGCAACGTCTGGCTCTGTAACGGTGGCAGCTCGGCTTCGCCTCGAGGAGCGAGACGACGGTGCGGAGGGTGAAGGAAACGCAGTGAGGGAGGATGAAGACAACAAGCGGGACGATGACATCAGCGAGGCGACGCCTGGAAACGGTTCTTCGGTATAGGAGAAGGCCAAAACAGTGACCTACGGACGGGGGACGTCACGCGAGGGCTGAACGGGAAGTGGGACGCGATCAATGCCATTGATGAGGAAGACAGCCGGTTGTCTTGCTCTTTCCGGTGATCTGCGACGCGAGGGAGGCTTCTCAGGCGACAACGAGCGCCTCCGGTGGACTGCAGGTAATTCTCGACGACCCGTGGGGTATCTCCGACGACCTGGACCTCTGGGGCGTCGCCGGACTGAGCAGTAACAGCCGTCGGGCTGCTGCGAAGGCGTAGGGCCTGAGAAACGCCGACGGTGGTCGGAGATAGATCAGGTCGGCGGAGGAAAATGCTCACGGTGGTCAGGGGCTGCGGGGGAGGAAGGTCGCATGGCTTCTCGCGACATAGGGGACCGGTGGGAGGCGCTCTCCGGCGGGGGCTATCGGTGCGGTTGCTCGGCGTCAGGGCGCGCCGTGGACAGCACCGGCGTTGCCGTGCGCTGAGGCGGCGCAGACGTCGGTGGGAACTGCGGGGCACCGGAGGGAAGGGGGAAACGACGAGAGGGGACAGGCGGAGACAGGCGTACGGCTGGGAGGGCGATCGGGGGCTGTGGCAGCGGTCTTGCCGCGGATGCGAGAGGGGACCGCGTGTGAGACATCGCCGGCGATCGGAATCAAGCTCGGCGGCGGAGCGGATCACGGTGGCAGCCTCGGCTCGGAGGGAAGGAGGCAAGGGGAGATCGCGAGGGCGGAGGGAGATAGTGGGAGGTCGGGGTTTTGGGAGGGGAGGCCGGCGTTCGGGAACTTGCCGTGGATGAAGTAGATCGGGGAGAGAGAGGGAGAGAGAGGTAAATTGGGGGTTTATTTTAGGAGGCCGGCGGCTGCACTTAGAGTTAGGGTTAGGTTAGAATAGAGTTAGGGTTTAATATAATAATAATAACTGATATATATACCTATGAGATTTATAGCTAGAAGGGGATTGACAAAGAGGTGAAGGGTGTACAAGTAGGGGTAAGTCTAGGGACAAATAGGAAACAGTTTAGGAAGGATTTTAAAACGATTTGATAAGAGATTTAGCCAGATTTGGCTAACTATTTTGAATTTTGAATCTGATCAGGGTAAATCAACGGTCCAGATTTCTCCGAGCGATATCTTTCAATCCGGGCGTCAGAAAAATAATCCGAAAATACCAGGCGATCGTGGAGACGAGACGCACAGATCTACGGAGCCTGATCGTGCGTAACGCCTACCAAAAATTACGAAAAATTGGAAACGGCGTTTCAAGTCAGATGACTAAAACGCCCCTATCATTCGAAGTCGTTTCGCGCGAAAACGAGCCGTGAAAGACGTTCCCAAAAATTGCAATAGAATCCAACACTCCGAAGCGATCGCAATGGCATATCGCATCGCATATGCCGGAACTCAGAAAAGGGCAAATTAAAAATACGTGCACGTCAAGGCACGTGCACGCAGAATCTACGAACGGTCAGAAAGCGACCGTTACATTCTACCCACCTTAGAAATGATTCCGCCCTCGGAATCACTCATAATAATAATAATAATAATATCTATAAGCACTTAAGCCTATCACTCTCATCCTCCACACGATAATCTCTAATTCACATAACTTCAACACCGTTCCTCAAATAATCCATCATACCCCTTCTTTACTCTGGACAAAGCCACGGCTAATCTCACATCCTAACACTTAACTATAGACCCATCACTGCTGATCAAATTTCCAACTCCAAGTTCTCATAAAAGGATAATAATCATCGTCTCATACCATACCACTCCACTAAACATCATCGCCCAAAAACATCTTTTAAATTTCTCAATCTCTTCCCAAAATTAATAAATCTACAAAAATGAGATTTTAGTCAACCACCAATCCAAGACAAAAACTTTGTCTATCCTATAACACCTTTCACAAATCAACAATCGCTGTGTCCTCAATACATTCCTTATCATATCTTCCATAAGTTTATCCGCCAAAAAAATTGAACTATCAAAATCACATCTCTTCCTACTTATATAATTATTTTCAACCAATATTAAATCCGACAACCTAACCATCCATTTCTCAACACGTCGTGTTGCTCCCAATGTCTTCTCACGTCACTCAACAATCGAGTCTCGATGCTAATAAAAGCTCTACTCCATCTCATGATCACCCTAACTCCTACCGTACTCTGTAGCCATCCCTATCTACCATTCGTCTAAGCCTCAAATCTGACAGCTCTCATCTTCACGCATATAATCTCATTCAACCAGAATTCTCCATTGAGCCCGACACACTTCGGTTTTATAAATAAGTCTTGGACAGATCACTCCTTTCATCCGAAAGAAATCTATTCCAATATCCTATTGTTCCAAAATCGGTTAATCATTGCTATAACAAATTCATCTCTCCCTGAGCCTACCCGCAAACAATATCCTACAACAATAATAGCTAGTCCCAAAACTATAACAACCATAACATAACATTCCAAAGTGGAGAGAGAGAGAGAAGAGAAAGGGAAATTTAAAACCAGTGACACATTTTTAAAAACATTTGAAAAAGAACGTGTGGAGTTGTGGTAATGGATGAGAGAGGATGGTGATTCGTGAGCTTGCGAGCTAGTTTCAAAAACTTTAAAGATTTGGTTTAAAGAAAAACAAAAAGTTTTAATACAATCACACGCGGTCAAAGATAAGCTATTCTATAATCGCGAAAAACTACGTCTAAGGGAATTTCCTGCTATGACCCTATTCATATATGTATGAATACCGTCATTCAGACAACTTCAATCATATCATGGTTAACACTGAGCACACATTCAAGACACAAAAGGCAATTATCAGGATCCTAAAGATGACACACTCATACAGGTCTACGCACTCTACCTATACTCATGCACCATGACAACATCACCTACCAAGGGACTACTCCTATAAACAACTACAAGGACTAATGTCTACACCAAATAAAGGAAACGGAAACCAAAAGTGTAACGAAAAAATTCGGAAGGAACGAGTTCAAGTAAGGCGGGGCAAGGAGATAATTGGTTGGATGGAACGAAAAATATTCTTCAAAATAACCAGATTAGTGACGGAAGAATTTACGTGTAAAATATGGTAAAATATTCATATATTTATATACTTAGAAGTGAGCCAATGCAGCAATTTAAATTTTTGGAAAAGTAAGACGAAAGAAGGATGGGTAGGGTGAGGAACGGTTTGTTTTGCAAACGAGGATAGGTTTACACGAGGATTTTGAAATATGGTCACGAAGAACATAGAACTGATATAATAATAATAAGAAAATAATTGGTGTTCCCTCTAGTTTAGAAAATATTTTAAAAAAAGGTATGTACGGTAAATGATTTGCAATAAAATTTTGTAGTTTAGAAAAGTAGCTTATATATATTGGATTATAGAATTGATAACAAGGTCTAAAACCGAAACACAAAAAGATTCCGTTTTGAAAACAGGTACGAGATAGTAAAATAATTTTACGACCAGAGAGGTTTCAAGGTTAGTGAAAGAATTTTAACCCAACCGAAAAACGAGAATTTTGAAATATATAATATATGGGTTTTCAAAGAAGTTAAGCTGAGCGAAAGACTTAATAATAAATTTCGAAAATACCCCTTTTTTTGGGGAAGCAGTCTTGGCAGAGAGAAAGATTTGAAGGATCAACGATCATTGGCAGGAAACGATTCACGCGAATCGGAAGACATGAAAGAGGATCGCTTGATGGGTACACTTAGGATTTGATTTACGAAGCTACGATGGGGTTCTTCGGTCGGTCACACGAAAGGGTAATGATCAGGGAGGTGCTAGAAGTCAGGGATTCTAATTATCGGGTCGTCCAAAGATCAGGAGAGCTCGGCACTAAGATTTTCTAATGAGCTAGACTGTAACCAGGTTCTAATGGGAAAGTTCCTAAGAGAAATCAAGGTTCGTTCTGCTGGCCCGAAGTCGATGGAGCTGGGCGAGCGACTAAACTAAAAGAAAAGCTCTATGAATCTAATTTGGTCAGAGCTAGGAGGAAAAGGCTACTAAGGTATCCTAAGACGGGTACGGCTAAATCTTAACCAAGGCATCTAACTATCAAACTGGGACGCCTAACTAAGTCTTCCTACCATCTAAGACTGGGAAAACCTAATTTAGACTTGTACATGGTTATTAAATGAATGCAGTACTCCTACTGTTCCGAACTTTTACAAGACCTGCATGGGCCACCACTAAAACCTGTCACGCCCCGCTTCCCAAAATGGACGGAAGCGAAACGTGACGAGGCCCGCTTAGGCCAGAGCTTTAGAAGCTCAGACCCAATAAGCGTCTGTAGAGGTACCATTTTAAAAGTTTCAGGTTCTTGCATTAATAAAGTTCGAAACAACATAAGTACAGAAAGAAAAAGGCATTCATTAAATTAGAGATATAATATCCAACTGGTACAAAGTCTAGAAAAGGAAGCCTAAGCATGGCAACAGCCTAACTAAAAGCAACTAAAAGCAGAGCCTCTGAAAGTGACGACTAAAGAGACCTCAAAGTCTGGTCCTCGTCAGGCACGTACTCTGGGTCGACGTCCTCGGCTCCTCGTACTCCAGTGAGTCTGCCTCGTCCACGAACTCTGGCTAAACACCTGACGTACAGCACCCAAGAAAAAGGAACTGTACGTCAGGTAAAGTCTACAAGAAGGGTTAGACTTTACTGCAAGTGCACCGAACTTTAAACAATGGTTTACTGGTTGATTAGCATGCTGAGGTTCTTTTACACAACAGTTTACTGGTTGATTAACAGGCTGTGGTTATAGCAGGGTAACACGACAGGAAGTAACGCAGCAGGAAAGTAAAGCGTAGCAAGTAGTAGTCGTAGCGTGTGCTACCAACTACGGGACTAACCTACAGGTGTCAAGACAAGACGGGACGTGACGGGACAAGACAGGACAAACAGGACGGGACAAGACAAGACAAGTGTGACACGAAGGGTTCACGCCTTACGGTTCGAGGGGGATCAGACCCTCTTGCCGTGCGCACGCTCAACCCTACCCCAACCCAGGAACTCAGGACAAGAAGTAAAGGGATCACTTCCGCTAGGGAAGCATCCGAAACGCCCGAAGGCTTTTTGTATAACAGGGATCACTTCCGCAAGGAAAGCATCCGAAACGCCCGAAGGCTTTTTGTATCACGGAGATCACTCCCGCAAGGAGAGCATCTGAAACGCCCGAAGGCTTTTTGTATCACGGAGATCACTCCCGCAAGGAGAGCATCTGAAACGCCCGAAGGCTTTTTGTACCACAGAGATCACTCCCGCGAGGAGAGCATCTGAAACGCCCGAAGGCTTTTTTGTGTAACAGGGACAAGACACGACCAGTGTACGGGAGAGTTATTCTAGGGTGTCCACACGCACGCACACACCTGATAGCCCTACGGTATCAAAAGTTGTTGTTGTCAGGCTCAGACTTCGTCGTCAAGTCTGAGCCGTCTGGGGTCGTCCCGGACACTATCATTTCACGTTCGGTTCTATTTGTTCACAGTTAACAATTCTAACCAACTAAGGCCTAAGCACGGCCAAAAGTGCAAGTGGATACACTTGC
This sequence comes from Scilla litardierei, assembly GCA_030789695.1. Taxonomy (NCBI): domain Eukaryota; kingdom Viridiplantae; phylum Streptophyta; class Magnoliopsida; order Asparagales; family Asparagaceae; genus Scilla; species Scilla litardierei. The sequence continues at coordinate 42,103,923 of CM061134.1, forward strand.
CTGCGGTGGCGAGGGGGTCGTCCGTCCGGGGCGTCTCGTCCAGTCGTCGCGTCTGCGGTAGTCCGTCTGAAACAGTCATGACGACGGTGTCAGGTCGCGATTTCAGAAATTCCTATTAGGTTTCGTTTCTAGGTTTTCGGGACTATCCTATTCGTCAAAAGTCACTTTTTGATGTATCTACCTAATCGACCATCTATCCTATGTGCACAGTCAAATTAGTCCGTTCGTCGATTTTCTATGTTCGTACAACGTTTTACAGGAGCTGGATAGTAAATTTTGTTCAAGTTGACGGTTTTTAGTTTAGGGTTCAGTCCGCTATTGTGGGGGTTTCTACGAGTTTTGGGAAGCCAACCTGAACCGGAGTTTGTCGTAGATCGGAAGTTGAGTCTGAACGGTGAGATCGCCTCGTCGTGTACGGCGTCTCGGCTACGGGTAGCGTAGTGAGACGGAGAGCGGTCAGCAGCAACGTCTGGCTCTGTAACGGTGGCAGCTCGGCTTCGCCTCGAGGAGCGAGACGACGGTGCGGAGGGTGAAGGAAACGCAGTGAGGGAGGATGAAGACAACAAGCGGGACGATGACATCAGCGAGGCGACGCCTGGCAACGGTTCTTCGGTATAGGAGAAGGCCAAAACAGTGACCTACGGACGGGGGACGTCACGCGAGGGCTGAACGGGGAGTGGGACGCGATCAATGTCATTGATGAGGAAGACAGCCGGTTGTCTTGCTCTTTCCGGTGATCTGCGACGCGAGGGAGGCTTCTCAGGCGACAACGAGCGCCTCCGGTGGACTGCAGGTAATTCTCGGCGACCCGTGGGGTATCTCCGACGACCTGGACCTCTGGGGCGTCGTCGGACTGAGCAGTAACAGCCGTCGGGCTGCTGCGAAGGCGTAGGGGCCTGAGAAACGCCGACAGTGGTCGGAGATAGATCAGGTCGGCGGAGGAAAATGCTCACGGTGGTCAGGGGCTGCGGGGGAGGAAGGTCGCACGGCTTCTCGCGACATAGGGGACCGGTGGGAGGCGCTCTCCGGCGGGGGCTATCGGTGCGGTTGCTCGACGTCAGGGCGCGCCGTGGACAGCACCGGCGTTGCCGTGCGCTGAGGCGGCGCAGACGTCGGTGGGAACTGCGGGGCACCGGAGGGAAGGGGGAAACGACGAGAGGGGACGGGCGGAGACAGGCGTACGGCTGGGAGGGCGATCGGGGGCTGTGGCAGCGGTCTTGCCGCGGATGCGAGAGGGGACCGCGTGTGAGACATCGCCGGCGATCGGAATCGAGCGCGGCGGCGGAGCGGATCACGGTGGCAGCCTCGGCTCGGAGGGAAGGAGGCAAGGGGAGATCGCGAGGGCGGAGGGAGATAGTGGGAGGTCGGGGTTTTGGGAGGGGAGGCCGGCGTTCGGGAACTTGCCGTGGATGAAGTAGATCGGGGAGAGAGAGGGAGAGAGAGGTAAATTGGGGGTTTATTTTAGGAGGCCGGCGGCTGCACTTAGAGTTAGGGTTAGGTTAGAATAGAGTTAGGGTTTAATATAATAATAATAACTGATATATATACCTATGAGATTTATAGCTAGAAGGGGATTGACAAAGAGGTGAAGGGTGTACAAGTAGGGGTAAGTCTAGGGACAAATAGGAAACAGTTTAGGAAGGATTTTAAAACGATTTGATAAGAGATTTAGCCAGATTTGGCTAACTATTTTGAATTTTGAATCTGATCAGGGTAAATCAACGGTCCAGATTTCTCCGAGCGATATCGTTCAATCCGGGCGTCAGAAATATAATCCGAAAATACCAGGGCGATCGTGGAGACGAGACGCACAGATCTACGGAGCCTGATCGTGCGTAACGCCTACCAAAAATTTACGAAAAATTGGAAACGGCGTTTCGAGTCAGATGACTAAAACGCCCCTATCATTCGAAGTCGTTTCGCGCGAAAACGAGCCGTGAAAGACGTTCCCAAAAATTGCAATAGAATCCAACACTCCGAAGCGATCGCAATGGCATATCGCATTGCATATGCCGGAACTCAGAAAAGGGCAAATTAAAAATACGTGCACGTCAAGGCACGTGCACACAGAATCTACGAACGGTCGGAAAGCGACCGTTACAATTAGGTACTTGAGAGGTACCACAGAGAAGGCATTCTGTTTCGAAGGTAAGAGTATAAAGCTGTCTGAGTATGTTGATGCAGATTTGGCAGATGATCTTGATAAGAGAAAGGGTACAACCAGATATGTGTTTACATTGGGTGGTACATCGATTTCTTGGGCTTCTAAGTTGCAAAAGATCGTTGCTTTGTCTACTACAGAAGCGGAGTATGTAGCAGTGACCGAGGCTAGTAAAGAGATGGTATGGTTGCAGAGCTTCTTGTGGGAATTGGGGAAAGGACAAAAGAATAGTATTCTCTACAGCGATAGCCAGAGTGCTATTTTATTAGCCAAGAATCCAGCTTTTCATTCTAGAACGAAGCATATTGAGTTGAAGTATCATTACATTCGACATCTCTTGAAAGAGATGATTTTGCAGCTAGTGAAGATTCGAGGAAGTGAGAATCTTGTCAATATGTTGACTAAGGCTGTGACCATAGAGAAGTTGAAACTATGCATGGCTTCAACTGGCCATGGAGCTTGATGAGTTCGAGGCTTGGTGTCGCCGTTGTTTTTTGGGTTATTTATTGATGAGAAGATGAAGAGATGATTACACATGAGTTCAGTCTCCAAGTGGAAGATTGTTGGGCTGTGGAGCCTGAAGTTTAGCCTACATAATCGCACATCCCTCATTTCCGTGATTGCTGCGAACAAACAGGCAGAAGGCTGAAATTCCACAATCTCTTCTTAATTGGTTGCGATCTTCTACAATCGGCAGTGAATGAGTTGCGATCTTCCACAATCGATAGTGAAGGAGTTGCGATCTCCCACAATCGGCAGAGACTTAGTTGTGATTTGCCACAATCAACAGTAACCAAGTTGCGAACTTCCAATAATGGGTTGGGATCTTCCACAATCGGGAGAAAATGTGTTTAGGGATTTTTTTTGCAGTTTTGCTTTAAAAAGGGCAATTGAGGGTTGCATCCCTTATACGAGTGAATTGCCGAAATTTTGTGTAATCTGTAATTTGCATCATCACAATTAGTAGAGAACATTGGCTTGGCGGCGCCTCCAGACGTAGTCTTCGGACGAATTGTGTAAACAATTCTCTGTCTTTCTTTTGTCGTTTTTCATTCGTTTGTTTGTTTATCATTGTATTATTGCGTAACAATAATGCAGGGTTAAAACGCATTAAAAGTGTATGATTTTAATTTTAATAAATAAATATACGCTGACTTGTAGATCATAATGCATGGATCAGATCATCCATAAAATGACTAAACTATATGATTTTAGGTAACTCCTTTGGTAATTTCGCAAGGAGTACCCCACACCCTAACACCTATGTCCGCCCCTAACGGTGCGCATTAACTTGCTAGCCCCCGTTTTTTTTCTGTCATTGTCTTTTTCTTTTTCCCTCGGTTTTTTTATCATCTCTTATTCCATTCCCAAAGACAACATCACTCGTGGCTATATGATACATCTGTGATCTAACGTAGGACACAGAGAGGTTAAAGACAGAAAAAAGAGGGGTGGGACTATCATACAGAGAGAGAGGGGTGGGACTATGAGAGAGAGAGAGAGAGAGAGAGAGAGAGAGACTCAGCTTAGCCCAGTATTTGTTCTAAGCGGCGACAAACTGCTGCAAAAGTTATTTCACGTGATAACGAGTCATGGTCGCTCGATCATGGCTCCATCTATCTCTCTCATCTCATCTCATCTCATCGGTTTTTTTTTTTGCATTGAATTCTCACTCCTACCACCGCCAACAAGAAATCAGTGTCATTCATAATACTTGCATTGATGCCATGCACTTCATTGTCCAGTTGAGAGACTGACACGTGTGCTGGCAAATCATAACCCAATGACAGCCATACTACCAACCAAACAACTCCCACCATGAATTGATGGACCATGTACGTACGTCTACAGGCTTGGTTTCATCCGATGGAATCTATATAGCCCACAATTTCCGTGATGGTAAATTAATTTTAACAGCACCTACATAGTAGCTAGATGGTAATAATTAGTAACAGGGTCAAATGCATGCGCCGGTAAAGTTGGTCAGCTAGCTACCATGCTAAAGTTGGTCCTGAGGGGGGGAGCCCAGTCTGTGGCTGTGGATGCAGTGGGTGCAGGCTTTAGTGTAAATGGAGAAAGGGTGGCTTAAAAGTATGAGCACAACTGAGGAAAGGAGTTTGAAGGAATGCTTGTATCCAACGTGGGCAGTTTATTACTTTAGGACATAAAATTTTACAAAAATCATAAAGTTTGAAGTAAATCTCAATGAATGAATGAGTGAGCTTGGAAATGTGTGGAGGGAAGAGAGAAAGAGATGGTCGTGGCCAAATTTGCAAGCAAGCGCGGATTTCCAAGGGGAAAACAAAAGAAAGAAAGAAATAGTGAGGGGGATTTAAGAAAGGACAAAGGTGAGAGAGAGAGAGAGAGAGGGTGGCGATCCCTGTCTTGTGCTGCTGCTGGCCTGCCGCTGCTGTTGCTGGCTGCTGCTGTTTTGTTACTGGAGTGAGGGTCTCTTGAAGTGTCAAATCACAAAAAGCGATCTTTTCCTCTCTTTTTTTTAGGCGGAAACTAAATGCACCGCATGCATGCGGTGCATATGATATTTCTATACCACAAATAGAAAAATCATTAAGTCAATTGTCATTTCCGTTTCTCTCTCCTCCTATCTTTACCTATTTTTGACTAACAATCATCACTTGCACCGCATTCATGCGGTGCAAGTAGTCCGGGCCTTTTTTTATATATAGAATTTTGTTCTCTCTCTACCTCTCTGTCTCTCTCTCCGGTTATAATTGCATGCACATCCTGATCCCTACACCCAAAAAAATCTCACTTTTTGTACCAAAGTGTTTCAATTGGACAGAGATAAATAGGTAGACGTGATCACCCTAAGGAGACGGAGACGGGGGCCGAACTTTTAACTGGCTAACGAGTGCTACAATCTACGTTGCAAGTGCACTGCAGGCTGTGGCAAGCTATGCAAACTAATTAAGTTGACAGCTAGCTATTTGCCTTTGCCTGCGGGTTACAAGAGTGCATCCAAATACATCCAAGAACCAAGAAATTTAAAATTGAAAGTTAGGGCTAAAGCTGCGGTACTGCATGCACATAATGTCCCCCCTCTCCAGTCTTGATGTTGTTGTTTTTTGTTTGTATTTTTTTGATGTTTCTCTCTGTTGTATATCAAAAACTGATGTACGCGAAATGAACAGAGGAGATTGATGAGAGAGAGAGAATGAGAAAGTTACATATCTGCCGCCCTATACCCTATCGCAGCTGCATTTCCTGCTTACTATTGCAATTTCAAATGCCTTTTTATTATTAATAATTCTTTTTTCATTCATTGGGAATGCCGACCACAAGCTTTTCTCGGCCTTACTCGACAGGGAAGGCATCTCCTTGTGCATTCAGACACCCCCGGTAGCAAGCAACCCCCATCGACCTGCAGCTTTCACCCACTACACCCGCGCGTCTGACGTCTACTAGCAACGTCGTCCACACACTTTATACGTACAAACTCTCTCAATCCAATCCACAAACACAACATGTTGGAAATAACAGCAGATTAATAGGATGATGCTACAAATTAAGAAGGAGAATGGACTTATCGGTTTGCCGAGGCGTGCTAAGCACTGTCCTTAAGAGTAGATTTCCGCCCCTCAGAGGATGAACTCGGTGCAAGGCAGGTCAAGCGGCTACCCTCCAGGATTCAACGGCAACGGCCTTGTAAGTGTGCACTCACAATACAAGGCTCCAGCGAGCAGCAACTGTTCTTCGATCTCGAACGATGAGGAGGAAGAGCACGGGGGACGCAGCAGGCCGCAGGAACAAGGAACTGCTGAAGGTCGGCGCGGGTCTGTGGAGGCCGAGACGAACAGAACAAAGCAGCGGAGACTTTTGTTGAGGAAGAAGTGAGTTTTTTCGCGATGCCAAACGCTTGAGATTTTCGAGTTTATATAGAGAAGAGAAATGGCTGTTGGAATTCCGTAATTATGAGTGAGATTTAATTCTGCCATTTAATGAAAATATAGCTGTTGCGAATTAAAAGAAAATAGCTGTTGGGCCATTAAACAGCGCAATAAAAGAAATATGGCTGTTGGGGAAAATTAAAACCATAATGGGCCTTTCAAATTCTGCCAATCAAGCGGGCCAAAAATTTAACGCAAAACTCGGGCACTCCGCGCGCGCACCCGTGAACCCCCCCCTGCGCAGGCGCGACGCCAGCGCACACACGCTAAGGTTTTCCGGATCCGACGCCCAGATTTTCCATTCGGCTCAACCCGATTTGGGCTCGGTTCCGGTGTGGGCTCATGCGCCCGCGAGATACCCCCAAGTCCTAGCCCATTAACAAGTCCAATAGCCCATTAAAAGAGAGACTATAATATACCAATCAAGAGGTTATCCAATAACCGATGTGGGACTATCATGCCTACTTGAAATGAGGAAATATCCAACAATCCCCCACTATTTCAAAATTTCAAGAGGTAAGGGAAAAGGAATCCAAGATGAGGAAAAGAAAAGATTGCGAGATCGAATACGACAATTCAATACATTAGCAACGGTGACTTTCGGTCTATGAACCATTACTTAGGGAATGGAAGTGTGTTCTACAAGAAGTTGGTGAAACATATAGTTTCTATGAACCAATCCCCTTTATATAAAACATTGACTTACAACCCATATCGAATCATCAATGAATAGTTGCTTGCTCTTTCGGGTTGGCACGTTTTCGGCCATGCGCCATACCTGGTTTTTCATGAGTGCTCTAGCGAATGTACCTAAATTCGCATAGGAAGCGGCCCCACTTCCACACCCATATAGGTGGACCCATCAAGTGTGCTCGACGATTATGCACACCACCCAACAAGGGCTATGGTTTCCATTAAGAGTCATATACTCACCCTTTCTCATCGTCGATAGCACTATCTACACCATAGGAAGGGACATAAACTTAATGACAGTGCTCCCCCCACGATCAACAAGTGACTTGTTGTTACCCATATGAACCTACTTCATGAGATCATCAATCACATAGGTTGGGTTACCATCACTCTCGACCTATGTTTTAGGTATAAGTCCCATTCCCCTCGATGTACTTTCCACTAACTTCCTATTTAGTGGTTTTGTCAGAGGATCTGCCAAATTCATCTCTGACCTCACATAATCAAGGGATACTATCCCATGATCTAGCAGCTGCCTCACAATAGAGTGCCTTAGGCGTATATGCCTACTCTTCCCATTAAAAACTTTATTTTTGGCTTTCGCAATTGCAGCTTGGCTATCACAATGGATAGACACAGACGGTACCGGTTTTTCACAAATGGGAAGATCACCAAGAAGGTTCTTAAGCCACTCGGCTTCACTACATGCCTTCTCTAAGGCAATAAACTCGGATTCCATAGTAGACCGAGCAATACATGTTTGTTTGGAAGATTTCCAAGACACAGCACCTCCACCAAGTGTAAAAATATAACCACTTGTGGATTTAAGCTCATCTGAATCAGAGATCCAGTTCGCATCAGTAAAACCTTCTAAAACTGATGGATCACCACTAAAATATAATCCATATTCAAGAGTTCCTTTCAAGTATCTCATAACTCTTGACAATGCATTCCAATGATCACTATTAGGATTTTGAGTGTAACGACTCAATCTACTAATAGCATAAGCAATATCAGGGCGAGTACAATTCATTAAATACATTAAGCTACCAATGATCTGAGCATATTTAATTTGTGAAACAGATTCACCAAAATTTTTAGCTAAATGTAAGCTAGCATCATATGGAGTAGCTACAGGTTTTTGATCATAATATCCAAACTTTTCAAGCATTTTAATAACATAATGTCCTTGAGAAAGCATAATTCCACTAGGTGTCTTAGTTAACTTAATACCTAAGATCACATCAGCTTCACCCATGTCTTTCATATCAAATTTTGAAGACAAGAATGACTTAGTTGCATTTACTACATCTAGGTTGGTGCCGAGAATAAGCATGTCATCAACATATAAGCAAATAATAACACCAACACCATTATCAAACTTTGTGTAAATACATTTATCAGCATCATTTATATGATAACCATTTGCAAGCAAGACAGAGTCAAATTTATCATGCCATTGTTTTGGAGCTTGTTTTAAACCATAAAGAGATTTAACCAGTTTGCATACTTTATGTTCATTTCCAGGAGTGATACAACCTTCAGGTTGTTCCATATAAATCTCTTCTTCCAAATCTCCATTCAAAAAGGCAGTCTTTACATCCATTTGATGGATAACAAGACTATGTATAGAAGCTAAGGCAACCAAGACTCGGATAGAAGCTATCCTAGTAACAGGGGCAAAAGTGTCAAAGTAATCAATGTCTTTCTTTTGGTTGAAACCTTTAGCAACTAATCTAGCTTTGAACTTGTCAATAGAACCATCAGGTTTTAGCTTCCTTTTAAATATCCACTTGCAACCTATAGGTTTAGCTCCTGGGGGCAATGTAACAAGTTCCCATGTGTGATTTGACATAATAGATTCTAATTCACTGTTGATTGCTTCTTTCCAAAAAGTGGCATCGGGAGATGTGATAGCTTCATGGTATGTAAGAGGATCATCATCAATAAGAAAGGTAAAAAAGCCATCACCTAGATTAGTCTCCCTCCTAACTCTTTTACTCCTTCTTACTTCTATCTCATCATCATTATCATGTGAATGAACATCAGAAGTTTGCGATGGAGGAGCAGAAGTCAACCTAATATTATCCATTTTCATTGGAAATAAATGCTCAAAGAAATCAGCATTCTTGGTTTCAACAATTGTGTTAGGCTCCATTATGTTTTGCTCACTTTTAACAACAAGGAATCTATAAGAAGCACTATTTTGAGCATATCCAATAAACATGCAATCAAAAGTTTTAGGACCTAACTTTCTTTTCTTAGGTTCAGGTAAAAGAACTTTAGCTAAGCACCCCCACACTTTGAGGTAACTAAGGTTTGGAGAATGACCTACCCAAAGTTCATAAGGAGTCTTACCTAATTTCTTATAGGGAATTCTATTCTGAATGTGACAAGCAGAGAGAATAGCTTCTCCCCAAAGGTTAAGAGGTGCACCTGAACTAATTAGCAAAGCATTCATCATCTCTTTTAAGGTCCTATTTTTCCTTTCTGCTATGCCATTTGATTCAGGTGAATATGGAGGAGTAGTCTCATGAATAATCCCATGTTCTTCACAATACTCATTAAAAGATGTAAACTCCCCTCCTCTATCTGATCTAACCCTTTTTATTTTCTTATTAAGTTGATTCTCTACTTTAGTCTTATACTTCAAAAACATATCAAAAGCTTCATCCTTAGATCTAAGCAAATATACTTCAGTGTATCTAGAGAAGTCATCCACAAAAGTGATATAGAATTTCTTACCACCTCTAGTTATATTGCTTTTCAAATCCCCAAGGTCACTATGAATTAGAGCAAGAAGTTCACTTTCTCTGTGTACAGACCTACATGTTTTCTTAGTGGCTTTTGATTCAACACAAATTTCACATTTATCATTAGAGGAAGATGAGGCATTCAACAATCCAATTTCTTTCATTTTCTTAATATACGAATAATTAACATGCCCTAATCTATAGTGCCAGATATCAAAAGAGTCAATCAAGTAAGCAGAAGAAGATGATGCATTATTATTCATGACATCAAGCACATTCAGAATGAAAAGACCCTGGTTACAATATCCCTTTCCCACAAACTGACCATTCTTGGTCATTACAATTTTATCAGATTCAGAAGTGACCTTAACCCCCACTTTTCCCAGAAGAGAGACAGAAACCAAATTCCAACGGATATCTGGGACATGGAGCACTTCACTAAGCGAAAGGGTTTTTCCTGAGGTTAATTTGAGAAGAACCTTCCCTTTCCCGATTACGGGTGAGGGTCTTGAATCCCCCATGTACACATTTTCCTCGCCAGAGCTGATAGGAACATAGGAGGTAAAAGCTCCTCTATCAGCGCAGATATGCCGGGTTGCCCCGGAGTCAATTACCCAGTCCTTAGCATGTGCCACCATGTTAATCTCTGAGATCACTGCAGCAATTATATCTCCTTCTACCAAGTTTGCACTTGGTTTAGGAGTATCTTTCCGGAAGCGACATTGAGCTGCATGGTGTCCAGGTTTCTTACAAATAAAACAGTCTCCTTTCTTCTTGAAAGTAGTATGGTTTTGGCCCTTTTGAAATCTCTGGTTTGGTTTGTGATTGGGTCTAAATTTCTTGAAAGGTTTCTTAGGATGAGAAGGAGGAAAGGAAGAATTAGCTTCAATTAGATTGGCTTTAGAAACAATTTCTTTAGCAGAATTGGCTTTTTCTCTTTCCCTATTCTTTTCTTCAATCCTAATATGGATGATAACATCTTCAAGGGACATTTGCTTTCGTTTGTGTTTAAGGCTGTTTTTATAATCTTTCCAAGACTCAGGAAGTTTTTCAATAAGAGAGCCAGAAACAAATGGTTCAGGGAGAGTTATATTTTCATTTTTAAGATCATCAATAAGGACATGGAAGTCATGGATTTGGGTGGAAACAGATTTGTCTTCAGTCATGGCAAAGTGAAGGAAATTGCCTACAGCAAATTTTTGGGTACCAGCATCTTCTAGGATGTATTTTTTGGTTAGGCTAGTCCAAATTTCTGAAGCAATTTTAGTAGGACAGTACACATCAAATAATTCATTAGAGAGGGTATGAAGAATTGTATGGCGACAAATTTTGTTGGCACGGTCCCAGGCAGGAAGTTCTTTTTCATCGGTTGGTTTAGGATCTGTGAGTGCGAAGGCAAAGCCAGTGACATCAAGGGTACTAAAAACTTTTTCTTGCCAACGTTTAAAGAAAGAACCAGAAAAGAGCTCGATTTTAGAAAGATCAGGGAGATGTTTGGCAGTCACAATAGCAGCATCCATATCTACTCTTAAGATTGTTGGAAATAACAGCAGATTAATAGGATGATGCTACAAATTAAGAAGGAGAATGGACTTATCGGTTTGCCGAGGCGTGCTAAGCACTGTCCTTAAGAGTAGATTTCCGCCCCTCAGAGGATGAACTCGGTGCAAGGCAGGTCAAGCGGCTACCCTCCAGGATTCAACGGCAACGGCCTTGTAAGTGTGCACTCACAATACAAGGCTCCAGCGAGCAGCAACTGTTCTTCGATCTCGAACGATGAGGAGGAAGAGCACGGGGGACGCAGCAGGCCGCAGGAACAAGGAACTGCTGAAGGTCGGCGCGGGTCTGTGGAGGCCGAGACGAACAGAACAAAGCAGCGGAGACTTTTGTTGAGGAAGAAGTGAGTTTTTCGCGATGCCAAACGCTTGAGATTTTCGAGTTTATATAGAGAAGAGAAATGGCTGTTGGAATTCCGTAATTATGAGTGAGATTTAATTCTGCCATTTAATGAAAATATAGCTGTTGCGAATTAAAAGAAAATAGCTGTTGGGCCATTAAACAGCGCAATAAAAGAAATATGGCTGTTGGGGAAAATTAAAACCATAATGGGCCTTTCAAATTCTGCCAATCAAGCGGGCCAAAAATTTAACGCAAAACTCGGGCACTCCGCGCGCGCACCCGTGAACCCCCCCCTGCGCAGGCGCGACGCCAGCGCACACACGCTAAGGTTTTCCGGATCCGACGCCCAGATTTTCCATTCGGCTCAACCCGATTTGGGCTCGGTTCCGGTGTGGGCTCATGCGCCCGCGAGATACCCCCAAGTCCTAGCCCATTAACAAGTCCAATAGCCCATTAAAAGAGAGACTATAATATACCAATCAAGAGGTTATCCAATAACCGATGTGGGACTATCATGCCTACTTGAAATGAGGAAATATCCAACACAACACATGTTGTGTTTGTCGTAAAATGTGATAAAATACACCAAAAACATCTCGGGTTGAATCTTGGGAGTTGAATCTTGGGTTTATCCGGATTTTTAAGATATTTTAAAGATATATTTTTGGAGATTTATTGGCGCCCAAAACAAGGATTACCCAGCCCAACAGATGTTTAATTCTAGAATTTTCTGCATAGAATTCAGCCCACAACATCGGCCCACTTCGACGGCCCAGCAGGCGATGCCCGCGACAGCGAGCGCGAGCATGCGTCGATTGTGCACATGCGACGCATGCACGTGCAAGTGGATTCGTACAGCAGCGGTGCGCCACCACGTGTCGACGATCCAGAGACTTCCGCCTTGATCCAACGGTAGGTGAAGCGCGGAGCACGAGAGAGCGCAAGGTCGACCAGCTAGGGACGCGTGGCGCCCATCGGAGTGATGACCGCTTCATCGAACGGTCAGAAGTGTTTGTGTATGCGAGCGACAGCAGATTCCAGATCCGACTCAGATTCGGATCCGATTCAACGGCAGACCGTTAGACTATATAAACAGGGTTTGGCTAGAGTTTTGATGTAATTCTCGTGTGATTCTTGTGTTGTTTTCTCTGTAAAGTTTGCGGCTACATGTAGAATCTATAGTGGTCAAACTAAGGGCTTTGTGGGGCTTGGTTGAGAAGGGTTCTTTATAATTTTTTCCCCAATTTCTGGGCAGATTTGGTTCTTTTACTTCAGCCAATGACATACTTTGTAATCCAAAGATATTAAAGCATTGATGATCTCTCCAATTAGACATACATCAAGAATTGGGTGGAATCAGTATAAATCTATGGTGTCAGGTGGGTATTATTCTGTTGTTTTGTGTTGCTATCATATTATTGCTTATGTTTCGGGTTTTGTAGCGAATTGTCATTCTCTTTGTTCATTGTCACATCGATCTTGGAATTTCCACGGGGCGCTTGATCGAGGTGATCGCCATTATCTGTCATCTTCCTTTCCAACAAATGTATCAGAGCAAGGTTCGTGAACAAGTCCAAGGAGATAGCAGAGAGTTCTTCTACAAAAGCTGGCGCAATCGAAAAGGCAATTAGTTTGAGTTTGTATATGGGGGACTCGTACGCGACGATTGGAGGAGCGCAATACAAGATTGAATAGTTCGATGGCAATAGAAACTTCGAGATATGCATGGTAGTACAAGATGAAGAAATCTTGAGTAACGACTGTGTCTAAGACTTTACCGGTTGATATCTTAGAAATGTAGATGATGGAAATGAAGAACTCGGTGATGACAACCATCCAGCTTAGCTTATTGGATGAGGTGATTTATCTGGTATTCGAGGAGACTATGGCCAAGGGATTATGGAAAAATCTTGAGAAGCAGCATCCGAAAAAGTCACTTACCAACAGGCTTATCTTGCTAAAGACGTTCTTTACTTTTAAGATTTGAGATGAGACTTCATTGAAGGATCATTTATATACCTTCAATAGCTTAGTGCTGAAGATGAGTGCCATTGGATTGACTGTAGAGGCGGAGCATGAGGCGATGAATATGATCCTGTCATTGTTGAAGCCATACAGAATGTTCATTAAAACCATGATCTATAGTCAAGATACTTTCAGTCTTGAGGATGCCGGGGCTTTATAGTGAGGATTTAGAGATCAGATGGCTGGAGTTATTTTGAGCGAAGGAGTTTTAGACAGACAGTGTCTACTTGCTTCTGGGTGAATCAACATGAGAGGTGACAATAGGATGAGATCGAGATCGAGGACCAGAGGCATGGCATGCCATATTTGCAAGAAACCATGACATTAGAAGAGATACTAACCAAAGAGGAGGAATAGAGACACGAAGGATATGCCAGCATCGTTGATAAGAGGGTAATATTGAGCATTTTATCCCCCTCTTGTGGGTATTTTGTGCATATTATTTGCTTAATTTGACTCTAGTCTATGCATTTTTCCAATATCATTTAATATTAGTAATTATCTTCTTTTATGCATAAAATATGATTTTTATGGCTTTATTTTGTCTTCTCTTATTTTTCAGTTGAAGATGACAGTCTCCCGATTTCAACAGATATTTTTACGGATATTTCTGAGCTCAATGCTATTATCTATATTTTCTGAAACACATGACAGAGAAGCTAGAAAAGTGACACGACCACGCCATACTTGACACGATCGTGTCAAGTCAGCAAAACGTCCAGATTTTTGAACCAGCTAGTGACACGACCATGAGATGACATGACTGTGTTGATATCACATATAGGCAATTTATATGTAACAATTCCAAGAGATTTTCCTCATTGAGTTTTACATATCGGTTTACATGTAATGTAAGATTGTTAGGATCAATTGTTTTATAAGCTTTAGATCTTGGGTCATACTTGATGAAAATAAATTTGTGGATCAACTAGCTTAATGCTCTTCTATACTTATCCCATTATATATATGCACTACTAATAACGAATCTTTTGTAGCCACACAAATCGATAAATCACTCGTACATCTGATCCTTCTGGTTATCTCACCTAGTCATTTATTTATCATATTTCTAAGCTATACATACAATCACTTCTGTGGATAGATCTGATTGTGATTATACTATCCCATTTACGTCAACTTACTTTATTTAGGATCACATTAGAATATTTTTACATTCTTTTGTCATCCTTAATAGCAGTGAGTTAGTTATACCAGGTTTATGTCATCATCGTTTATGTCATCCATGTAGTTGTTGATTAAAAGCATTGTCTGATTCTAAAATGCTAGGAAATTTTCAATCTTTCAGAATAAATAATTATGCCAGCGGTCGCTTTGCACATCTATACTCTTTTCTACACGTGAACATAAAGTATTAGTCATTTATGAATCTGATATTTGAGATCCATTGTCTGCATCTTTTGTGTATGGATTTAATTACTGTGTACGTTGTTTGGATAATTGTTCTAGATACACTTGGGTTTACCATATATGTCATAAAACTGTATTGCTAGAAAATTCTAATACCTTCATAGATATGATTCTATAACATTTTCAAAACACAGAGAAATATTTAGATTAGATGATGCTAGAGAATACATATTGTCTGCTATGCAAAATTTGTTGAATTCACATGGTACTTTTGTTGGGAAAATCTGACACAATATCAAACAACATCTAAGTGTGCACATCGAAATATATGAAATACTGTGTCGCCAACCAAAACAATGCAGAGTTAGATCTTGGATGAATCATAACAAGCACAAAGAAAACCACCACACAATCAAGCCAAGCAATCACACAGAGACACAATATTTATACTGGTTCGTCCAGTCTTCTGTTGTTACGGCTTCCACTAGATCAGAGATGTCAATACATAGAATACACTGACTACCAATCTCCTCCACTACAATATGTATGCCTTCTCGACAAAATAACTCTAGCACTCTAGCAATTACAATGTCTCATGCACACACACAATGGAGAGATCTTACCAGAGTCTCTAGAACAAGGAATACTCCCCTCGCAAAGCTCGTAGTCACCTTCTTCGTGAAGACGCAAGGAAATCTCCGCTATTCTCTGTCGGGTAGCTTTGCCTTTTCGATGCGTAGCCGTCGCGTGTGTATCTCTTGGTATTACATGATAGAAACTATCCCTAGGGTAGAAGAGGGTGTTGGATCTGGATCTAAGCCTAGAGGGGAGTGTGTGTGAATAGGCTAATAAAATATTCTTGCGCAACCCACGAGAAATCACACACAGTTAAAAACACAAGCATTGTAAATAAAATGCAAGCACATAATACGCAGCAGATTTACCCTGGTTCGGTCGCAGCAACGACCTACTCCAGCCCCCAAGCAAAAACTAGCATTAATATGTTCCTTTTGTACAATTACAATAGGGTCCTAGCTCCAACTCCCCACCTAGAACGTACCACACTCAACAAAGTGCAGAACACTATCAACCTAGTAAATGCGTATCTTAACTGTTACAACACGTCAAGACCCTCTTGTCTAGTCCCAGACTAAACAAGTCCCAAAAGAACACAAAAGTGGTAAAGTTTCCCCTACAGAGATCTACACACAATCACAAATATAATGGTAAAGTAAAGGGTTCAGAAATGCTTAGATTGTGATGGTGTGTCATCTCTGTCGTTCAGCACGGCGTCAGCTTCAGTCTGGCGCAAACGGTGTCTCGATCTGACTCCTGGATATCAATCTGTGGCTCTAATAGCACTCTGGTCTGTGCACAAAGTAATTTCAGTTCAAAACATATATACGGAGGTCTGTGTGCACAATAACTCCTATAATTTCCACTTCAGCAGCTAACTTGAATCCACCTGAGGCTTCGAATTCCTTGATAGCTCGACGGCAACGACTTCGTGGGCTTCGGCTTCGACTCCGGTGGCTCCACTCCGACGACGGCCAGATCACGGCGGCGGGCGCTTCAACGGCGACTCTTCACGGTAGTACGGCAACTCGACAGTGAGCTCTCGTCGACGGCAATCTCCATGGCAACAGAAGCTCGACTACATCAAGATGAAGCTTCGACGGCTGCAGGCGATTGTAAGGACTCAGCAGCGGCTATCTTTGATGATGAGAGCATGGCTTGCGGCAGCCTATCTCACAGCAGCATGGAGGAAACTCACGGTGTCGATGCCAACAGGTTGCAGTACTCCCTCAGTTGATGAAGACGCGCGGTAGCAAGGAGATGTCGGCGGCAATGTGAAAAGGCTCCAGCTGCAAGAAGAAGTTAGGCACCTGAGATTTCGAAGGCTTCGACAACTCGCTAACTCGTAGTCTTTGGCAACCCGTCGTCTTTGGCTGTGACTTGAAGAACTAGCCCTTGCATATGATCAGAAAGAACAACAGCTTCCTTTTGATGAGGTTGACTCTTTGTGCATGAAGTTGCGACGACGAGAAGATGTGTTTTCTTTTGGAGATTCAACTTTTGTGGCCTAGGGACTAGTTGCTTGGAGAAAACACAAGTTTGCAGCAAGATGTCATGGGCTTGGATACATGTAGCTTGCGACAATGAAAAGTAAAGCTAGGGGTTTCTCCTTTTATTGTTGGCCGTTCCTTGGTGTTGGTTGCCGCAATCTTTAGAGTTCTCTCAAAGGGTTTATATAAGGATGTGTAGAGATCTCTGTGGCTCAAAGGAATTCCCTAGAGATAAGAGTTGGCGATTTGAATTGATATGGAAGAGATTTCTTGAAGATTTTCTTCCAACTTGATTGGTATTCAAATAATATTAGGAGATGTAATGGAATAACAATGGGATTTGCTCTCATCACAATTGAACTTTGAATTTATGTAGGATTTGACTCCATCTCTCTCCATGTTGGACCTAGTCCACCTTGCTATACGAATAGCCATTTCTCTCTCTTCAGATTGCTATATGATTAGCAATTCCTCCATCTTTTGGCTTAGTTAGCTCTTTGAAGAATTACCGCTTTGCCACTCCTGAAACACACTTAGCACACACGTTAAATAGGCATTACATGTTTGTTATCATCAAACTAGAGATCCTATATCGTTACATCCAACAGAGGGCATTTCCTATCATGTCCATCCGATTAAACCCCTTTGGAAATCAACGGATGAGATTAAAAGCTCAAATCTGGTCGTGTTAGGGTTTCTGGGCATCTGCACGGTCGTGCCGCAAATCCGCACGGCCGTGCCTCAATCTGCGACTGTAAAACATAGCGCTGCTGAGTTGCACGGGTAGTGTTCACAACCGTGCAAGCTTGCACGGACAGTTTGCACGGCCGTGCAAAATAAACAGAGAGCTACCTGGCATCTTCTGACGCACACGGCCATGCAAAGACACACACGGCGCCCGTGTCACCTCCCAGATTATAAGATTGAAGCATAAACCAACAAACTCTACCCTGCTTCAATCTTCTTCGACAACCATGACATACTCAAGCTCTCCACAGCAACTCTACCCAAATACCAAACATCTCTACTCAGATCTAAAATTTATGAAACCTCATGACAATGGAAAAACATCAACCAATCACCATGTGCGGATCAAGCTCAAGCAATGCCTGAGCTTGATGACTGCGGGAACAACCTTCATGAGCATATCTGCAGGATTGTGATCCATCGATACCTTCTCCAGTGCTATCACCTTCTTCTCTTCTTGAAGGAAGAAGTCCCGCACTTCTATAAGATTGGTCCTTGAACTGTAGGCCTGATGCTCCGCCAAGTGAATTGCGCTTTGACTGTCGCAATAAACCTTCATCACTTCTTGTGGTATACCCAAGTCACTCAGTAGACTCCTCAGGTACTTGCCTTCCTTGATCACCTCAACTGCAGCTATCAATTCTGCCTCCGTGGTTGACAATTATACAATGGACTGAAGGACTGATCTCCATGATATCGTAGCAGTGCCTAAAGTGAACACATACCCAGTCGTAAATCTCCTTCTGTCTCTGTCACTTGCATAATCTGAATCACAGAATCTAGATATCACCAACCCTCTCCCATACCGAAACACAAACTAACATCGGCCGTTCCCTTTAGATATCTCAGTATCCATTTCACAGCCTGCCAGTGTTCCTTTCCTGGATTCGCCATGTATCTGTTGATGAATCCAACTGCCTGGGCTAAGTCTGGACGTGTACAATCCATAGCATACATCAAACTTCCCACGGCACTAGCATATGGGACTGTAGACATGTAGCATGCCTCCTCGTCGGTGCTAGGTGACAGTCTCACAAAAAGCTAGAAGTGAGCTCGTAGTGGTGTGGTGACAGGATTTGCCTTCTCTATTCCATAACGTGCTAGGACTTTCTTGATATAGCCCTCCTGAATCAACCTCAACTCCACCTTCTTTCTGTCTCTGCCGATTTCCATGCCAATGATCTTTTTTGCAAGCCCCAGATCCTTCATGTCAAACTCTTCTGCAAGCTTTCCCTTCAACCTATTGATTTCCTTCATGTCCCGTGATGCAATCAGCATCTCGTCAACGTACAAAAGCAAGTATGTCATTGACCCACCATCAAGTGGGCGAACATAAACATACTGGTCCTTTATACTCGGCTCGAAACCAATGCTCATCATGAAGGTGTCAAATCTCATATACCACTGCCTTGGACTCTGTTTCAAACAGTATACGGATTTCTTTAGCTTGCATACCTTCTGCTCTTGCCCCTCCATCAGGAAGCCTTCAGGCTAGTGCATGTAGATTTCTTCCTCAAGTTCTCCATGTAAGAACACCATCTTTACATCCAACTGCTCCAACTCCAAGTTTTGAGCTGCTACCAAGGCCAACAACACACAGATCGACGTGTGTATCACAACATGCGATAAGATCTCATTATAGTCTTCTCCTTTCCTCTGCGCGAATCCCTTGGCCACCAATCGAGCTTTATATCTCACATCATCCCCATCTCATTCCTTGACCTTATACACACACTTGCAACCAATGGCCTTTCTGTCCTTGGGCAATTCAACCAATTCCCAAGTGCCATTCTTGTAGAGAGATACCATCTCGTCTACCATCGCCAGCTGCCACTCTGTAACTGCGCTAGAAGTCTAGGCTTCATCAAATGTCAATGGCTCCTCATGCTCTATGTTCAGGGCGTATGCCTGCATATCATCAAATGCAAAACTAGAAGCAGAATAGTTCCACTTACCCAATCTCTCTGGTGCTCTCCTAGTCCTCAATGACATCCGCACCTCTGGCTGACTTTGGGTAGGAACCTCACCATGAGTCTGAACCTGATATGTCTGCTCTCTCTCAGCAGTCGGGTCATGGCATGTCTCCTCATCTCGTGTCTCTATCTCCAAGGTTGGTGGCTCGACCTCAGCGTCAACCTCCTCAGGCCTATGTCCACCAACTGAATGAGTCATCTCCGGCCTAACCATCGACAACTCATCAAATGTGACATGCCTACTGGTGAACATCTTCTTGGACACATGATCAAGCAACATGTATCCATTTACTCCCTCTGGATATCCAAGCAAGATGGCCTTCCTGGCCCTTGAATCTAGCTTGTCCTCCTTCTGCAAAGTATTTGCAGAGCAATCAAATATTCTCAAGTACGAGTAATCACTAGTCTTACCGGTCCATACCGCCTCAGGAATTTTTAAACTGATCGTCGATGATGGTAGTCTGTTCATGAGATGTATGGCAATAGACACCGCTTCACCCCAATATTCCTTAGAAAGTCCAGTAGTAAGCCTTAAGCATCGACACTTCTCCATCAGTGTACGGTTCAACCTCTCTGCAACACCATTTAACTGTAGATCTCTAGGCGTAGTGTAGTGCCGTAAAATACACTGAGATCTGCAGAAGTCTTTGAACACCCTCGAGGTGTACTCACCACCGTTGTCTGATCTCAAAATCTTGACATTTCTTCCTGTCTATTTTTCAACCAAGGCTCTCCAAGCCTTGAACTTCTCGAAAACTAGATCTTTTGATTTCATCAAATAGATCCACACCTTCCTCGAGAAATCATCAATGAAGGACACAAAATGCTTTACTCCTCCAATGGTAGGTACATAAGTTGGCCTCATACATCTGAATGTACGTAGTCAAGTAGCCCTTAGCTGCTATGCTCTGCGATCCCAAAGCGTGTCTTCGTCAACTTTCCTTCTACGTACTTCTCGCAGAACTCCAATCTCTCCTCTTTGGCCTGTATCAGTTTCCTTTTGTGAAGCACATCCAATGACTTCTCACTTGGATGTCCAAGGCGAAGATGCCATAACCTAGCTGATTCTTCACCACCTGTGCATTGAGAGATGCTAGCCTCACCCTCCATGGTGTGCCCTTGTAGCTGACGCACCCCGAACTTACACCTAAAATCCATCTAGCGGTGTCACAGTCGCTAGGTGTAGTATGGTTCCTAGGTGTCAGCTCTGGGCTCTATCCACAAGCGGACAGTGTCAAAGTATAATATAAAAGATTGTCGAATCCCACAGGGACAATGACAGTGTATTGGGGTATCAGATTATCTTTAAATCTCAGAATGAGATAGCAGTAGGTTTAGGAAGATTTGTTGTGATGGTGTTGTTGGTTCGATAATAAAAGAAGCTAGGGCCTTAGGGATCACCGCTAAGACCGTCGGAGGTTGATGTTAGAATGTGATCTTTAAGTTGCATTGGATTTAGGGGGTTGATCTCTCAACTTATACCACTCTAGTGGGTTAGAATTTTGAGGTATTTCGGTGGCTCTCATTAACACAATGGCAGTAGCTGTCAATGTAGCGATATAGTTTGTCAGTGGATCCCCTCAAGGCATGAGCCGGGCATGGTCATGAGCCTTGGTTGGATCCACTAATTCCCTATTTAAATCCTAAAGATACTCCTTAAGCTCATCAATTCCACCGACCGTGGGCATGATCTCAGTACGAGTTCTCCTAGGGATTTGGATGGATCGACCCAAATAATCCCCCTTTATTCTCAACACAACCTAAGATTCCAGATCTACATCTCTTTCCTAGAGTCTTAGGGCTAACCCATCAGCCCTAGGGAAAACTACTCACACATGGCGATTACAACGCACAAAAACACAATTTCTACCGCAGAAAACATCATAGCAATACAATCAAGCGAGGGATAAAGATCTTACGTACTGCGAATGAGAAAGAAGAAATGGCCAATAGAGATCAAAGTATTCCCGCAGATTCCAAGACAAGAGCAATAATAAAAATATAATCTTTCTCCAAAAACAACTTAATTTTCAAAACCTAGATCTAGATCTACAATCCTCTTTTTGCTCCTTCCCTTCTCAGCTCAATTCCAAAACAACATCCTCATGAAAGCTCCCCTTCCCCATCAGTAAAAATTCGCTCTCATACATCAGTCTGGGGCCCCACAAATTTTTTTCGAAATTAGCCCGCATGTCATCGACTGAGTCAGTGACTCGGTCGAGTAGAAGCTTGCTTGGTCGACCACTGCTCTTGGCTTGGGCGAAGGGTCTGGGCTGCTCGGTCGAGCAGCCCGCCTACTCAGTCGAGCTGTCAGTAGATCGGAGCCTCCTTCCAAAATGTCGCTCTGCCTACTCGGCTCGAGTAGGCCTTGCTCGGTCGAGTTGTCCACTGGCTCGGTCGAGCAGGATATTGGTGGGATGCAGCTCGAAAATGGGTCGACTCGGACCGACTCGCCATTCTACTCGGTCGAATAAGATGTGCGCTCTGCTGGGCTTGTGTGTCAGCTCAACCAAGCAGCTTGTGCTACTCGGTCGAGTCGCCTGGGAAACAGCCCTAATGATTGCTTTCTCTTGCCAGATTCTCCTCTACTCCTCCCATAAGCTCCCGAACCTTGGCAAACTCCTGTAGAGCCTCGCCAACGGGCTCACGGCCATGCTGGATGTGTCCATATCCAAAAGTGGTCCCAAATCGCTCTAAAATCCTTGAAACTACACAAAACTCTACGAAACTCGAATATGGCATTAGAAGTGCAGTATCATAAGAAAATGCGGGATTTGGATGCAGATATGACATGAAACGCAATGGAATGATGCTATGAAAATATAGAAAATATGGACACATCAGTAGCGCATACAAGTTCTGTATCCTATTTCCTTTCATCACGATGAGAGAACCTTTGAAAACCTTTAATAGATCACCTTCTATGACCGTCCTGCACTCAAGTCCTGCTAAAGCACCAATAGAAATCAGACTCTTTTTCAAGTCTGGTACATGACACACATCTGTAAGTGTCCTGACAATTTCATCTTGCATTCTGATACGCACCTCTCCTACACCCACTATCTTGTAGGCCATATTATTTCCCATCAGAACGTTGCCACCTTCTCTGGAAGAATATGAACTGAACCAACTCCTGTGAGGTGTCATGTGAAAAGAACAACCCGAATCCAAAAGCCATGAGATCCATAGATCTCACGATGCAGTTGCCATTAGTATCTCACAATCGTCACTGCTCTTATCACTGATTCCCACTGAGGCAAAACCAGAAGCCTCATCCTTGAATTTTCCATTCTTCTTTAGCCTTGGGCAGTCTCGTTTCCACTGTACTGTCTCCTTGCATAAATGACACCTATCTCTGCGCCCTCATGATTTAGATCTAGAACGACCCTTGTCCTTCCTAGAACCATAGCCACCTCTTGAATCCCGACGTCCCTTGATGAAGAGTGCATCCCCTTGATCACCACCTTCTCTAGAAGTTACTTTGACACGAAGAACATCAGAGTGTACCACCGACTCTACCTCCTCCAGAGATAAATATTCACGTCCATATACCATGGACCTCACCAATGGGTCAAAATCATCTGTCAAAGAACATATCAATATCATCGCCAGCTGTTCATCTTCAATGTTCACTCCGATACGCAACAAGTCAGACACAATCTTCGTGAAAGCATCAATGTGATCCTTAACATGGGCTCCCTCTCTCATCTTCAACACATATAATTGTTGCATCAAATACAACCGGCTTGTCCGATTCTTCTTTGCATAGAGTGTCTCCAGCTTCTTCCAAAGTTTCTCTGCAGTAGTCTCCTTAGACACCTTTCTCAGCACTTCATCTAAAAGTGATAGCTGCAATGTGCTCAACGCCTTTCGCTCCATCTCTGCCTTCTGAGTCTCCGTGACCTCCTAGTCAAAAATGTCTTTCTTAAAGACAATTTGTAATGCCCTACGAAGCTACTGCACAAGTACTAGAGGGGGGGTGAATAGTACTTTAAAATAATTAAGAAGATAATTCCTAATTATCTTGCAAACTCAACCAACAATGCGGAAATGTAAATATTGACAACAAAGAAAACAATCGCAAACAGACAATTTAACGGGTTCGGATCCACCCAGGTCTCCCCGACTTGTTCCCGGTGATCCTACGTCCCAAACACCCGGATCCCCTCCGGATACTTGAGTTAGAAATACTTGTAGAAACCTCTACAAGATCAAATCATACACAAATCAAATTGTGACTCCCACAACCCGGGATCACAAACAAACTCTCACAACCGAGAGTACAACACTTACAATATCAAAGTAAATGAAATACGAAATTCTTACCGACAAAATCCTATGCCTTGAGTAAACTTACGAATTAGGGCAAAACGGATTTTGGGGAAGATGAAGGCACCAAACCCTAGCTCCAAGATGTTGATCAGCGATGGAGCCATATGTGGATGTTGGTGACATTGGATCAAGCTCTTGGCTTGGAAGGCTCACAATCAATGCATCTCTCTTTTGAAATAAGAGTGAGGGAGAGATTCAAGTGAGAAATGAAAGAGCTTTGAATGAGAATTAATTGCTTCTCTTTTGATCTCTAAACTTCGATAAATAGCAGCCTTGAATGCTATGAATGCAGCACTCCAAGTATATATAGGATAGAGGAAAGAGAGAGCAAAATTCGTGGCATTTAATGCTCCAACGGCTCTATTCTGAAGCAGACTAGTCGGTCAAAGAAGGATCACTGACCGACTAGTTCATCAACTAGTCGGTCGGTGAAATAACATGAACTAACTAACAGGTGAACAGCCAAAAGATGAAGTTCAGGGAAAGATGAACTAGTCGGTCCAAGAAGACTTGCCAACCGACTAGTTTCACAACTAGTCGGTCGGTGAGTCAACTTTGACCGACTAACAGATGAAATAGAGAAGGCTGAACTCAAGATGAATTAGTCGGTCTAAGAGCAAATGCTGACTGACTAGTTTATCAACTAGTCTGTCGACAAATGTACTTTGACCGACTAACGATAAACAGTAACTTAGGCTGTACAGTAGAAGCTCAACTAGTCGGTCTAAGAAGGATTCCTAACCGACTAGCTTCACAACTAGTCGGTCGGTGAACCTTCTTTGACCGACTAACTGTAAACAGTAAGTGAGCTAGAAATTGAGAAGGCATTCTAGTCGGTTCAAGAAGCTTTGCCGACCGACTAGATTGCCATCTAGTCGGTTGGTTCTTCTTCTTGAACCAACTAACATGCACAAGAAGTCGTGAATCGAAGCGCGAAGCTTCGGGAAAGTTTGTATGGACTTCTACTAAGATCCTAGTTCTAAGATATGAGTGAACTCTCCCTCGTCCTCGAGAAAGACGAGTGAGAGTAGGAGCTCGGAGGGAGAAAATAGAGAGAAAGAGAGAAAAAGAAAACTCTATATCCTAGATCGCCCGTCAGGGCCAACAAAGTCAAAAACGACACACCAAGCAAGCAAACACCAAATCACATCACTAAACTAAGGAATACGAGTCCAGACAAATGCCGTGGGCCCACGCGGTGAAGCGCGAGTGAGTGTGGTCGTGTGCTAGCAGACGGTGTCACTATCTACATTGTGTAATAAAGCTCGATATACACAAATCCAAGAAATGACCCAAATATCGATTCGATTCGAATTAAGCGGTGAATATTAGCTCAAGCATGCATGAGAAGAGTATAAGAATAGAAGCGTATCATGCATCGGGGACTCCACAACTAGGGTTAAGGAAATCACACCACTATAGCCGAGATACTAGCTAAAAAGTTCCCACGCCAAGTGTTTTCGAAAACGATGGGGGTTGAGATGATGTGGAGTAGAACACTCGATGCAAATTCTCGCCTTCCCTTTATTCTCGGCAAGTAGGAAAAAATATTCACACGGGAATTTTTTTGGGTTTTGGGTATTTGTATATATTTTTTTGATTTTGGGCTATACAAAATTTTTCTTTTCTTTTCTTTTTGGGTTTTTCTTTTCTTTTCTCTTTTTTTTTTGATTTTTGGGTTTTTGGCTATACACATGTGTACTCTCCCAAGTGGGAGAACGGTACACGACGAGGGGATTTGCACCAAGTAAAACAAAAAAGAAGTCGGAATCTAAACACTTGGGCAAAGGAAACTATTCTCGCTAAATAGAGCATGGGCTAAATGGGTTATCCTAGTCCTTAATTGTGGAATCCCGACACATGCGAAATGAAGTACACGATATATATATATATATACTAGTCATAACCCGTGCCCACGGGCACGGTACATTTAAGATTTTTCCCCGCGAAATTTGTGTTCCCCAAAAATTATTTCCATATCCAAAATTGCACGGAACAACAAATTAGCGTAAAAAAATTTAGCGGCGCATGCACCTTCGGCGAGGAACAACAAATTCGGCGCGGGTGCCTTCGACACGGAACAAAAAATTCGGGGGGCGGACGCCTTCGGCATGGAACAAAAAATTCGGAGCGGATGCCTTCGGCGCAGAACAACAAATTAGCGTAAAACAATTCGACGCGAGGCATTCAAAATAATCCCCCAAAAAAATGTCAACCCATTCATCCTGTAAAAATTTTTTAGCTTCATTCAAAATACCATACTCCTTAAATTCAAATACATTCTAAATACCTAAAAAAAATTGTAGCCACCTTCAAAATATCCAACCAACAAAAAATTTTAACCACGTTCAAACTAAACTTTAGTCTCCTTAGGGAATTTATTTAACCCCAACAATTTTGTCCCCCCCCCCAATATTTAGTTCTTCCTAAATTAGTTTCCCAAAATGCAAAATTTTAATTTCCCCTAAAAATTAGTTCCATCTAAATTTAGTTACACCAAAATTTCAAATGAATTTAGTAACCCCCTCAGTTTAGTTACCCCCTCAATACATTGTAGTTTTCTGCATTGTATTTCGTACCTTATTTCATTCAAGCCCAAATAGTTCTCAATTTAGTTACACCCTCAATTCTTTTGCATTTAAATATAATAAAATGCTTCAAAATACAATGCAGAGAAATTTCAAATTCTCAACTTTCAAAATAATGCATAGATGTTGTCAAATGATTTAAATGCAAACATGCAGACATTGGGCTCCGCGTGGATGTGGGTCACATGGCTTTTATGCAGGAATTCTCGGGTGAAAGGCACCTCGAATTAATCATGTGGACGAAGCCTCAAAATTTTTAGAAGAAATGGATGCTATGTGGTTATGGATTGATGAGATCAGTTGTGGCGCACACATGAATGGTTATTGCAAGGCTTCCAAATTAGATATAGCAGTGAAACTTTTTAGAAGCATCAGTTCTAAGGCTTTGTTTATTAACGATATCATGTACACAATCCTGATAGAAGGATTTTACAGGGAAGGAAAACTCCATAAAGCTCTTCAAACCCTTGATAATATGGTAGAGGATGGGTTTAGTTCTGATGTTGTCACGTATTCGGAGTTGATTAATTCTTTATGCGAAATGGGTAAGATAACTCATACTAAAGGGATCTTATCAAAGATGCACAAAACCGGAGTACATCCTAATAATATTTTATATTCAACAGTAATATACCGTAACTGCAAGCATGGAGATATTTTGGAAGCAACGAAAATATGAAATAGCAATAAAATCCATATATAACTCTTATATGAAGTATACTTGAATTATAACACGTGTATAACAATGTTATGGAAACAACAATCAGATAGGTATATATAGAAAGAACATCCCAAAAAAGTGTGTTAAACTTGATTACATGCCGCCTTTCATCATTCATAAACTTTCTTATACATCATCCAAAACACTTTTCATCATTAGTTTTCGTTGTAAGACATTAGTTTAAGCATTATTATTTAACTTCCATATACATTCCCCAAAATGACGTTTCAACAATAGACTATGATGTTCTTTACAAAAGATGTGCCCCCCAAAAAAATTCATGTAGCATATCCTCCTCCCTAAAAAAGAACCTTCAATGTCTGAGACAACCACAGAGTATATCTTTCAAAAGATATGTAGTCTCTCACTTCTTAATTATCTATATTGATTTTCAATTGGATCTTGACTGTAATCTGGATGAACACCAACATAATTCATGAACATAATGAATTAGCCTAACTTAATGAGTGATGTTATTAAACATAATTCACCAACAGAATATAGTATAGTAAGCAAATACCCATTCAAGAAGGTACTGAGTTTGAAGCTCAAGCCTTGCATCATTGGATTTTCTGCCACTAATTATTTCCAAAAGAACAACTCTATAGCTGTATGTATCAACATTCTCGGATAGTTGCCCATGGATAACATACTCTGGTGTTGTATAACCCTGGTGGCAAGTCCCCATAAATCACATTCTGAGTAAAATAATCGACAGAATATTCCAAACAAAAAGTTTGCAATGACTAACAGCCTTTGTGTACATAAACAAAATAAATAGATTTTAACTATTCAGACATACAAAGTGCCAGCACTAAATAACAAATTTAGTGCTAAGATGAATTTGATCACCAGGTAGAAGCCTTGTCGGATTTGTCTGTTAAAAGTTTACTTGGCGATTGGAGTACCACTAAATCTGATATCTACCTCCCATAGACTTTTGTTTCAGAAAATGGAAATAAAGCTAGAAATTAGCCCAAAGATCGAGACTTCAAGTACAAAATTGACATCGAAATCAAGTTGGAAAACAAAGAGAACTGCATCAGAAAGTTTGTGGGTTGAATCAACGACAT
Organism: Scilla litardierei; assembly: GCA_030789695.1. Classification (NCBI taxonomy): domain Eukaryota; kingdom Viridiplantae; phylum Streptophyta; class Magnoliopsida; order Asparagales; family Asparagaceae; genus Scilla; species Scilla litardierei. The sequence continues at coordinate 42,132,230 of CM061134.1, forward strand.
TATGGGGTCTAATGATATTGGAATCACCTGTAGACAGTCAGCTAGCTTCCATAAGTAAGATGGTATTTATGTTAATTAAATCAATTAGACATGGGATTGATACACACATAAAGGTGCAGGCCAAGCATAAGGCTAAACTTTTGCTTTTATTAAAAGATATTAGGACGGCGAATGTTTAAGCATAATATGACATCACATTCAGAACTAAATGTTACTATAAGTCCAAAAACGATAGTATTGCGCTATCTATGCAAATTCTAACATAGTTATCACACATGATACCTTCTATTCAGTTTCAGGCTGCAAAAGTTTTTCAAAAACTTCCATTTTCTGCTACAAAATTTACTTGCACATCACATATATACATTGCATACAACCAAGATGGCTCTCATTGATTGTTTGCACAAACACATTTGAATTCATCGCAAAAATATGTAAGTTCACTACATTGCTTAAAAATATGTGAACAAATTTATTTTGCACATATTTATTTGGAATAATCTAGGTTTGCCTTATTTTTGTTTGCAACAGCTTTTCACACAATTTTTCTTTGTTCATATGCAATGTAGGGTTGCAAAATTGAAATTGATAGATAGGGTTGCAAAATTGAAATTCCTCAAAAGCTCTTCCTCCAATTTCTGGCACTTCACTGCAAATTATGTAGATAATGTCTTCCTTGTCTACTACTTCTTCTAACAAATCCACCTCGTCACTTGGATTTCAGACTTTGGAATGGGACAACTCGAGCTCATACTCCAATGCCTTCCTCTGATCTTCCACATCTTCTATTTTGGCAGCAAGATCTATAAACAAAAATCTCTCTTCTTCAATGCTCTGTCCTAATAGGTTTACCCTCTCCTATAGATTTTTGAATGGGACATTTCATTGAGCATGGTGTCCACATAATTTATATTCTTCATCAATCGTAGAGCTTGAAAATAAGATGGTGACTCTACAAAAATTTACAAATCATTTCTAAAAGCTATGTTTTCTCCAAAGGCACAGAGAAGGTAAAATTTTGAGGATTTCAAAAAAAGAATAATCCCTACAAAAATGTTTTATATATATGAAAATTAAGGGAAGAGAAAATGATCTCAACTCGCCAGGAGAAGAGCAAACAACGGAGCATGGAGTAGCATAAGACATCGATCTAGCCATCTCCATAACATTTGGACTTAACTCACTACCCGATAGCAACATGCTCTTGATAGCAACACCCTTGTAACAAAAAAGAAGAAGGATTTCACTTAAAACCATGTATGAACTATCCATCTCCAGATTCTAATACCGTTAACAGTTGACATATTAGCATCAGATATGAACATCGTCATGTTTCGAAACTCATCTACTTGCCTACAAATCAAATTTTCTCCTAAAATACAATCTACATCGGATCCTTCCATACTGTCACTGGGCAACTACAGAAACACTTACCCATGCATTATTATGTAATTCATGTTTTGAAAGGAACAAACTGCAAATTTTATTATTAGGAATCCATTGATCAGTCCAAACAGCACACTCAGAACCATTACCTAAACAAACCTCAGTATATAAAAAATTTGTAAATAATCAAAATATTTTGCCATTAAATATATTGGCACATGCAGCATTGAAAATAATTTAAAACTTATTGCAAAATAAACATGGAAATGTGCATCAATAAACTCAACATGGCAAAAATATTGATAGGTACCAAGTACAAAACACAGCTAGATGAACCCACATCATTGGCAAACTATAGAGTTCACATGCTCACATGTCTACCTAAATCAACATGATTATTATCAAAGGGGTACACATGCAGCAACTTTTATCGATAATAATGTTTCATCAACTAAAGCAATTAATCTTGGAGCCTAGACATCCATTCCTGAAGAGGCCAAGTTTATACAAAATACCTGAAGATGCCTTTATTAATTTTAGCTTTGTGTCTTTATGGTACCTCTTTTTTGTTTTTAAGCCTAAGGGAAATGATGAATTCAAACAAAAGTATGAGTTCCTTGTGATCTACAACTTAAATATGAGATCATATAAATCAATATTAGGATTTCAGGGGTCCCGTGCAGGTTTTTTTTTGTTTTGGGGGGGGGGGGGGGACATAGGAAATACCCCATATTTAAACCAAAAACCGTATTTACCTCAATATTCATTATACAATATCCATCAAATTTTATATAAGAAAGATTTTTAAAAAAATGTTGTGAAGGGTGTGAGGATTTGTTTGATTGATATTTGTCAAAATTAATCAATTGATTGGGATGTTTAAGCAAAAACATGCTTTTGTGGAAATATTAAAATTACTACACCATCAATAACATGTGCCTAAAATTATAATAACATCAGAATATACACATCCCAAAACACATGCTATGACATAGGATAAGAGAGATGCAGAGGAAAGTTGGGGTTGCCAATGATATTTAAAAAATCTCAACATTATAAAATTATGGTAGAAGCATTCAACAACGGGATTTTTTAGACATGTAAACCAAGTGGATTCTAACTTCATAGAGTTTCAGAATATACACAGCCCAAACCTTCGTATCAAGAATACTACTTGCAAATCCAAAACATAAAACGTCATAAAATTGAAAGAGAACTATTTCAGGACTTAAGACAACATTTTTTTACATCGACTTATAATATCACACAACCTAAACTATATGCTAAAAGAAAAAACCCTTAACTATGAACAAATATACACAAAAATACATTCTGGATTGAACAACCATGCAGTCCAATTTCAAAAACACCATCTCTCACACCGGCATTTAAAACCAACAAAATTTACATATGACGCTAGGGCCGTGTGTCCTGAAAATTAAAAATAAAATCATAGATTAGAATAGGAAAATTAGAATCGAAGATATATCTAATTACTTTGTACAACTCACTATTATTACCTTCATCATGTTTAAGCAGAAAACCTTTTACTCATCACATTATAAAAAGATAACGTGTCAAGCTCAATCCAAAGTGGAGAGTTAATAGGATGAGCAATAACCTAGATAAATTAAGAACATAAATTTCCTAGAAAAATTAATATATATTTGAAAATATGGAAAATTTTAAATTTATACATTTATTTACCTTTTTTCGTTGGAGTGGTGGATGTCGTGCTTTCTGGAACCAAGCAAGCTCGGCAAGAACCATCTTCCACTTCTACAACAAAAAAGGTATTTGGATGGTCAATGAAGAGGATATTTAGAAAAACAAAATCTAAGATTTTTATATTACCTCGGAAAAGAAGATTGCTTTGTCTTCAATGTGACTTGTCGCCGTTGCTTGTAAAGTTCTTTTAGCAATTTGCTGAAAATAATAATAATAATAATAAACAGTAACTAATTTTTAATTTCAAAATGGGAATGTTTGTAACGGTATGCATACCTTATCAAAACAAAATCCGATATAACCCCGTAGCCTGACATTTATGTGATTGTTTTGAAGTAACAGAACCTGTGAGAAGAAAAATGTTAATGCAAACATAGTATATTAAAAATATAATGTAGAATTATGATAAGAAACTTACAGTTTTTGCCAAATCTGCATCATCATCTATCTATATAAAAATACAAACCAATATTTTATCAAACAATGCATACCGAAAACTATTAAGTCATGCAATGAAATGTAGTAAAGGGAAAAATTTCTTACCCTGCCATATATGGTAATGTGGGTCCACATTTTAAAGCTTGGTAACGTATGATAATGCTATACCTGCATGTTAGACAACAATCGATAATAATTTTTTAAAAGATCATTTAAACAAATAATATAAATAAAACAATGTAAAGAAAGAAAGTTAAAAAACTTACATACAATTTTTATCATTCATTGGAAATCATAGCAGAACTTCTGGGTAAACGATGTTTACTGTGTTATTTATGTTGGGCTGAAGGACACATACACGATCAAAAGATGTGCACCTTGAAAGTGCAACATAAAGATGTCCATGACTGAAAACTGGGGTCCGCAAATCAACTCCAACGAATTTTACAGATTGTCCTTGGGCTTTATTAATCGTCATAGCATATGTCACACGGACAGGAAACTGCCTTCTTGTCATATGAAAAGGTAATTCTGTAGCCGATGGTGATAAAGATATTCTTGGAATAAACACAAAACAACCGGCTTTATCCCCATTTAAAATTTGAGCTTCAATGACACGTGATGCACATCTGACAACCATCAATCGAGTGCCATTGCAGAGCCCGTCTTTTGGTGCAATATTTCGTAATAAAATAATAGGACAACCAACCTTAAGCTCAAGTGTAAATTGTGGAAACCCAGGAGGATCCAAAGAGTTTATGTACTCAGTTGGATATCTACTCATAATGGTTGGATCGGTTTCATCATTTTCAGAAAAACTGTCTGCAGCTTGATACGTAATCTTCTGTCCCGGAAAAATGTTTAATGCAGCAGCATTTATAAAAGTAACATCATCATTCCGTGCAGAAAGAATTATTCGTTCAGTAAGGTATGCCGAAGTCACGGCACCCTCAATATCAAGCTGCGGATAAATTCGAAGTATTAATTCGTTTAAATCCTTGCACCTGAATATGTTAGAAGGAAGTTCTACCACTTCTGTAGGATTTGTCCCAACCTAATACATATAGATATAATTTTAGTGAAGGAATGGCTAAGATAAAAATAGTAAGTAAAATTAAATTAGGCATGAAATAAAATACCTCCAAAATGAATTTTGCAAAATTTGCATTCTCAACCGATGAGTTATTTAACCGCATATTTTGATCCAAGATCAAAACTTGTACAGAGCACCATAATACAGATCGTCTCAATGAGGCACCAAAAATTTCTTCTCGAACCCCCTTTGGTATGACGGGCAAGATTTGTCGGAAATCCCCACCAAGAACAACAGTAATACCACCAAATGCTCTGGGGTTATCACAAATATCTTGTAACGATCGATCCACTGCCTCAACACAGTGCCGATGTTGCATAGGTACTTCATCCCATATTATAAGTTTTGCTTGTCGGAATAATTGAGCTTGCATGGATTGCTTGCTAAAATTACAAATTGAAGTATCATGCACATCTAACGGGATACGAAATGTGGAATGTGCAGTCCGACCTCCGCTAAGTAGCAATGATGCAATACCGGAAGACACGACGGTGATAACTATATGTCCAAGACTACGCAACATTGTTGCAAGTGCATTGTACAAAAAAGTCTTTCCAGTTCCAGCACCACCGCTCAAGAAGAATGTAGTACCTTTATTTTCAAATACAGATGAAGTAATTGCAAAGTAAGCATGGCGTTGTGCATCATTGAGGCAATCAATGTCTTTTTGAGCATCCAATTGTTTCGCCTTATTTATAAGTTCCTGATGTTCATGCAACAATCTATTGCCAACAATTTCATTCCAATCTCCAGCAGGAAGTGGCATTGGTGGAAAGTCGGATAGACACTTACCGTACTCCTGAAGCAATTCATTGATAAGGAATAATCCATAATCTTCAAGTTGGCCTTGAGTTGGGGTAGAAATTGCAAATAAAGTTTGCAATTTTATGTGGAAGATCATCGCAAATGTGCATTGAAAATTCATTCCATAATGCAAGGGGGTCGATCGGCAAACATTCGATAAGAATAATACAAAACAGTCTTCGTAATTGATATCCTGTTTTCATAATTGAAGCCTCGGAAAGACATTGTCTCCACTCGTAATCATCTTCAAGAAGACCTCTTGCAATACATGTTGCTTTGAATGTAGGGTACTCGATAGAATTGAATGTGCGTAAATTTTCCCACGATGTTGGCCCTTTAACAACTGTTAGTAGCAACCGTAGATAAAATCTCTCACCAGAATTAGGGGAGGCAAAATACATTCTGCCAATTGCATATCCAGATTGTCTTGGAGTCCAGACCTTTGTTGACGAATGCCACACAAACTTTTGAGGAAATTCTTGATATGTGAGATCATGTGCAGACTCATGTAAGGCGCAACATGTAAAAAATTCAGTCAAATTTGTCTTATCATTTTCAGCCCTAGACCTTATTGCATCTACATCTTCATCTGGATCAAAAATAACACGGTGTTGCCCTGGTAAATGAAGTATCAATCTTTGAACTGACGGAATCTCTTGATGCAAAGGATGCTCGAATATTCGCCAAGCTGCCTCAGGTGGTCCAATATATCTTGCATCAAGGTATTGTTGGATCTCATTTACTGCGCCCAATACCATTGTGGTCCGATCATGACCTTTATAAATATACTTATGAATGTACTTCACACATCTTACCCCAGCACAAACTTCGACATTAATGTGGAAGTTAAAGCGCCTTGAGAGATACCTGTTGTGCGGCACAACATCGCGGTTATCAACCTGATGCCCCCTTACAGTATATAGATGCCCATTACTACGACGACGGTAAATAGGATATCCATCACGATCCAAGGTTGTTGCATCTGCATAATTTCGAGGGTATTTCTTAGTACACTTACCATTTTCCATGCATGAAGCATTTGGATTTCGAGCACCACATGGTCCATGTACCATACATTTTGACACAGTATCGAATAATGCAGGATCTTGAGCAGGATCAGGAAATTCAGCACATACAATTCTATCCACTTGATCACATGTATGAATCTTATCGGGTCCACGAAGAAAGAAAAGAGCATGCATATGTGGAAGACCTCGTTTCTGAAATTCAATTGTAAATACATGTGCTACTTTCTTTCCAAATACATTATTGCCATCAATCTCCTTCATCAAAGCCTTTCTTTTTAACTCAAATACACGTGCAACTAAATCTGGACGGTCGGTAGCCTTTTGATTGGGCAGTAGAGCCGAAGTAATTTCTGGCCACTTTGGATTTGCGGTCATTGTAAGAAAAATATCCGGGTGCTGGTTATAACGTGTGATAGCCATCGAGTCTTGAAATATTTCAAACATGTGATGTGCACTGCCAGTGAAAGATGAAGGAAGTATCATGCGCTGTCCAATTTGGTCGCATCTGGCATATGCATCGATATCTGCAAGACCCTGATAGAGCTCTGAGCGGAGTTTTCGTTGATTAAGTTTGATGAATGTCAAACGATGTTGCTCAATTGCTGCCCAAGCATCAACTATGAACTCCTGGAATAACTTTCCCGCTCTCAAAATTGAAGAATACTCGTTCTGTCTTTCAAACAGACGGTAGCTATAAAACTCACACATGGTCAGGCGTCTACTTGATGCTATGTTTTGAACTGGATCCCACTGCTTCAACTCAGGTTCCCATCCAAGCTGACCATCAGGAAATAATAAGACGTAGTGTAATGGTAAGTATGCAGGATGAGTCTCATTGATTTGCATTAATTGATGATTTCCTCGAAGATGTAAAACTATATCTCTCATCCCGGAAGGTCGATAGCCATCGCCAGGTAAAATAACCGCAATCTCATCTACGGTTGGGAGGTTATAACGGCGACGATCCTTGTTTGAATTGTAATGCAGATATACAGGAAGATCATGACCACCTAAATCTTCTTGAGATAAAACAGAATACGCCTGACAATATAGTTTGATGAATGGATTTATGCCCGATAGACAATTTTGAATAATTTGTAAGACATCCTTGCTCAAATGTGGATTTCTATTACTTCGTAACTCCATAGCAGAATCCGGATCATATATGTAAAGTTGACAATAACTGGCTGTTTGATCCGGTTGGGGCAGAAGTGATCCTGTTCGATGGCGTAATTCTCCATGAATTGTAAATATGTTCGGGCCTCTGCCAGCAATCAATCTTTGATCCATTGTCACACCAAGGCTGGTAAATGCATTAGCTGCATTATACTCCCGAGTATACTTTCGAAATGATTTTGATGCTTCACTGTCACCATCATATAATTCTCTAAGTGCTGGAGGGGGTTCATTAAGTTTCGGCAATCTTACTTTTCCTTGCAAACAACATGTGCCAAAAAGACGTGTTGTCAAAGTTGACCTCGACAACCGTTCATCCAACCAGTGTAAGGCTGAACAATGAGGGCATGGAATGTTCATTAATCCAAGATGGTGCCGACCAAAATCAACCTGAGTTGGTGGACCAGAGCCATGATGAGTTGACCTACAAACTAACATCGAAGCTATGCCATCATCTTCATGTTCAGCTTGAAAAGTTGCGACTGGAGGTATTATGTGAGGTGTATTAAGTGATCCTGTAGCTAAACACCTATCCAATATAAAACCAACATTAAATAAATTTACATTACATTAAAGTAGATAGATTCCATAGATAATAACCTGGAAGATGGTTCAGCATCTTGGGCTGAGACCTCATCTTCATGTTCAACAGTAGAAGTTGGTAATGCATGTGTGCTTTGAGGTATATCAAGTACACTGTTAGGAGTCATATATCGAGATATGTTTCCTTGTTTTTGTTCTCGATCTCTCCTTTTGTGTTGAGCTAAAGACCTATCAAAAATAAACCCAAAACTAAATACAAATACAATACATGAGTAGAATTGATTTTATGTACAGTCAGGTGGATAATAACCTGACAGATGGTCCAGGTACTTGTCCAGAAATCATATCGTTATGCAAGGCTGAGACAACATCTTCTTGTTCAAACGGGGAAGTTGTCATCGCTGGTGTTAAATGAGGCATATCAAGGACACTGTCAGAAGTCAAAGCGTGAGATATGTTTCGGTGTTCTTGTTCACGCTCTCGATCTCGCCTTCTGCGTTGAGCTAAAGACCTATCCAAATTACACCCAAACTAATTACAGTTAAAATACATGATAGTAGTAAAGATTTTATGTTTAATCAGGTGATAATAACCTGACAGATGGTCCAGGTACTTGTCCGGAATTCATAACGTTACGTGAGGCTGCGACAGCATCTTCTTGTTCAACCGGGGAAATTGTCATTGCTGGTGGTATATGAGGCATATCAAAGACACTATTAGATGTCAAAGCGTGAGATATGTTTCGGTGTTCTTGTTCACGCTCTCGAGCTCGCCTTCTGCGTTGAGCTAAAGACCTATCCAAATAACACCCAAACTAATTACAATTAAAATACATGATAGTAGTATAGATTTTATGTTTAGTCAGGTGATAATAACCTAACAGATGGTCCAGGTACTTGTCCAGAATTCATAGTGTTCCGCGAGGCTGAGATAGCATCTTCTTGTTCAACCGGGGAAGTTGTGAGTGCTGGTGTTATATGAGGCATATCAAGGACACTGTCAGACGTCAGAGCGTGAGATATGTTTCGGTGTTCTTGTTCACGCTCTCGATCTCGCCTTCTGCGTTGAGCTAAAGACCTATCCAAATTACACCCAAACTAATTACAATTAAAATACAGTAGAGTATATTTGATTTTTGGCACATTCAAATGGAAATAACCTGGCAGATGGTTCTGCGTCATGTTCAAAAATTGTGTCATTATGATTCCTTTTATGTTGCCATTGTCGCAAGGGTGAAATGCGACGAACACTTGGTAGTGAAGAACTAATCGTAGGCTCAGTGAGAGAGCTATGTTGTTCTTGTCCTTTCCGTGAGGCTGATACGTCACTATCAACAGATGCCTAAATTGAGTGCATAGCATAACCTTGATTAATGATGATCAATCAAGCATGAATATAGTAGTTTATACTAACAAATTCCATACCGTTCGCATGTTGGTGTGAAGCAAATGGGAATGCGAAAATTCGAAGGCTGGTCAAAGAATGCCAACGTATAACTGAATCATTTAAACTTAGTGTTAACATAATTTTATCACAGATGAATATTTATTCTGAGCGAATGAGTGAATTTGACATATTCAAATGAGTTTGAAGGTTGACATATTCAAATTTTATCACAGTTTATAAAATTTGAAGTGAATATGACATATTCATTTGAAGTTTATCACTCATGTGAATAAATTTGACAAATTTAAATTCCATATGTCAAACTGTGACGTATTCCTTTGCTCATTTTCTCGGCATCAGGACCCTAATCCAAATAGCAAAATATGCAAATGACAGGACGTGTTGATACAATTAGTGTGGGTATCAAATTCATTTCAATGTTCACATATTCAAAAATTTGAGCATATCCTATATCTCATTTCAAAATTGTGTGCATATTCAAAATTTCCTATGGTGATCTGTACTTGACATGTTCAAATGCAAATTGAGTGCATATCCTGTCAAGTAACAATAGCATCCCACTTCATCTGTTGAGAAATATCATCCCAAGTAACTAAATTCAAGTTCAAAATTCAAATTGAGAATTTTAGTTACTTGACCGGATATCATATAACAAATCAAATTGATATTCAAAATTCCAATTCATATACAATATCACAATTCAATTCACATATTCAAAGTTGAAAATTGAAACTTTTGAAAATTGAAAATCTGAATGCCAGGATATTTGAAACTTGCTTTATCTAAAAATTGAAACTTTTGAATTGAGTTCAAGTTCCAAAACTTGAGTACATTAACTTGACCACTTTGTTCAAAATGAAAGGGTCCTGATCCACACATGAGTTCGAAATCTGAAAATTGAGTACATCCAGGATACCCAAATATAGAATATCCAGGACTTATGTTTTATCAATCTTGGACTTTTGATAAAACATTTGAATTGATAAAACATTCTACTGAATGATAAAACATTTGGAATTGAAGCATACTGTAGAATGGAACATAGGACCCTTTCAAAAAATTTATATTTTGATAAAACATTTGGAACAGGACTTATAGAATTCTAAACATTTGTTCCATTCTACTGTATGCTATGTTAAGTCCTGGATAGTTCCATTTTATCAGGACTTATGTTCCATTCTACTGTATGCTATGTTAAATGTTGCAGGTTATCAATTTATCAGGACAATTTCCAATAACATAGCAGGTGTTATTTTGGGTGGATTTTCCATTAACTTATATATTCCATTAACATAAGTCCTGATATAACACCTGATAATGATATGGGTGGAATTTATGTTAATGTTAAAATCAACCCACCCATCCATTAACATTTATCCATATAAATTCCACCCATATAAATTCCACCCATCCATTAACATAAATTTCCATTATCAGGACTTATATATTCCACCCATATCAGGACTTTTGTCTTTAACATTAACTTATATATTCAATTCTAAACACATGATATGCTATGTTTAAAGTCTTTAACATATATATTCAATTTCCATTAACTTATATATCAATTCATCTGTAATATCAATACTTATGTTCCACTCAATTTCCATCCATTAACATTTATCCATATAAATTCCACCCTTATAAATTCAACCCTTATAAATTTTTCCATTAGCAGGACTTATATATTCCACCCATATCAGGACTTCTGTCTTTAACATTAACTTATACATTCAATTCTAAACACCTACTATGCTATGTTAAAAGTCTATAACATATATATTCAATTTCCATTAACTTATATATCATTCATCTGTAATATCAGGACTTATGTTCCACTCAATTTCCATTATCAGGACAATTTCCACTCAATTTCCACTCAATTAACAATATATTCCATTAAATTATCAGGACTTAAGTTCCACACAATTTCCATTATCAGGACAATTTCCACTCAATTTCCACTCAATTAACAATATATTCCATTAAATTATCAGGACTTATGTTCCACTCAATTTCCATTTAATTCCATATATTGTTGCAGGTTATCAGGACATATGTTGCATAATTTCACTCAATACTGTAATAACACTCAATTTTCCATTTAACACATATGGAATTGAGATACTTGAGATACTTACATTGAAAATTTAACAATGTGTATCTCAAGTATCCTTACTTGAATGAATTCTGTGAAGGAATTTAACACATATGGAATCAAATTTATGTGTAGCTCAATAATCTTGATTTGTATATCTGCAATAATTTGATTTGTATCTCATACTTGAGATACACATATATGGAATCAAATTTAACACATTAGCTAAATTATGCAAGATTGAGTTCACATAGGATATCCTGCAACAATAACACATATCATGTTTCTCAATTCTCAAGTTCATCATTCAAAAGTTAACATTCATGATTTACAGGATTAGATGAATGAGATGCAAAATTCAGTTCATCATTCAAATATTTAACATTCATGTTCAAAAATTTAACATTCATCATTCAACAATAACACATATCATGTCTCCAAAATGTTAATTCATCATCATATCCTGTCTCAAAACGTTTGTTTCAGGATATGTGTTAACACTCTTGAGACATAATATCAAAATTTGACATTCATCATTCATCATTCAAAAATTTGAGATAGAATATCATAATTCAGTTCATCATTCAAAATTTAACATTCATGATTTGATGAACTTTTGGAACAGGACTTAAATTCCAAATGTTCCTCATAATGATTTTTGAGATAGGACATAGGACCCATAATGATTTTTGAGATAGGACATAGGACCCATAACTTTTGGAACAGAACTTTTGGAACAGGACATAGGACCCATAATGATTTGATGAACATTTGGAACATTTGGAACAGGACTTAAAATTTTTTTGAGATAAATGAAGACAGAAATTTACAGATAGCCTCAAAAATGAGAATATCCTCAAATTTGATGAACTTGAGAATATTTCTTAACAATAACAAAAATGAGAATATTTCTGATTGAGTTCACATAACAAAAATGACTACAGATAGCCTATGAGAATATTTTTGTTATTGGTCATATTCTCATTCAAAATATTCAAAATATCCTCATTCAAAATATTCTCAATAACAAAAATAACAAAAATATTCTCATTCAAAATATTCTCAAAGAAATAACACAGATAGCCTCATGACCAATAACAAAAATGAGAATATCCTCAACAATCAGAAATAACAAAAATTTAAGTAAGGATATCTCAAAATATCATAATTCAGTTCATCATTCAAAATTTAACATTCATGATTTATAGGAATTCAAGAAAGAAATTTTTGAGATAAATGAAATATGTGTGTGAACTCAATGATTCAGTTCACATAACATTCATCATTCAACAATAACACATATCATGGCAAAAGTGTTAAAAATGAGATATCCTCTGTCATGAGATACACATAAATGTGTTCCTTATCTCAAAATATGGAACTTGAATGAGATATCCTTGCTTTATCTAATAACACATATCAAATTCATGCCAGGATATCTCAGTTCATGAATGAGTTCAAATTTGGAACTCAATTCAAAAGTTTGGAACATAAATGAGTGATATCCTTGCTTTATCTCATTCATCTAAAGCAAAATCTGAATGCCAGGTATTCTTGCTTTATCAAATTCATGAGTGATATCCTTGCTTTATTAAATTCATGCCAAGTTTTGAATTGAGTTCAATCTAATAACACATATCAAACTTGCTTTATCTAATAACACATATCAAATTTGGAACATAAATGAGTTCATGCCAGGATATCTCAGTTCATCATTCAATTCACATATTTTTAACATTCACAGGATATGTGTTATTAGATTTTATCATTCACAGGATATCTCAAATTTTAAAAATGATTAAAAATGATTCACATGATAAAATCTGAATGGTATTTGATAATATTATCAAATCTGTCACATATCCTGTACAGTCACCTAATGATATTTGATAATATTAGATAAAATCTCAATGATAAAATCTGAATGATAAAATTCATAGGATAAAATCTGAATGATAAGATTTGATAAAATCTGAATATAAAATCTGAATGTGTTCACAGGATATGTGTTATTAGATATCATTCACAGGATATCTCAAATTTTATCATTCACATATCCTTGAGACATATTTTTAACATTCAGTTCATCATTCAATCCAGGATATCTCAGTTCATTTCTCAAGAGTGTGTGTTATTAGATTTTATCATTCAATTCATCAGGATATGTGTTAACACAAAAATGAGTTTTGAGATATCCCTGCCTCCCTGCCTCAATTTCATTCAATGAGTTCAATCACGTTCATTTTTGTGTTAACACTGTTGTTATGTGTTAACACAAAAATGAACACAAAAATTTTAACAACAGTGTTATCATTCAATTTTGTGTTAACACATATCAATGAGTTCAATTCATCAGGATATAACAACAGTGTTAACACTCATTCAATTCATCAGGATATGAAATTTTAACAACAGTGTTAACAACAGTGTTATCATTCAATTCATCAGGATATGTGTTAACACAAAAATGAACACAAAAATCAGGATATGTGTTCCTTATCTCAAAATTTAAAATGAGTTACACAAAAATGAGATATCCTCTGTCATGATTAAATCTCTCACCTGTTAAATAACATGACTATGGGTGAAACACAAAATCTTGATTAATATCTCTCACCTGTTGAATATCCCAGTTAACTGTTCAAATCACCAACTTGAACGTTTGAAGAGCACACCTAGACACCTTGCAAAAATCCGAAACAACCAAGTGAGGAAGATGATTGATAAAACACAAAATGTTGCTACAACATGGGCGAATGATAAAACTCAAGATGGCAACGTGAGGAAGATGATTACGGCTGTTGCGTGGAGGCTGATGATTATGGGGATGGATCCTTGAAGATGATGTTGAAGATGAGGGAGATGGCAATGTTGGATGGAAACGTGAGGAAGCTCGGTTTTCTTTGCGTGGAGGCTGATGATTATGGGGTTGGATGCTTGAAGATGATGTTGAAGATAAGGGAGATGTTAACGTTGGATGGAAACGTGAGGATGTTGAAGATGAGGAAGATCACCTTCCCTCGTGAGGGAGATCAAATTAATTCCCTCCAAGAAACGTGAGGGAGATGGCTCTGATGTGATCAAATAATTTGATCACATCACCAATTTTCCCCCTAATTCCCTCCATATACTAAGTTTCCCTCCAATTTCAACCCATGCTGCCAACGAGTGAAGGGTTCTTCAAAGTTCAATTTCATTCAATTTCATTCAAATTTCATTCACTTAGTTCAATTTCATTCAAATTTCATTCAAATTCAAGACAAATTCATAAGAGCTCAAATTACATGCTGACTGGGACAAAGCAATATGACTGGACTGCTGACTGGGACAAAATTCAAATTATGCATGAAATATAGAATATATATATATATATATATATATATATATATATATATAGCATGCAGAAGCAGACATGGGAAATAAATACCGCATATTTAAATCGAAGCATGATAATCTAGGGGTCATTCCTGGACAGGTATATAAAGTAAAATCACAAAGTAGAAGCACACCAAACAGCTAGGCACGACGCACGACTCACAAAAAGCTAAGTGGACCCGCGATGCATGAAATGCAAGAGGACTCGGCTTCCTGAGGTTAGTGAATGTGATTATCGAAGCCGTGCAAGGTGTGCGTGTGATTTTCGTGGCAATTCGTCATAGGGTTCATCTCTGGGAGAAAGAGATAAAAAGAAGAAAAGAAAAGAAAAAGAAAAACACGGAGAAAAACGACTCAAATAATGAAGAAAAAGAGACAAATGACGCATGACGTGCGACTCCCCCAAGCTAAAACTTGCATTGTCCTCAATGCAATAGTAGTGAATATGGGAGGGCAATGAAAATGGGGGGAGTTACGCACCGACACAAAAAATGAAAAACACGAAAAACACACGAGCGAAACTAAAAAAATAAAGAAAAAGAAACATACAGAATAAAAGATATAAAACGCAACGAAGGACTCAAAGACATAAACACACGACAACGACACACGAAAACATGCACACAAAAGTCGATTTCCCCCAAGCTGAACATGACAATGCTAGCAAAATGATATGATCAATGGGGATGTAGAGATATGCTAGGGGGAAAATCGGAAAAGAAAGAAATCAGAATGCAGGAGAGACAATCTGCTCGTTCTCCTCGGAAGAGGGTGTGGGTGAAATGATAGAAGGGCACGACATGAAGGGTTATTAAGATGCAAAAGCAAACCCTAGATACGCTCCCCTCGCTAATGAGAGGAGACGAGATTATTCAAACCTAAACTAGAAAGCGATAAATTTTTACACTACTGGATTAGGATACACCTGAGCATAGGCGGATCCAAGATCTGAAGTGGGGCAGGTAGCTGCTCTAACTGCTCCTTCTGTGGCTCCGCCAGAAGCGCTGTGCCACGTGTGCCAATGGACCTAAGCAATGCACCTCCAAGCATCCCTCGTAGGTGTCCACCTGTGACCTGCAAAGGACGAGGTGCATTAGTCCATGGCAAGAAATTATTTCCTAAAATAAATGTATCCCAGAGATAATCGTCAACATAAGATGGAAAAATAATAAAAGGGTGACGAATACTCCCTGAGAATGGGTCGCTATCCTCTGTACTAGCGACGACCAAATCCTCGCTCTCCATGAGATGTGGCTCTCCAGGTGGTGACACACCGCAACATACCTCAAGGGAAATAAATCCTGTGTCCTGCGAGAGATATGGTGTGTCAAATATATATGAGTCTAAAGAAATAGGAAGTGAAAAGCGAGACTCAAAAGTGGAGTGAGAGTGAGAATGAAAATCTCCCAGAATAGGGGCAATATGCTCAAGTAGATGCGTAGCCGCAGAAGAAGTGGAGAGCGACGGTAAAGGTAGATGTGGCTCGGGCTCCATGAAGTGGACCATCGTATCCAGGCCCTCGTGCACATTCTCCTCGACGATATGCTCATGCTCCTCCATCTGCCCGATGTCCTGAATGACATCCTCATGGTTGACCACCTACCAAGGAGGAAGCTGTGACAGAGATGGCTGTTGAGGTGGATGTGGAGCGGACCCCTCGTATGTGGTCGTGGTGTCCTCGTCCTCACGCACATCCTCCTTGCTGGTATGCATAATCTCTGTAAACTCCTCAGTGACCTCATAGGACTCATATGGGGTATCCAAATCAAGACAAGAAATCTCTCCCATAGATCCTAGATAAATCTCCCCATCCTCACTATCATCATCAAAAAATGCTTCGTCATCCAAGTGGTAGTGATGGAAAAATGGGGTATCGGCTTGAGATGTGTCTATGGTGGCCAATGGCATGGTGGTCTCAACCATGAAAGTGGGTATATCCTCTCCTTCATCCCCTCTCCTCGGTGTCGGCTCGGTGATTGGTACCATTAAGTTTTGTAATATTTGGCCTTGGTTAAACATGGCACTTTCAAGGAGAGACACGAGGCTTGATTCTTCTTGTGTTTGTGGAGGGGTATAAGGTTGAGGAAATGGATGGGAGGTGTTTGGGCTAAGGTTGTGGGAAAATGTTTGGCCTTGGAGTGGGGGGAGGCTCTCAAGCGTAAATGGGCAATCATAATACACGTGCCCCACCATCCCACAAGTCTCACAAACCACAACTGAATAAGGATCGTAGCCTCCCATCTGAGCATCGAAATCTGATCTCCACATGGCAATATCAGAGATACCTGGACAACAAAAATAAGAAAACTAGAGAGGAGCGTCAATAGTACAAGAGAATAACAAAAAGATAATATAATGGTGGGGGAAAAATTTCTTGGTTATTGAATATATTTTTTTTAAAAAAAGAAATTTTTTTTTTGTGTTTTTATGCGTAGTCTAACGAACCCAAGCTAAGCTAATATCAAACCGAACGCCTCCCCGACGCCCCGTTTACGGTATGGGCGTGGTGTCGTTTTACCGCAAGTGCACGGTTAGTGTAGGGTGCGGGTTTATCGAACTCAGGGAGGTGGATGGCTTGAATGGCTACTAGCCTCGCCTAGGTTGTGTGCTAGCTACGCGGATGATATGGGTGAAGTGTAGAAATAAAAGAAAGAAATGAAAATGACACAAAATGAATCCCCGCTCACACGGGCTAGAGCACTCATGACACTTGGCATTTGACTTGACCCAGGGTGAGACATTGCCCCAAAAGGTGGTACCTAGCGTCCATGGCCTGATATTCCGGTCGGTGCCAAGCACGCTAGGCCTACCCGGTTCCGGACGGTGGGCATTCCCATGTCCATTAACACCTTCCGCAACCGGGAGCATTAAGGCCACAATGATATCTCCCAACACTTCGTCCAAGCCGTTCCCACGCGCGAGGACTCGATGTCAACGCTAGGGACGTGAGCTATGGCTAGGGAGTCAACCGCCAAGTTTATTCCCCCTTGGCCCGACGGTCAGAGGCGGTCTTTCTCCCGCCAATGACAATGAAACACCCCCGCGTAACCCTAATGGCCAAATAGGTCAAATGTGATTTCTAGCAATACATCGAAGCGGATCTTAACTGGACAAGCACCGGACCCCAACCCCCAACACAACTAGTGTGTTGCCATACGAATTGGACCCAGATTGCTAGAAATCCCCATTGACGTATTTCATTGAACACATGCCATGCAACCAAGTCAAATGAAACAACCAAGCATCAATCCTACTCCAACCCGTATTAGGGTTCATCAACACTACTCCATGGTGAGAAACATAAAGACAAGCAAAACAAATAACATACAAACATTCACCATTGAGCAAAATGAAAACAACACAATACAATAGAAAATGAGAGAAGAAAAATACTTATCTTGATTCGAATCCAACAATCCGGTACAAGATTTATTGAGCAAAGACCTAATCTAATCTACCCTAAGCCTCCCAACAAAGGGGCTAAAAAAGCCCTAAAAACTAGAGAAGAAGCTCCCCAAGTCGTGCCCCCAACCTCTATTTATAAACCCCTCAAAAACCCTCTTGGGTCAGGTTCAGAACTGTCAAAAAAGGCCCACCTGATCGGGTGGAAACTCACCCGATCGGGTGGAATAAACAGAGAGCTCAGATTCGCAGAAACAGATCTCACCCGGTCGGTTGACAAGTCAACCGATCGGGTGAAATGAAATTCTAGACTGCAGCCAGTTTCAGCACATAGCTGCGCTCAGAAAAATCTAGAAAAATCTAGAAAAATCGGATTTGGGCATGCGACCTATCGTTGGAAAGCTAACGACGATGCCGACGCTAGAAAAATAAGAGATCACCCAACATCCTTCTGGAATGATAGAAGATCTTCAATGAATGAGCAGCAGTGCGCGAAAGGGGACGAAAAGGCCACCCGATCGGTTGAAATGTCAACCGATCGGGTGAGCGGCTTGTTGCTTCGGCCGTCGCCTTTGGGAGCATCAACCGGGTGCAGAGGAGAGCAGGTGGCGTGATAGGGTAGTCCTTCGGAGGAATCGGCTACAGATGAACCGATCGGGTGAAGGTCACCCGATCTTTTGGAATTCAGCTCCATTTTCCCGAGAACTCTGTTGGGATGAACCGGTCGGCGAACCGATCGGTTGACCTTGCGCTTCGCTCCAGCTTCAGTCCGGGTCGGACACGCATGCATCACCCGATCTGTTGGCTGTGTCCAACCGATCGGGTGGGGGCTGAAAAGTGGCAATCTTGGTCGTTTGACCCCCTGGATCACGCGTGACTCCTCCCGTTGCTCCGGGGACTCGGAATATCGTCGTTTTATGTCCCAAATGCTGTAAATTCCTACAAATATACTAAAAACATGGAAAAGTGAAAGAAAACAAGAAAGTACAAGAAAACACGAGAAAACGAATAAAAGACGGCGAAAATACGGAGAAACACGGAAGAAAACGTGCGCAAATATATGAAATATAAACGCACGTCAATGAGCGTTATGAAGATAAAAACGTAAGACCTACTCAAGGCTTAACATTCTACGAAAAGAAGCTAGAAGACATAAAATAAACTTGACGAACCGTCTTCAATCGCTTTAATCGAATCTTCTTGACTTCAATAATGGTCCTTGAGCTTCAACGAAGCTTCAAGCACACGATCACGCGTAGTGAGAAGTCTTGAGACGTCGCTTTTGATGTTCATAGAAATTTGACGACGATCTCCATAACTGCGCTCACAAAGAGTTAGTTCACGATATTTATGTTTGTTCATCATCAAAACCAAATCTGGGGAATCAATACTCAACATTCTCCCCCTTTTTGGTGATGACAAACCAACATAAATAATAATCAAAAATAATGATTCAAATGTAATTTACTTACTCCCACTGCATTGATGACACGTTAATTTCAAAATAAATAATAATCATACGCATCAAGCAGACGAGTAAAGAAAAAAATGAGAATTCAATTATTGAAATTTAGGATTTGAAATCCATTTTTATATCTTAACTCCCCCTGAATCTAACATATCAAATTAGATTCGCGGTAAATTGCTTTGAATTATCATTTAGCACATCGTTATTATTAATTCTCTCCCCCTTTGGCATTAGCAAAAAGAGTGGGAGGAGAACAACGACAACAACAATGGCTTCAAATAAAAGCATGGGAGTCGTAGAATACGACCACGGTCCAAATGAGACCAAAGGAAAATACGAATTAAATCAAATCGTGCCAACAAGACCATAGTCGATAATCGGAAAAAAAATCATCAAAACTCAAATAAATTTTACGTATTGAGTTATGGAATATACTCTCCAATATCAACATTCTTGATGAATTAAGTGCATGGAAAACAATTCTATGTTTCCATAGAAATAATTTCGATTAAATCAAGATTTAATCGTCGAGCGACGAAGTCAACATCAGAGACAAAAATAATGTGCACACAGAAGTAAAAGGCAAAACGATGTATATATATATATATATCAGAACATGATACAACAAAATGTATATATCCGCCAACATACAAAAATCACGATCGAATGATCGGAGCACATCATATATCACACATCACAACAGATATCGAAGTATCTCAAAACATACAGACATCCATCCAGAATACATCAAAATACATCAAGATACATCAAAATATCATAACCACCCAAACTATCCTAACCCACACTCTCACTACATGATATATCATCCAAAGTGCATAGGGAGAGTCCTCCAAGCAGGCTCAGGAGGCGGAGGGAGGATCTGCAGCAGCAGCAGGCTCTGCAGCAGGGGTGGTGGTCACCAGATCAGCAGGAGTGTCCACAAACGGGAGAGTCGCAACAGGAGTGGCCTCGGGAGCACCAGACGAAGCATCCACCGAAGGTATGGTGACAGCAGGTGTGCTCTCGGGGGCACCGGCAGAAGTAGCAGCAGCAGCAGACGTACCCTCTGGGGCACGAGCAGCAGATCCAATGAGCTCCTCGAGCTCAGCATCATCCATCTCCTCCTCGTCAGAAACAGACGGAGGAATGTCAATGCCCATGCGAGAGCAGATGCGAGCGAGCATCTCCTCAGAACGAGCACAACGAGACTCCACACGTCCCAACGAACGTGCAAGCTCAGCGAGAGTAGGAGTAGGAGGTGGAGGAGCAGCTGAAGCAGAGGCTGAAGGGGTCGTCCTCTGAACGTGACGAAGCGCTGCAAGAGACTTCTTGACGACCGTCGCATTCAGAGGGGGACCAAGAGAACGCTCATCATCGGGAGGAAGAGGGACCCGGAAGTGACGGAAGACGAGAGTCAATAGGCACGGGTAAGGAATGTGGGCAGACTTGGTGGACTTTCGAATACATTCGAAGGTGTCCATCTTGTCAATAATAATTCGTGCCCAATTGATCTCGCTCCCCATGAAAATAGCGTAAATGAGTTTGAGGAATGGCTGGGAGGGTAAGCTAGATGAGCCGTACTTCGGAAGGAGGCACGACTTCAAGATAAGATTTAGAACCCAGGCATTCGGCTTAAAAGACTTGGATGGGACGCCAATCATGGCGGGAGGGATGACATGGAATATCTCGGAGAGCATGGCCTAGTCAAGATCAGAAATGTCATCGACAGAGATATCGGCTGGAAGAAGGCCAGACGAGGAGACACCAATCAAATCCCCTAAGATTTCTGCCATGAGGACAATCGGTGTCCCCAAGACAGTCGTCTCAATGGAATGGGTCTCGTCGTACTGACCGCGAACACAGTTAGCGTAGAAAAGCTTGACTAGACGGGGGTATGGGTGTGGATTTGCCTTAGGGTCATAGAGAAGATAATCAATGAGACCACTAAACGAAAGAAGATCGGCGAGGTGAGGGAAGTCGGAGAACTGAACGAAGTGCTCCAATAACAGCGGACAGTGCTCGATACGATTGTATGCCGCGAGACACAATGGGTCATCGCGACATAGCGAAATATCGACACCGCCAACTAGCATGGGAGCCTTCCCCTTAGGCTGACGTGTGCTAGATCGGGGTGGAGTAGGAGCCCTAGCGGTATACTCGGACTCCGGAATATATTCCATGTCAGAATCAGAATCAGCAGGAGGAGTGGGAGCACGGAATGAAGCTGGAGATACGGTCTGTTTCCTAGGCTTGGGCTGAGATCTAGGCTTGGCGATCGCCGTCCTCTTCTTCTTAAGAGGAGGCGAGGAAGACGATGGATGGGTCGATTTTGATCGGTGTTTGGGTTGCGGGGGGTCCGTAGACGGAGACTCTACGGTCATAGGTGACGGACGTGAGGGTTCGATCGGGATGCGTGTCTTTGCCATAATCGAGACGAGACACGCGCAAACAAACAAGATCGACGACTAAAAACCCTAGAACAAACCCTAGGCCGAACTGAAATTAACCCTAAAACGAGATTTAACCTAGAATCAAACCCTAGACAGGTAGGGGAGAGAGATACATAGGAGGATGATTGGCTGGGGATCGATGGCAAGCAGTGGGGATGGCCGGAAAAGTCGATCGGACGGCGGAGGAGAGGAGGAATACGAAGGGATTTCGGGCTGAGGGAGATTTTCGCATCGACTAGAATGAGAATAAAATGGCAAGTGCCACTAGTCTTTTCCTGTCGGATTTGCATCCCGCATAATCTGCGTCACTATATGAGATTAACGCATATGTGCTAGACTTTGGATAAAGTAATCCAAAGTCAAGTGTGTAACTTAAATAACGGAAAATACGTTTTACCGCTACTAAGTGAGATTCCTTAGGTTGAGACTGATTACGAGCACATACACATACGACAAACATAATATCGGGCCTACTTGCGGTAAGATATAGTAAACTACCTATCATACCTCGATATAGACGAATGTCTACATCTTTGCCATACGTATCTTTATCAAGATGTGTAGTAGTGCTCATTGGAGTCTTCTTCCCGGAGGCATTCTCCATTCCAAATCGCTTTAGCAACTCCACCGTGTACTTGGTTTGGTGGATGAAGATTGCGTCGTTCATTTGGCGAATTAGGAGACCTAAGAAATATTTGAGCTCACCCATATGGCTCATCTCAAATTGATCCTTCATCACATTAGAAAAATCTTCGCAAAGAGTAAAGTTAGTAGCACCGAAAATGATATCATCAACGTAAATTTGAACTAAAATTATATCATTATTCGAATACTTAACAAATAATGTAGAATCAACTTCTCCCATTTTAAAACCTAAATCCAAAAGAAAATTCTTTAGATGGTCATACCAAGCTCGAGGAGATTGTCTCAAACCGTAAAGTGCTTTCTTAAGTTTGAAAACGTGATTTGGAAAATTTTCATTTATAAAACCCGGAGGTTGAGAAACATAAACTTCCTCAACAACATCTCCGTTTAAAAACACACTTTTTACATCCATTTGAAAGAGTTTAAAATCTTTATGGCATGCAAAAGATAACAATAATCTAATAGATTCTAATCTAGCTACCAGAGCAAAGGATTCTTCGAAATCAATACCTTCCTCTTACCGATAGCCTTGAGCTACTAACCGAGCTTTGTTCCGGACGACGACTTGGTTTTCGTTGGTCTTGTTCTTGAAAATCCACTTCGTTCCTATAACGGTGTGGTTCTTCGAAGGCAATGGAACAAGCTCCCAAACCTCATTTCTCTCAAATTGAATGAGTTCCTCCTCCATGGCTAAGATCCAAGCACTATCTTCGCACGCTTCGTTAATATTCTTTGGCTCAATCGAGGAGGCAAAGGCACAATGAGCGAAGTAGTTGACTTGAGATCTCGTATTGACACTATCAAAGATGTTGCCAATGACTTGCTCATGGGGATGGTCACGAACGGTATGAAGCCGTTTGGGAATTCCCTGATCACTAGGAACATTCCCAAAAGATTCATTAGTAGGGTTAGTATCAATAGAATCAATAGAATTAGAATTACTGACGTGCGTTTATATTTCATATATTTACGCGTGTTTTCTTCCGTGTTTTTCCGTATTTACCGCCGTCTTTTATTTGTTTTCTCGTGTTTTCTTGTATTTTCTTGTTTTCTTTCACTTTTCCGTATTTTCCGTGTTTTACAGGAGTTTGCTGGCATTTGGGACGTAAAATGATGATATCATGTGTCCCCGGAGCAACGGGAGGAGTCACGCGTGATTCAGGGGGGTCAAACGACGAAGATTGCATCTTTCAGCCCCTCACCCGGTCGGTTGGTCATCTCCAACCGATCGGGTGATGCACGCGTGCATCACCCGGACGCAGCTTGGAGCTCACGAGAAGTCGCCCGGTCGGTTCAGTGACCGGGTCAAAAGCTCAAAGTCTCTGGAAATTCGAAGCTGATTTCCAACCGATCGGGTGACCTTCACCCGATCGGTTCACCTGTAGCTAAATTTCAACAGCCAAGACTCAGAGCTCCAACCGATCTCCTCACCCGGTCCGCTCCAAGATCCAACCGGTCGGCACCAAGATCCAACCGACCGCACCAAGTTCCAACCGACCGGTTCATACTGACCGGGTGAAACCCCCGCATTGCGCTGTGATTTTGTGAAGCGGCTCACCCGACCGGTTGACTTGTCAACCGATCGGGTGATGTCGTTTTCTATAAATAGAACCCTAGGTTTCCCAGATTCGGGAGTTGGTTATTTTTTACTGTTTTCTTCATTTTGTGACGGCTGTAATTTCCCATTTTTTGTAAGTTTTCGGATCTTTGTAAAACTTTAGTGTTATCTTAATTGCTTTACTACCTTTGCATTCCTATCGTCTGATTATGATTTTAACGGTTCATTTTCGTTTAGATCGCTTCTTAATGAATATTTGTGAGTAGTTCCCAAATCTGGGATTTTGACGGAAACCCTTCGGGGGCTCTTCCCGATGCATCCATAGGGTTAGGAAATCGATAGGGATTAGGAATCTAACGGTTACGCGGGGTGTTTTATTGTCATCGGCGGGAATAAGACCGCCTTTGACCGTTGGGCCAAGGGGGAATAAACTTGGCGGTTGACTCCCTAGCCATAGCTCACGCCCTTAGCGTAGACGCCGAATCCTAGCGCGCGGGAGCGGCAGGATGAGATGTTGGGAGTTATCGTTGCGAGCTTAGTGCTCCCGGAGTCGATCAGTGTTAATGGACACTGGAGTGCCCACTGATCGAACCCGGGAAGTCCGACGTATCATCCTGGGCACCGACCGGAATATCGGGCCCATGGGATGTCGGTACCACTTTTAGAGGCAACGTCTCACCATTAGACCCTAATTTCGATCGCCATCCTACCCGTAGGCCGTATCGGCGAGAGTCGCTCGTTGGGGTGGAAACTAAAGTCCCAGGTTTTATTTTCTTATTGTCTATACCCTGCATTCCTTTACCGTGACAACCCTTCATTCGATCTGGGCTAGCTCGCCCACTGGGTGATTTCGGTCCTCTTTGACACAAGCACATCCTAGCCTCCCTGTGTTCGACCCCCAAGCCACACTACAACACCGTGCGCTTGCGGTTACAAATATCTAAACCCTCACGCGGGTCCCCCGGCCATTTGCGGCTCGCAAACCGGGGGCACGTCAAGTTTATGGCACCGTTGCCGGGGAGGCAACGTGCTTGTTATTTTAGGATCTCATGAACCCTAGTGTCTAGCTCTTATCCCTACCTCGCGATAAATTTCGCACTCTACACTTTTCAATTTCACTTGTACACATTGTAGATAGTAATTGTATAGTACTAATTGACTGAATCGCCGTGCTACCATCGCTACTTTCGGTTCCCGTTTATGCGACCCGTGCTTTTGACGTGTTTGCTACTTGTGCAGTTCTCTCTCTCCTTTCGTATAGGGTCTTTGCCCCACGAAGAGGATGTTGCATGCAGTTTCAGGAGACATCTGGGATCACTCTCACCATATCCGCTGTTTGGCGTGGAGCTTAGCGGAATCCCTGAATACCTCGAATATACTATCCCTCCTATCTGCCGCCGTGGAAAATCAGAGGAGATATCGAGATACGCAAGAGCACCTTGCCACGGCAACTCTCTTTCCTCATGGTGAAGTGGCGTATATCGACATTCCTAGTCCCGAATTTAGTGAAGAAGAGTTGTTCGCGGAGTTTTGTCGGGAGAACCATCAGGCTAAGTCTGTAGGCTACGTTGGACAGGAACCGATCTATTCCTTGCAGACTTCTACTGAGCGTCCCGGATCTTTGGACAGTGAGGAAGCCAAAAACAGTTGTGGGGAACCATCGACAATTGAAACCTGTTTTCACTTAGAAGCCTTCTTCCCGGACAATTATTATGAGCTTGAAAGAGACCCGGTGCCTTCCTCGATCGTCCCCACTATACCTTGCAAAACTTTGCAATGCGGAACCGCGACCGGGGATGAGATTTCGGATGATGGCTTCCAAGAAATCCACGAAGAACTCCTTTCCCTTGAGGATGCTCAGCTTGAGAAGTATGCGTCGGGGCCTCATGAGGTTGAGATGAAAGAGTTACCCCCGGGGCTAAAGTATGAATATTTGGGGGCTGGCTTGACCCTTCCGGTCATAGTGAACTCTTCACTGCCTGAAGACCAAATGACCAAACTTCTTGGTGTTTTAAAAAGGTTTAAAGGAGTTTTCGGATATGCAATTGAAGATCTAAAAGGGGTTAGCTTAGGCCTCTGCTCACACAGAATTCTGCTTGAGGATGAGCAAGCCTCCTCGATTGAGCCACATCGGATGCTAAATCCCATAATAATGGAAGTTGTAAAAAAGGAGATTGTTAGGCTTCTACATGCCGGTATTATATACCCTATCTCCGATAGTCGCTGGGTTAGCCCGGTGCACGTCGTACCCAAGAAAGGAGGAATGACGGTGGTTCGCAACGAGAAGAACGAGCTAATACCAACGAGGACCGTCACGGGGTACAGGATGTGCATTGACTATAGAAAGCTAAATAAGGCTACGAGGAAGGATCATTACCCTCTCCTCTTTATTGACCAGATGCTCGAGAGACTGGCGAAGCATAATTATTTCTGTTTCATGGACGGGTATTCAGGATTTCTTCAGATCCCTATTCATAACGATGACCAGGAGAAGACGACTTTCACTTGCCCATTCGGGACATATGCCTATAGAAGAATGCCGTTCGGACTTTGTAACGCCCCTGCTACATTCCAAAGACTCATGTCCGCTATCTTCTCCGACTGCTCCCAAGACATCATGGAGGTTTTCATGGACGACTTCTCCGTCTATGGAACTAAGTTTGACTCGTGCCTCAGTAATCTAACTAAGGTCCTGGAGAGATGTCAAGAAAAGGGACTAGTCCTAAACTGGGAGAAGTGCCACTTCATGGTCCAAGAGGGAGTTGTGCTGGGGCACGTCATCTCTTCGAGGGGAATCGAGGTTGATAAGGCTAAAATTGAAGTGATTGAAAAGCTTCCACCACCGCTCAATCTTCGAGGAGTCCGTGGTTTCTTAGGACACGCGGGATTTTATCGCCGCTTCATAAAAGACTTCTCGAAGATCTCCAGGCCGCTGACCCAATTCCTCGTGAAGGACGTGCCTTTCGTCTTCAGCGAGGAGTGTATGGAGGCCTTCCGCACTTTGAAGCAAGCTTTGATTTCCGCGCCCATAATACAGCCACCGAACTGGAATCTACCCTTTGAGCTGATGTGTGACGCTAGTGATTATGCGGTTGGTGCCGTCTTGGGGCAGAGGAAGGATAAAAATCTTCATGTCATATATTATACGAGAAAAACCCTTGATGCCGCCCAAAGAAATTATACTACCACGGAAAAAGAATTACTCGCGGTCATATACGCCATGGATAAGTTCCGACAATATCTCGTTGGCACCAAGGTGATCGTGCACACGGATCACGCGGCTCTTAAATACCTATTGAGCAAGAAAGAAGCTAAGCCGTGGCTCATTAGATGGATTCTCCTCCTCCAGGAATTCGACCTGGAAATCAGAGACAAGAAGGGGGCGGAGAATGTCGTTGCCGATCACCTGTCCAGGATGCCTACCCTCGATTTAAATGCTACGCCGATCGATGATTCACTCCCCGACGAGCATCTTTTCTCTGTCTCTTCCTCCTGGACCCCCTGGTACGCCGACATCGCAAATTATATGGCTTGTGCCATCGTCCCCCACAATGTGAGCTTTCAGCAGAAGAAGAAATTTTTCCATGAGGTCCGCAAATTTTATTGGGATGACCCCCACCTATACAAAACCTGTAATGATGGGGTGATACGAAGATGCATCCCTGAAACTGAGGCGACCTCC
Source organism: Scilla litardierei (assembly GCA_030789695.1). Lineage (NCBI taxonomy): Eukaryota > Viridiplantae > Streptophyta > Magnoliopsida > Asparagales > Asparagaceae > Scilla > Scilla litardierei. The sequence goes on from CM061134.1 coordinate 42,160,511, forward strand.
ATCATTTCCCACTGCCACGGGCAACAATGTGGAGGGCACGCGAGCACCTACAAGACCACCGCAAAAATTCTCCAAAGCGGATTCTACTGGCATACACTCTTCAAGGACACACATGTTTATGTCCAAGCCTGCGATAAATGCCAAAGAGCGGGGAATATCTCCAAGAGGAATGAGATGCCTCAACACTACATCCTGGAGGTAGAAATCTTCGATGTATGGGGAGTGGACTTTATGGGACCGTTCCCTTCCTCCTCGGGGAACCAGTATATCTTGGTGGCTGTGGACTACGTGTCAAAATGGGTTGAAGCGATGGCCAGTCCAACCAATGATTCCAGAGTCGTGGCTAAGTTCTTCAAAAGCAACATCTTCCCGCGGTTCGGTGTACCTCGTGTCCTGATCAGTGACGGAGGGAGCCACTTTATAGAGAAGAAATTCGAGGCCCTCTTAAAAAAATACGGGGTACAACACCGGGTGGGGCGTGCCTATCACCCGCAGACCAGCGGTCAGGCGGAAGTCTCTAACCGGGAGATTAAAAGCATATTAGAAAAGACGGTGGCCAATTCTAGAAAGGACGGGTCATCAAAGCTTCCTGACGCGCTTTGGGCCTACATGACAGCATTTAAAACTCCTATCGGCACGACTTCCTACAGGCTTGTCTATGGGAAAGCTTGCCATCTTCCTGTGGAATTGGAGCATAAGGCATTTTGGGCAATTAAGAATCTGAACTTCGACGCCACGGAGGTAGGAGGGCACCGGCAGTTACAACTCAACGAGCTCGATGAAATCCGGCTCAATGCCTATGAGAACGCCAAGATCTACAAGGAGAAGCTGAAGCGGTGGCACGATAAGCGAATCTTGAAGAGAGAATTCAAAGAAGGGGACTTCACTACAACAAAACTAGTCATTTACAACTTTCATAAGACAACGTTTCTATTTAGGTAGTTGTAATAAATGGTAACCACAACTTTTTTTTCCTGAAGGTTGTAAAAAATGTTTATTACAACTTTTTTTTCCTGGGTAGTTGTAAAAATTGGTTATTACAACTTTTTATCCTGGAATAGTTGTAAATGTTAATTTGATAAGACAACTTTTTTTCTCTGAAAGTTGTAAATAATGTTTATTACAACTTGTTTTCGCGGATAGTTGTAAAAATGGGTATTACAACTTTTTTTTGGAAATAGTTGTAAATGTTAATTTTGAAACCACAACCTTTTGTTTTCTGAAAGTTGTAAAAAATGTTTATTACAACTTTTTTCGTGAATAGTTGTAAATGTTAAAAATTGGAGTTACACAAACAATTAATTAGGGATTCTATTTGCACTTCAATATCTATTAATGAACTTTAGCTTTTTCCTTCATACATATATGTTCTTGTTTAAATGCCTAAAATCTTGTTATTGTTTTTCTTAATCATGTCTCAATTATTTTCACCTAGCAAACAAAAATGATTGAAGCACTACTATAATATGCCACAATAGCGACAGTCGGGCTAACCGTCGGTAATATTGATGCATGCACTAACAGTTATGTCCGTCGGTGTATTCAAGACATTTTAATTTATATTTATCAATTGAAATATAGGGAGATGATATGGTGAGCAAGTGAGCAAACCCATCTTAAAGTGAGCAAACCAGCCCTGGCCGTCGGATCTGAGCCAACAGATCAGATCTCCCAGCTCAGATTCCCAAAGACTCTAACCCCCGAAGTCACGTGCCCCATTTCGCAGCACGAGCCCTAGCCTTCTACCTGACGCGGACGAAACCCCCCTCGCCGTGCGTAAACCCCAAAATCGCTGGAGAAAAATCGAAGCTTCCCAAAACCGCAGCCTCGCCCGACTCCTCTCCAGCCTTCGATCTTCCTCTCGAGTTCCCCAAACACCCGCTTCTCAGCTACAACGCGATCCCCTAAGCCCTAGATCGAGGGCGTCGCTTCTCAGCTACGTCGCGATCGTGGGAGCCCTAGATCGAGGGCGATACCAGCTAACCCTCGTCCATGACTGCTCCACTTCTCAGAAACATCATCAAGATCACTTGAGATTAATTACAGGTGAGATTTAAACCCTAGAGGTGCGACTCAAAGATGATTTTTTTCTAAGATGCTGAAAAATTGGTGCGAATTTTTGATATGATGCTGAAAAATTGGTGCAATGTTTGTGTAGTTAGAATATAGCCTGCTAGAATTTAATCATTAACCTTACTTGATGCGAATTTTTGCTGCTGAATTATTCATGCTTCAAGGCTGGGAAATACCTGCTAAGAGTGAACATATATTGCTAATAAGAAGAATAATGAATAATTACTATAAAACTTTTTCATTGCTGCTTGTGTGTTCATGGAATTATGACAGTCTCATACTATCAGTACATCGATGGACATATCAATTGTTGTGTTATTGTATTTTACAAAGAAGCTAAACAAAAAATTAATCAGATGGTGATAAATATTATGAGTATTGCTTGTATATTCACATTACCTATACACCCCATAGTGAGGTGAGATGAAAGTATATCAGCTGTAGCAAAAATAGAGAGCAGAATATACATGATATTGACTGGGCAATTCAAGCGACAACTGATAATGCGATTCAGCAACCTTTGATACAATTGGCTTCTACAAAAAACTATACATTGTCATTTTACTGGAAGCAATTCAGTTCACATGGTTCTAAATTGCAGATTTTTATAGTATGGTTCCTTTTTTGCATGATACATTGTTGTTCCAGACTTTAGAATGACATGCACATCTTGGTCACTTGTTAATTAGCTTATGAACAAGTGTGATATGTAACCGCTGAAAATCTTTGGTTATTTTCCAAGTCTCGATGAATAGTTTCATCTGTGACTTGAGTGCGGATCTATGTGTATACAGATTTTGTATCCAATGTGTGGCATGTTATCAAGTTTGTGGCTTGTGTGGCATGTTATCAAGTTTGTGGCTACGGGTATAGGAAATCTGCAGCTGGACTGAATAAATTGATCTGCAAGCGGTCAGTTCCTATAATCATTATAATCATTCACGGTTGCCTCGATCACAATCATTCATATATTCTATCATATATTAGTGAATGTCTATGATTCTCTTGTCTAGCTCATTGTGCCTTTGTTTTATTATCTGTCTAACAATATTTGAAGTACAATGGAATCGAGCATCTCACCCAATATAATGTCACACATAATTTTCTTCATGAATTCATAAATTTGTGAGATTTAAATTAAAAATAACCTATGCTACCAAAGGAATTTCTGAGAGTAAATTCTTGTGCAATATCACACCCAATATAATGTACTAGTAGTCCAGATCAGAAAACCATGTCAGTATTATCATTCCTTTGAAAGTTTTTTCTTTTCACAAAAAAAAACATTTCCAGTACCAGTGGATATCATGTTTCATATGCACAAATCCAATGCATAAACAACTTTTTACACAGATTCATATTTTAGTTCTCTTCGAGGAATGATATTTGAAAACTACTTATTCATGTATTCATGGATATGCCAGTGTTGGTTAATTCACATGGAGAGTTACTCATTTGGTGTGCTGGGAAATAGCACCACTGGATAAGATTGTCAGGCTAAAAGTGAAATTCTGTTTCCGACTTGTAATGGATGAAAGTCACTCATTTGGTGTGCTGGAAAATTCTCGACGAGGTCTCACTGAACATTATGGGATTCCGGTATATGTCTTACATTAATTTTTATCCTTTTTTCATGTCGTCTCAGTATGTTTTTGTTTAAGGTTGGTATTTAATCCAATTTACTTTTGCAGATTGAGAAAATTGATATAATAACTGCTGCTATGGGGAATGCATTGGCAACTGAATGAGGATTTTGCACTGGAAGCATCAAAGTAGTTGATCATCAAGTACAAACAAACCTACATGGTAGCTTCACAGTTTCTTGAAACAAATATTTGGGCTTCCCTGCTTGATTGCATTGCTGATTTCCCTTGTAGCATCTCAACAGCTCTGGGTATGTTTTCTCGGCCTCTTTGCCCCCTATTTAGCATCTGCTGCAATTGCTGCAGTTGATTATTTGGAAGAAAATCCTTCCATCCTTGTAAATTTGAGGAACAACATTGATTTATAATGCAAAGGTATGAATTAAATGAAGCCAAGCTTTCCGACAATTTCCGAGTCTCTTAAATTATGATCTTATATTTACTTCTTGAAATTAAAATGATTATGGCAACTATTTCGGAGTAGAACGTAGAGAAGTTGCTAAATTAAACCTATAGGGCACTCTACAAAGAGATTGTAAAGAGGTTCCTGGTTCAAATAAACTTTATTGACATAATACCTTCTTAATTAAGAATATTCTATTTAAAGTGTCCAATAGATTACCTTTAGATTTATTTAAAGTTTATACAGCTCGGACATGCAACATTTTGGATTGTTTAAATTAAATATAGCTTCAAAGTGTCTAATACGTATTGAACAAGTGTTGTGCAATTGATTCGTCCAAAATGCCCAACACAAACACAACACCCCTTTCGAAGTGTCTATGCTTCATAGCTTATTTGTAGCCAGTTACCATACAATCAATATTCGGCGGCATCCCCTTCATGCTGGTTAAAGCACCAGTTTCTATCATCCCATTAGACTATCAGCATGAAGGTGTTATTAACATATAGAAATGCTCCTCTCCTACGAGCCTATGACCCATGGTTCAAAAGTATAGTCTGACTATAGTTGCATCATCAAGTGAGTGAAAAGAAGACCTGACCTCCATCACCACCGCTCACTTGTTTCCATTCTTTTTTTAGAAAAACTACAAATTGGAGTATCATAGAGCCCGAATGACAATCTGAAGTACCCGACATGGGAACTTTCAGTTGTACCGGGCGGAGAATGTTCCTCATCAAACTTTTACTTCATCACAACATTGTTGATTTTTGCTTTTCCTGGCACAAAAGGGAGACGGTTCTGCTCTCATAGGAACACATAAATTTCTAGCAATATATTGTATGTAATTACTACTAATGTAACGTCACAATAATATTTCCAATTTCTTATTCTCATTTCATGTCTTGATATTTATTCTTAACGCTATACAAGATTGATCGCGAGCAATGCCAGGATAACTAATTTACAGTAATGCGGACAGATTGCACACATATTTTGCTTAATATGCGTAATGTTTGCTCTCTGGCTTGGGTCTATTTGGTTCATAAACATCTGTTACCTTTGTGATTACCATAGCTTTTTGCATAGTAAACATGCAATGAAAGTGTGGTCATGTTTTCATTTGAGAATAAGGTTCAACGGCCAAGTTGTTGAAACAATTTCCTGCTTTTCTTTATTTAAGTTTTTAGTATACTTATTATATATTTTTACGTTTTTTTGACATGTCCCCATATATATACATTATTTTATATTCTCCCCTTCCCTTCAAATGTTTTAGTTACTAAAGAAAACCCCCCTACACAGTTGTGGGCAATGTTTGAAAAAAAAGACAATCACACAACGTGAAATAACATGTTTCTTAACATCACCCAATTGTTATATTATGTTTGGAAAAAAAAGACACTCACAGTTTCCAGGTTTTAATCAACATGTGTACAAGATTGATCAGCATATATATGTCTTGAAATTATTGTTTGCACGTTCATCTGAGTATTTGTCCTGCAACGGTGACGCAGCAATATTATCAGCAAGAAGCGGCAAAACTGCGCCATCAGATCCAGATCTTACAAAATGCCAATAGGTAGGCATCTCAACAAATGTAAAACAACAACTAGAGCAATGCACATGATTTTGAGCAATGAGGACTTGAACTAATTTTTTTCTGACCATTGTTTCCAAAACTTGTATTCTAGGCATTTAATGGGTGATTCTATCATTTCTTTGACAGTAAAAGAGCTCAAACAACTTGAAAACCAACTTGAAAGGGACATTACCAGGATCAGGTCAAAGAAGGTAGATTACCATAGAATCACGATGAGGTTTTTATGTCGACCACAATTATGTAACCTAATGATGCATTGAAATCGAATCGCATTATAGATACAAAAACGATGAGGATGTGTCACCATGAATAAATAAAGATGCTGAGGACATCAGAACACAGTAAATAAATCCACATATTGAAATATTATAAGGCCTATAATGCACATTTTGCATTTGTTCAGGTACCGAGCTCTCCTACGATTGACCATTATTTATTTAATTTGAATCGCCCCCTCCCTCCTAAAAATTTGACCAACATAGATACAAAACGTGCCCTGCTACATTCAAAATATGTGCCCCGGTTCATTCCATGTTACAATACAACTTACCCATTTCTTTTTTTGACCATTATACAGAAACTCCTGAAGAAGTTTGCGAGTTTGACACTTATATCTGTAAGCAGGAAGTGGAAGAGAGACGTGACCCATATAATTGTTTCCACCGATGAGCATGGTAGATGCAGCAGCTCAAAAGATGTCCTTATATCTATTTTGAGCGGAAAATGGGTACTAAAAATCGATTGTAAGAACAGTGAAATTTATCTGTATTCGAAACTGTTTAGAGATTGATGGAATTGGCAGCAAAATTGATTTTTTGATTTTTCAATAAAAACATAAAGCTCTTTTTTGTTGATTTGTGACTCTCATAGGGTTCTTTACGTCTATCTACAGGGCAAAGGCAAGAATATATACTGATCAGTATATTTACAATGTTGATGGAATTTTGGAGTACATTATGCCATAGACCAACAAGAAAGATTTTCTACTGAATGGGATTCAAGAGAAAGGAGCTTGCCCTATACGAGGAGACAACACAAAGCTCACTTTCCAGCAGGGAAGAGCCTAAAACAAAGAAGTAATAGTTGAACACTGGGAGATAATCACATCATCGGTGGCTTCAAGAGATCAGGCATACAACTTTGTGACCATGTCAAACCAATGCACCATTTCGTTAATGACTGGCCTGAGTGAATATAACAGTATGAAGACCATTCATTCACGTGCTCATGAGGCTTGTGCTGGGTTTGATGGGATGTCGCTAGGTGGGCATGTCCTTGCTGCAGTTCAGACTTTTCTTGATTCCCATGGAGTTAAGGTATCTGAATTCCTCTTCCATCTATAGTCTTAAGACCTCATTTCAGGCCAGTCATTAACCAATGCACCATTTCGTTAATGACTGGCCTGAGTGAATATAACAGTATGAAGACCATTCATTCACGTGCTCATGAGGCTTGTGCTGGGTTTGATGGGATGTCGCTAGGTGGGCATGTCCTTGCTGCAGTTCAGACTTTTCTTGATTCCCATGGAGTTAAGATATCTGAATTCCTCTTCCATCTATAGTCTTATGACCTCATTTCAGTGTAGAATTGGGTTTTGAAGTTTTCTCTACTTGATCAAGACATCTTTGTTTCAGGATGATGCTGAAAATTGAAATCTTCTGATACCCTCTCACACACGAAACCACTGTTTGCCGATCCTGCATGGAGTAATCTACATCTTAAGGATGTGGTAAGGCTGCCTTCACATCTGCACGAGAGGTTAAGCTCCATTCGAAATGCAAAGATGAGGTTTTGGATGCGTCATCGAGCAAGAGGCAGAGAGGCTACTTCAATTGTACTATTGATGCAGGTTCCCTGGTATTGATCAAATAGCTTGCATTATCACATCTACTGTAGACAACCATTTGGTAATAAAAGCAATACACTATATTTATACAATTTTTATCTTTGTTGCTTGAATTTTGAAGGCACTCTGTCTTTGTGTCTGTCTGGATGATACTTGTAAAGTCTAATTTTTTGACATCGACAACTTGTGTAGCAACAACTTGTGTAACAACTTATGTAATAGTGTTTTTGGTAATGTAATACTGTTTTTGGTAATTATTATGTATAAATTTTTAATTAATATTCTTTTTGAATAATATTATGTGTGTGTTTATCATGATGTGTATAGCTACCGCAGGGAGATTTGGTACAGCTATAACCGCGTATTTTTTTTTAATTTTGTGCTTTTTTCGCAACGTTTAATAAAAGTTGTAGTAAAGTTTACAACAACTATTTAAATTAGTTGTAATAAAAGTTTTTACAATCTTTTATAAAAGTTGTAATAGCAGTTTACACAACTTTTAAAAAAGGTTGTAATAGGGGGTCAGACAACTTTTTAACAAACGTTGTGATATGCGAAGTTGTAATAGGGTCGACTCATTCGACCACTTTTTCTGCATGTTGTAAGAAAAAGTTGTTATAGATACATATTACAACGTTTTGAAAGGTTGTGTAAACTTTTATTACAACTTTTATTAAAAGTTGTAATAGAAGTTTACACAACGTTTATAAAAGGTTGTAATATCTTTATACACAACCTTTTCGAAACGTTGTAATAGAAGTTTACACAACTTTTCCAAAAAGTTGTAATATGTATCAATTACAACATTTTCTTACAACATGTAGAAAAAGTGGTCGAAGGAGCCGAACCTATTACAACTTCGCATATTACAACGTTTGTTAAAAAGTTGTCTGACCCCTATTACAACCTTTTTTAGAAGTTGTCAATGACCATTTTTGTTGTAGTGAGCTTGGTTCTCCTATTCAACTCAAAGCTGAAGCTCTTTCCTGGAAAACTCAAGTCAAGGTGGTCGGGACCGTTCCGCGTCACCAAGGTTTTCCCGCATGGGGCTATTGAGATAATGGGAAGGGATGAGCCGTTTAAAGTCAACGGACAGCGTCTGAAACACTATGCAGTTGGAGAACCAGAATTCTCTCCGGTCGGATCCCCAACGAGCGACAACTCTTCCTCTAACCCTCCGGATCCTAATTGACCACCGCTAGAGGCGTCGAGCTAGACGACGTTAAACAAAAGTGCTTCATGGGAGGCAACCCATATTCTAAACTTTTGCTTCGCTTTTTAGGATTTTTTCTACTTTATTTTTCTCTATTTTTATAAATAAATCCAGCCGAAACAACTTCCGTGAAGGAACTTAGGCGATTTTTGGGTTTTGCAGAAAACAAGGCCTCAACCGATCGGGTGAGTTCTCACCCGATCGGTTGGGATGTATCAGCATACGGCCGTGTCTATCACCAAATGAACCGATCGGGTGGAGAATGATAAGACCGGGTGAGCAGACCGGGTGACCTGGGGGAACTCTCGGAAAAATTTCAGAGTTCATCAACCGACCGGGTTACAATAGCCGAGGCCGGGTCGCTGACCGTGTGGGTAGTGCTGAACTTTCGGGAAATTTGGAGGTCGCATCAACCGATCGGGTGAGTAATATCGCGATTGGGTGAGTGGCCGGGTGAAATATCACATGTTCTCGGGAAAGATTTGGGAAGCGGTCAACCGATCGGGTGACTATTCACCCGGTCGGTTCACCTGTAGCTGTTGGCCGACAGGAAACTTTCGAAATTTGCCTACCCGATTGGGTGAGAACTCACCCGATCGGTTCAGTTTCGCCCCTATAAATACCCCTACCGCACGATGACCGCCACCCGACCCCCGAAAATCCCCTTCGGTTACACACCCTCCAACTGTCGAATCGACCTCCTCCACCCAACATACTGCCCCTTAACCCTCATCCCCACTCACTCCCATACTTCCCCACCCTCGCCACCTTGCCATCGTCGACATTCCATCATCAAAACACCCAAAACCTAACCCTAGCCCCCAAAATTTTCGAAAACCTGTTTCTTGTCGGATCAGCGAGCGGCGGCTTCCCGAATTGCTTCCTCCTACTACGCGAGTCCCCCGAGAGCTTTATCTTGCTACATTGATGGGTAACACTTTTCCACTCTACACATCTCTTACCTTATCTGTAATGTCCTGAGTTGGTGTTATACCTGCTTCACCTGCTTTATAATCATCATAGGCACGCTCCCACTCTCCTTTTCGCCACCCACATAGTCGTCATGTCTAAGAAAGGGAAAGAGATTGCCTCATATTCGTGTCGTGATCCGCTCTACGGCCCCCTTTTCGCCCTCTTTCCTTGGCATAAACCCTTCTACGGAGGAGCAGTCTGACCGTTTGCGAGCACTACTTCATCGCCCGATGCGACCTACACTCTTTGCCGATCGCCCCACACTCGAAGCTCTAGGGCTTTCGAACGGCGTCGGCAGAATTTTCAACTGTATCGGGTGACATACCCTTTCTTACATCCATGCTCACACACCGAAATCTCACGCTTGAATTCCTCAGTTCCCTCGAGGTGTTCGACGGGGGTTTCTCCTTCCGCGCTTTCAACTGCGATTTTTCTCTGGGTTTCATCGAGTTGAACAATATCCTCAATCTCCATCACCTCGATCTTAATACCGAACATTCCACCCACGATCGAACTGACATCTACTCTCAATTTCGGGCTGATGGTGTTTGGCAACGATTTACCCGGTACACCGCCTTTCCACCTGAGGGTCTTGCCTCCTACATTATTCACCCGTGTTACCGCCTCGCCCATTGCACCTCGCCAACACTGTTTTCGCCCGCGTGGATGTGTCCAATGTATCTAGGGATGAGCTTTTCTTCCTTTATGCCATGTCCGAAGACAGGATCCTTGGGCACATCCCTATGCCCATAAACGCCGCTCATTGGATCATCCACGAAATTTTTGATGTTAGCCGCGCCAATTCTGGATCCATCTGTTGTGGTGGGATGATCACTCTTATTGTCAGCTGTGTTTTGAGAGTGCCGCCTGACCTCCCTATTTTGCCTAGACGTAGCCGTATCGATCGTGATTACTTGATCGATATCAATATGCACACCCCCTTCGGTGAAGACCGTGCAGTCTATCTCTATAGCCCCGCCTGCGCACCTTTCGCGATCCTGCCACCTTTAACACCTTTGCGGCTACCGTACCCCCCGTCTCATCTGCCATGGGAGTTTTACCCCGATCCTTGGTATTCTCCATTAGTGCATCTGCCACCCTTGGATCCTCCCGATTGGCACCCAACTGTCGGCCCACCCGGTACAATCTTTATCCACCACAGCCCACCGGTACATATCGATCCACCCGTGCTCCAGCCTGTCGCCCCTCCTTCCCCTGTAGGCACGCCCTCCTCATCCTCCGAGGATTCTTTCATTCGCTATTCCCCACCCTCCTCTCCCTCCCCCTACCATTCTAGTACCAGCGAATCCGATTGACTCCCCCTTGCATATTTATGCATTTCACGATCACATTTTATTTGCTAGCACTGTCATGTCTAGCTTGGGGGAAGTCTGTTTTGTTGTGTTGTTGTGTTTTATTTTCTTCTTGTGTGTGTGCTTGTCTTTACTTTTTATTTTGTCGTGTCGTGTGGTTTTATTTCGTTTTTCGTGTCGTGTGGTTTGATTTTGATTTTTCTTTATTTTTCAGTTTCGTATCTGTGTTTTCCTCGTTTTTCATTTCTTTTTGTGTCGGTGCATACCCCCCCCATTTTCATTGCCCCCTGTACTCACTCTTATTGCATTGAGGGCAATGCAAGATTCAGCTTGGGGGATTCGCACTTTGTGCGTCATTTGAGTCTTTTCTTTTTCGTTTTTTTGTCGTTTTCATCGTGTTTTTATTTTTTCTTCTCTTCTTTTTGTCTCTTTCTCCTAGAGATGAACCCTATGATGAATCGCCAAAAAAATCACACACACCTAGCACCTAGCATCACATTCACTAACCCTAGGATTTCGAGTCTTCTTGCATTTCACGCATCGTGGGTCCACTTAGCTTTTTTGTGAGTCGTGTGTCGTGCCTAACCGTGTGGTGTGCTTCTACTTTGTGATTTTACTTTATATACCTGTCCAGGAATGACCCCTAGATTATCATGCTTCGATTTGAATATGCGGTATTTATTTCCCCTGTCTGCTTCTGCATGCTCTATATATATATATATATATATATATATATATATATATATATATATATATATATATATATATATATATATATATATCGTGTACTTCATTTCGCATGTGTCGGGATTCCACAATTAAGGACTAGGATAACCCATTTAGCCCATGCTCTATTTAGCGAGAATAGTTTCCTTTGCCCAAGTGTTTAGATTCCGACTTCTTTTTTGTTTTACTTGATGCAAATCCCCTCGTCGTGTACCGTTCTCCCACTTGGGAGAGTACACATGTGTATAGCCAAAAACCCAAAAATCCAAAAAAAAAGAGAAAAGAAAAGAAAAACCCAAAAAGAAAAGAAAAGAAAAATTTTGTATAGCCAAAAAAGCAAAAAAAATATACAAATGCCCAATACCCAAAAAAATTCCCGTGTGAATATTTTCCTACTTGCCAAGAATAAAGGGAAGGCGAGAATTTGCACCGAGTGTTCTTCTCCACATCATCTCATCCCCCATCGGTTTCGAAAACACTTGGCTTAGGAACTTTTTAGCTAGTATCTTGGCTGTAGTGGTGTGATTTCCTTAACCCTAGTTGTGGAGTCCCCGACGCATGATACGCTTCTATTCCTATATTCTTCTCATGCATGCTTGAACTAATATTCACCGCAATTTCAAATTCGAATCAGTATTTGGGTCGTTTCCTGGGTCTGTGTATATCGAGCTTTATTGCACATCGTAGATAGCGACACCGACTGCTAGCGCACGGCCACACTCACTCGCGCTTCACCGCGTGGGCCCACAGCACTTATTTGGACTCGTATTCTTAGGTTTAGTGATGTGATTTGGCGTTTGCTTGCTTGGTGTGTCGTTTTTGATTTTGTTGGCCCTAACGGGCGATCTAGGATATAGAGTTTTCTTTTTCTCTCTTTTTCTCTATTTTTCCCTCCGAGCTCCTACTCTCACTCGTCTTCCTCGAGGACGAGGAAGAGTTCAGCTTGGGGGATTTTGACGTGCGTTTATATTTCATATATTTACGCGCGTTTTCTTCCGTGTTTTTCCGTATTTACTGCCGTCTTTTATTTGTTTTCTCGTGTTTTCTTGTATTTTCTTGTTTTCTTTCACTTTTCCGTATTTTTCGTATTTTGCAGGAGTTTGCTGGCATTTGGGACGTAAAACGATGAAAGCATGTGTCACCGGAGCAACGGGAGGAGTCACGCGTGATTCAGGGGGGGTCAAACGATGAAGATTGCATCTTTCAGCCCCTCACCCGGTCGGTTGGTCATCTCCAACCGATCGGGTGATGCACGCGTGCATCACCCGGACGCAGCTTGGAGCTCACGAGAAGTCGCCCGGTCGGTTCAGTGACCGGGTCAAAAGCTCAAAGTCTCTGGAAATTCGAAGCTGATTTCCAACCGATCGGGTGACCTTCACCCGATCGGTTCACCTGTAGCTGAATTTCAACAACCAAGACTCGGAGCTCCAACCGATCTCCTCACCCGGTCCGCTCCACGATCCAACCGGTCGGCACCAAGATCCAACCGACCGCACCAAGTTCCAACCGACCGGTTCATACTGACCGGGTGAAACCCCCGCATTGCGCTGTGATTTTGTGAAGCGGCTCACCCGACCGGTTGACTTGTCAACCGATCGGGTGATGTCATTTTCTATAAATAGAACCCTAGGTTTCCTAGATTCAGGAGTTGGTTATTTTTTACTGTTTTCTTCATTTTGTGACGGCTGTAATTTCCCGGTTTTTGTAAGTTTTCGGATCTTTGTAAAACTTTAGTATTATCTTAATTGCTTTACTACCTTTTCATTCCTATCGTCTGATTATGATTTTAACGGTTCATTTTCGTTTAGATCGCTTCTTAATGAATATTTGTGAGTAGTTCCCAAATCTGGGATTTTGGCGGAAACCCCTTCGAGGGCTCTTCCCGATGCATCCATAGGGTTAGGAAATCGATAGGGATTAGGAATCTAACGGTTACGCGGGGTGTTTTATTGTCATCGGCGGGAAAAAGACCGCCTTTGACCGTTGGGCCAAGGGGGAATAAACTTGGCGGTTGACTCCCTAGCCATAGCTCACGCCCTTAGCGTAGACGCCGAATCCTAGCGCGCGGGAGCGGCAGGATGAGACGTTGGGAGTTATCGTTGCGAGCTTAGTGCTCTCAGAGTCGATCAGTGTTAATGGACACGGGAGTGCCCACTGATCGAACCCGGGAAGTCCGGCGTATCGTCCTGGGCACCGACCGGAATATCGGGCCCATGGGATGCCGGTACTACTTTTAGAGGCAACGTCTCACCATTAGACCCTAATTCCGATCGCCATCCTACCCGTAGGCTGTATCGACGAGAGTCGCTCGTTGGGGGTGGAAACCAAAGTCCCGGGTTTTATTTTCTTATTGTCTATACCCTGCATTCCTTTACCGTGACAACCCTTCATTCGATCTGGGCTAGCTCGCCCACGGGGTGATTTCGGTCCTCTTTGACACAAGCACATCCTAGCCTCCCTGTGTTCGACCCCCAAGCCACACTACAACACCATGCGCTTGCGGTTACAAATATCTAAACCCTCACGCGGGTCCCCCGGCCATTTGTGGCTCGCAAACCGTGGGCACGTCAATTACCAATAGAATCACATAAGACATCCATGGAGTCATCATCATTAGTAATTCTAGTAGGGACAAAGCCTTCATTAAATGAAACATGAAGTGATTCCTCAATCGTTGAGGTTCGTTGTTGTATATCCGGTAGGCTTTGCTACGGGAGGAATATCCAACAAATATCCCCTCATCGGATCTTGGATCAAATTTGTCCAAACTACCATACGTGTTTTTAATAAAACATTTTACGCCGAAAACTCGAAAATGTTTAACTTGAGGCAATCTACCAAACAACAATTCATAACAAGTTTGTTTGGTGCCGGGCCTCAAAAGTATCATATTAAACACATAGCAAGCGGTATGAACCGCTTCCGCCCAAAATTGATGGCCAAGTTGGCTATCATCAAGCATAGTACGAGCACATTTCACTAGCGTCCTATTCTTTCTCTCAACAACACCATTTTGAGGAGGTGCGCGAGGGAATAAAAAGGTGTGAGTAATACCAACTTCATAACAAAAATTTGAGAAAGACTCATTCTCAAATTCCCCTCCATGATCACTACGAATAGTGACAATGGTGGTTCCAATGAGATTTTATACTTTCTTAACAAATATTGTGAAGTTTTCAAAAGCATCATTTTTATTACTTAAGGAAAATACTCAAGTAAATCTAGAAAAGTCATCAACGATGACAAGTCCATATCGTGCATTTCCTAATGAAGCAACTCTAGTTGGCCCAAAAAGATCTAGATGTAATAGCTCTAGAGGCCGCTTAGAAGAAATGCTTTTCTTAGGTTTAAATGACGATTTTGGAAGCTTGCCTCGTTGACACGAGTCACAAAAGCTTTTCTTTTGAAAGACAAGCTTAGGAAAGCATCTAATAGAATTTAACTTGGAAAGCTTAAAGAGTGTTCCAAAGTTCACATGACCAAAACGTCGATGCCATAAGTGTTGTTCACTTGTGTTGGCAATGAGACATTGTTCATGTGATCTTGGAAGATCTATGATATATATATCCTAATGGCGCGTGCCGGAAAATAATAAATCATTATTATCTTTTCTTAAAATATGGCACATTCCTTTTGCAAAACTAACTTTGTAACCTTTGTCACAAAGTTGGCTTATTGAAATAAGATTATGGTTTAATCCTTTAACAAGGTAAACATCACTTATAAGTGGTTTAGAAGGATTACCCACTTTTCCAACACCTATGATGGTTCCGCTCTCGTTGCCTCCAAAGACTACCCGGTTTCCATTTGCAATGGGCACCACTCCGGAGAGCAATTGAGCATCACCCATCATGTGTTTTGAACACCCGCTATCGAGTATCCAATTATTCTTGGAGCTAAATTTGGATTTGTTGCTCCGTTTCTTTTTCTTGAGTACCTAAAGATAAACATATCATTCCATGGTACCCAAGGTCATTGGGTCCTAAAAGATTAGACCTTTCGAAGCCAAGTCCAATTGGACTTAGACTTCCCCACATAATTATCATTATGCACGACACTCATAAAATAAGAATTCATATAAGCTTGTTTTTCATTCATGCTTGTGTCCTTCGGGCTCCAAATAGTGAAGATTTCTACGTGATAAGACATCAAGGTACCCATTAGTTGAATAACCGTATATTTACTCATATCATTACCTTCCTCGATGGCGAAGGTACGTTTCTCCCAACAAGAAGGAAGTCCGTCAATGATCTTGGAGACTTTCTCCTTTTGGGTGTAGGTTTTCCCAAGAGCATCCAACTCGTTGGTGATGTCAACGAAGCGAGCATAATACTCCTTCATCTTCTCACCCTGTTGCATATGAAATAATTCGTAATCTTTATTCACAACAACGAGTTTAGAATCTCTTACCCTACTCTTTCCTTCATGCAAGATGAGGAGGGAGTTCCATATTTGATATGCACTCTTACATGTGCATATCTTGTTGAAATCCTCGGGCTCCAAAGCACATTGCAAGGCGTTCATTGCCTTGGCATTGCTTACCTCCGCGGCGACCTCCGCGGGAGTCCACTTAGCGAAATCTTCTTCTTCGGGCTCGACGTACTCCGTCAACGTGGCTCTCCATAATGAAGCACTCCGGAGGAAAGTTTCCATCCGGCATTTTCAGTATCCATAGTTGGTATCGTTGAAGAAGGGAGGCCTCGTCGAGGAGTGTCCTTCCATCACCGAAGAAGCTCCTTCACGGTTCCTGAAGGTGCTGTAGTCTGAAGGTGGACGTACGGTCTTATTGTCGTTGGAAGACATAGATAGGTACTTGGCTCTGATACCAAATGTAATGCCCTACGAAGCTACTGCACAAGTACTAGAGGGGGGGTGAATAGTACTTTAAAATAATTAAGAAGATAATTCCTAATTATCTTGCAAACTCAACCAACAATGCGGAAATGTAAATATTGACAACAAAGAAAACAATCGTAAACAGACAATTTAACGGGTTCGGATCCACTCAAGTCTCCCCGACTTGTTCCCGGTGATCCTACGTCCCAAACACCCGGATCCCCTCCGGATACTTGAGTTAGAAACCTCTAACTCAAATTTGCACTATGAAATACTTGTAGAAAGCTCTACAAGATCAAATCATACACAAATCAAATTGTGACTCCCACAACCCGGGATCACAAACAAACTCTCACAACCGAGAGTACAACACTTACAATATCAAAGTAAATGAAATACGAAATTCTTACCGACAAAATCCTATGCCTTGAGTAAACTTACGAATTAGGGCAAAACGGATTTTGGGGAAGATGAAGGCACCAAACCCTAGCTCCAAGATGTTGATCAGCGATGGAGGCCTAGGTGGATGTTGGTGACCTTGGATCAAGCTCTTGGCTTGGAAGGCTCACAATCAATGAATCTCTCTTTTGAAATAAGAGTGAGGGAGAGATTCAAGTGAGAAATGAAAGTGCTTTGAATGAGAATTAATTGCTTCTCTTTTGATCTTTAAACTTCAATACATATCAGCCTTGAATGCTATGAATGCAGCACTCCAAGTATATATAGGATAGAGGAAAGAGAGAGCAAAATTCGTGGCATTTAATGCTCCAACGGCTCTATTCTGAAGCAGACTAGTCGGTCAAAGAAGGATCACTGACCGACTAGTTCATCAACTAGTCGGTCGGTGAAACAACATGAACCGACTAACAGGTGAACAGCCAAAAGATGAAGTTCAGGAAAAGATGAACTAGTCGGTCCAAGAAGACTTGCCAACCGACTAGTTTCACAACTAGTCGGTCGGTGAGTCAACTTTGACCGACTAACAGATGAAATAGAGAAGGCTGAACTCAAGATGAATTAGTCGGTCTAAGAGCAAATGCTGACCGACTAGTTTATCAACTAGTCGGTCGACAAATGTACTTTGACCGACTAACGATAAACAGTAACTTAGGCTGTACAGTAGAAGCTCAACTAGTCGGTCTAAGAAGGATTCCTAACCGACTAGTTCACAACTAGTCGGTCGGTGAACCTTCTTTGACCGACTAAATGTAAACAGTAAGTGAGCTAGAAATTGAGAAGGCATTCTAGTCGGTTCAAGAAGCTTTGCCGACCGACTAGATTGCCATCTAGTCGGTTGGTTCTTCTTCTTGAACCAATTAACATGCACAAGAAGTCGCGAATCGAAGCGCGAAGCTTCGGGAAAGTTTGTATGGACTTCTACTAAGATCCTAGCTCTAAGATATGAGCGTTATGAAGATAAAAACGTAAGACATACTTAAGGCTTAAAATTCTACGAAAAGAAGCTAGAAGACATAAAATAAACTTGACGAACCGTCTTCAATCGCTTCAATCGAATCTTCTTGACTTCAATAATGGTCCTTGAGCTTCAACGAAGCTTCAAGCACACGATCACGCATATTGAGAAGTCTTGAGACGTCGCTTTTGATGTTCGTAGAAATTTGGCGACGATCTCCATAACTGCGCTCACAAAGAGTTAGTTCACGATATTTATGTTTGTTCATCATCAAAACCAAATCCGGGGAATCAATACTCAACACAATTTGTGAGCAACTGTCTCTCATGAGAAAAACATTTATCTTTAGTCTCCAAAGATTGAAGTAATTTTCCCCAAGAACTTGTCCATCTTGAATGATGTGGTAGATGATGACATCTTGGCTTCTTACTTCTCCTCATCAGTAGCTCTGATACCACTTGTTGGGAAAATTTGACACAATATCAAACAACACCTAAGTGTGCACATCGGAATATATGAAATACCGTGTGTCCAACCAAAACATTGTAGAGTTAGGATCATTGATGAATCATAACAAGCACAAAGAAAACCACCACTCAATCAAGCCAAGCAATCACACAGAGACACAAGATTTATACTGGTTTGGCCCAACCTATAGCCTACGTCCAGTCTTTCGTTGTTACGGCTTCCACTAAATCAGAGATATCAATACAAGGAATACACCGACTACCAATCTCCTCCAATACAATATGCATGCCTTCTCGAAAAAATAACTCTAGCACTCTAGCAATTACAATGTCTCATGCACACAGACAATTGAGAGATCTTACCAAAGTCTCTAGAACAAGGAATACTCCCCTCCCAAAGCTCGTAGTCACCTTCTTCGTGAAGACGCAAGGAAATCTCCGCTATTCTCCATCTTGTAGCTTTTGCCTTTTCGATGCGTAGCCGTCGCATGTGTATCTCTTAGTATTTATATGATAGAACCATCCCTATGGTAGAAGAGGGCGTTTTCTATCATTTCCATCCGATTAAACCCCTTTGGAAATCAACGACGAGATTAAAAGCTCAAATCTGGCCGTTCTAGGGTTTCTGGGCATCCGCACGGCCATGCCGCAAATCTGCACGGCCGTACGCCAATCTGTGATAGTAAAACAGAGCGCTGCTGAGTTGCACGGGCAGTGTGCACGGCCGTGTAAGCTTGCACAGACAGTTTGTATGGCCGTGCAAAAATAAACAGAGAGTTGCCTGGTACATCTTCTGACGCGCACGGCCGTGCAAAGACACGCACGACCGTGTCACCTCCCAGATTCTAAGATTGAAGCATAAACCAACAACTTTTACCCAACAAGCATGTTCACATATACACGAACAAAATGGATCAGTTGCTAAACGAAAACACCGGCTATTGCATAGTTTTATCAGTTTCTCTTCAAACTCCTTGATGTTCGACATATATTGTGAGTTTGAGAGGGGGTGTAAAGAAACTGAGCCATATATATTTGTATATGAGCATACACTCGTTGTATATAATGTATACAACTTGTCATTAGTTGTGTCTGAGATGTATACTTATTATAGAATAATGGGTATCATACGCCATATGAGAGGGTGTCTCATATGCCCTCTCACATAAAGAGGGCAAGTACAAGCCCACATGGGCTTGTACTTGTAGTACTTGACCCCCTTTATGTGAGAGGGCATATGAGACACACTCTCATATGACGTATGATACCCATTAATCCATACTTATTATATACATATCATATATATATCACGTTGTATGATCAATCTAATATGCAAAGACTATTTTTCCATAACCTAAGAACCATTATAGGAGATACACACTCTCATGTTATACCATATTTTATGTTTTATTCATTTATGAGTTATATAAAATTAATTATTATTGTAATAAATGTTGTACTATGTGGGATTGGGGCTTCTCTCTCTCTCTCTCTCTCTCTCTCTCTCTCTCTCTCTCTCTCTCTTTCTCACACAGGTGTCTTAGCTTTCTTTGAACTGATCCCTCCATCTTTCTCTTCATCTTTACCTTCTTGATCCTTTCTCCTCTCTCTCTCTCTTTCTGCAATCTTTTCTAATATTCTATTTTTTTCTCAACTCCTCTCTCATCAAATAAAAATAAAAATATCAAATCAAAACAACAGATCCGAGGTTAGGAGATTCACATCAAATCAAAAGGGTCAATCAAATCAAACTCATCACATCGAAGGGGCCAAGCGAAGGTGAGTGAATAGAAGTAAGAACATTCAAGCAATAAATCTACTCTCAAAGAAGGATCTTTCGGTTGGACCATCAAATCACAAAGTCCAGTAGGGCAACAAAGCAGAAGCGAGCGAGCAAAAGGATTTGCCCCGAGAGAGAGAGAGAGAGAGAGAGAGAGAGAGAGAGAGAGAGAGAGAGAGAGAGAGAGAGAGAGAGAGAGCCATGTCATCGTCTTCGGCCGCCGTTGCGCTGGACCACCTCTCACTGCCTCCCTCCGAGCAGCTCTGCTATGTCCACTGCACCTTTTGCGACACCGTCCTCGCGGTATATGTAACATATGTTCTAGTCTGCTAATTAATCACATTGATTTGCCTCGCAATAATTCATTTATTTTTACCTAGCTGATGAAAGCTTCAATTTTTATTTGCAGGTGAGTGTTCCTTGCAGCAGTCTATTCAAGACGGTGACAGTGAGATGTGGCCACTGCACCAACCTACTCTCTGTCAACATGAGGAGCCTGCTGTTCCCTGCAGCCAACCAGCTCCACCTCGGCCCCGCCTTCCTCGCTCCTCCTCATCACAATCTCTTGGTACCCACAACCCCATCACTTGCTTTTGTTAGGGTTAGGGTTTTTCTTTCTTTCTCTCCTGTCTATATTCGATTAATCTTTTGATTTCTTTGATGTCTGTTGCTATAGGATGAGCTGGCATGCCCCCCTCCCAGCTTGCTGATGGATCCGGTGAACCTTCACAACTGCCCGATGCCACCGGCCAAGTCGACAGACCAGGAAGAGGGTCCTCAGAACACGGCCGCTAACAGACGTGAGATTTAGTTTACGAAGGGTTTCAGTTTTTTTTTTAATGCATGCTGTTTGAATTTTTCCTTCTTCTTTTCAGACCAAAGAGAATATACATTTGGGTATCACTTTTAGTGAAAAATGAACAGTTTTTTTAAATCACATATCAGATGTTTTCTTTTTGAAAATTCCCCAGCTTCTTTTTGGTTTGGTCTCCAAATTTCGTTGACTACTCTTAGCTTCACCTCTCTCTCTCACGTTACAGTTTCTGCTGTAGCAAACAGTACCTGATCTCTCTCCCATCCTTTCAAGATAACCTGCAAGTTTTGTCCAAGATCTAGACTACAACCACACTTGAAATCTTTTCACAGCTTCCCTGTAGCTAGCCATTAGCTGAAGCAGACATTTCTAGTCTAAAATTCTTGTTTGATTCCTGTTGGTTTTTCTGGGTGCAGCTCCGGAGAAGAGGCAGAGAGTCCCCTCGGCCTACAATCGCTTCATCAAGTAAGTGACTCCCTTCATTAATTTAATCGGACATCAAGTCAATAATTTCACTGATTTCTAGCTACAAGTCAATCTTGCAACAATGTTTTTATAAAGTGCGGATAAAATATGTGAGAAATCGCTGCTCGCAGGGACGAAATCCAGCGCATCAAGGCGGGGAATCCCGACATCACTCACCGAGAGGCCTTCAGCGCTGCTGCAAAGAATGTAAAAAAAAAAAACATCAGTATCATTTTCACTCTGAAGATTTGCGATAAAAGCTAGGGTTTTAAATTTCAAAATTTGTTTTTCGTTTTTTTTTCCTTTGACAGTGGGCCCACTTCCCGCACATCCATTTTGGTCTGATGCCTGATCAGGGCCTGAAGAAGAACAACGTTCGCCAGCAGGTAATTGCAGAGGAAATTAAATAGATTATTTAATTTAATTCAATAATAATTTATTGAAGCATTACCCAGTCTCAGTGTTGAGCCTCCTAAACCCTAGCTCTGTGCTAGTCTGTTTCATTCACTGGTTACCCTTTTTAGGGGTTTGAAGTGAAGTCTTCTTCAGAGATTCTTTTTCCTTTTCTTTAATAATAGTAATTTACTTTGGTTTTTAAAAATAAATTTAATGAAAAGCTTTTTGCAGGAAGGAGATGACGTTCTTCTCAAGGACGGATTCTATGCGGCCGCCGCGGCAGCAAACATGAACATGGGGGTCGCTCCGTTCTAGGCGTGAGTGCCGGCCGGCCACTGGCTACATCTTGAAATTTCTAGGGTTTTTTTTTTCATTCGATCCATCGTCGACTACTGCTATTAGGCGTTCCTCTTTCTGATCTCATAGCATGGCAGTCTTTCTTTAATTTCATGTTGGGAGAGGAACTAGAGTACTACTTGCTGTTGGCATGCACTGTTTGTTTGAATCTAGGGTTTCATCCCTGATTCTCTTTTATTTTCCTTTTACTTTAGTCCCATTTTCCTCTTTTTTTGTAGGTCTCTTTTCCCCCCTCTTGTTGGGTAAAGAGAGGCCATGGTCTCTATCGGAAGGAATTCTACGTCTGTGGAAAGAGTCTGCCTTTTCTCTCCCCAAATTTGATGTGAAATTGTGAACAGAGACCGTGTCTTTCAACTTTGAAGCAACTTAATTCTACTGCTTGCTGTTCCAGTCTCCTATTTTATTAATGTTCGTAACAAAATAAAGAAGTACATAACTGAACTTTATAAGTTATAACATTTTAACGAGCATGTCATAATAAAATGAGGGTTGAGAGATAATCAATCCAATTCAAATAGGTATATATATATATAATCATATCAATGATTTATAGAGACCAATAGGAACCCTTTTACTTTCTTTCGTATTTGCACTGAATATCAACTTGAAGACTTATTTCTTCCTTCTTTCTTGTTCCACTGTACAATTACAAAGCTTCTCCAAGGAGAGTAGATGGTGCACTTTCTCTAATGTTTTTCTAAGAGGTTAGATAGGCTGGGTTTTCCTACTCTAGGGTTTTAATTTGTTGTTAGATTTCTTTGACAGTCTATGAATCGCCTTGAAGACCACATGATTACTTATTGGTAGTATTGTAAAAAGGTTAAATAGATCGATAGCAATGTATTTTAGCAAAACTACCAAATACTTTAATCTTTTCTGTTAAAACATCTTAAGCTTTAAAAACTAAATTTAACTACAAAAAACTTTTTTTTGCATAAAACTGCGGAAAACCTTTTCATTTAAGAAATCTGCCATAAAGTTTTGAATTTTTATTAATACTATAATATACTATTAAAACTACCTAAGTTAACTTCAATATACTTTTACGAAGTTCATAAAAGCTGCCATAAAAGATCTAATAACAGAAAAATCCTTGGTAATTATCTTTAAATTTTAAAGGTTAGGATGTCTAAGCAAAAAAACATCAAAATAAATATTTGATAGTTTCAATAAATTTAGTTGTAATATATTAGTGTAAAGGCCAAAATTGACCGAGACAGTTGTCAGGCTGATGTAGACTCGAAGTGCTGAGTTGGAGCCTCGTCAGGAGTTAAAGTGGGACCCTTGGTTGGGTGAATCAGGGTCGAGTGATGGTAGTTGGAGATGATGCGACTTATGTTTGACCTTCGGGCGATGATTATGTCAATCGGTCGAGGTTAGGAAGCTCGATGTCGACCTTCGGCGTTGGACGACGAGCATCGATCTGCACCACATGGACTCGTTAAGGGGGATCGGATCTGGGTTCCGATCCAAATCCCCTCCGATGCTTAAGTTAGTATGGAACTTAAGGAAGAGAGAGAGCTTGATGCAGCTGAAATCGACCCATGGAGGTTCGTCTTCAGACTAGCGGCGCAAGCTCGAATATAAGAATGGTAAGATGAGAAGATAAAGTTCTAGGCCTTAGATCTTGTACCTTGGAAATGGGACACTCTCCTTTATTTATAGACGTTCAAGGTCCCTTTGGAGACGTTGAGGGTGATAACGGCCACACATAATGGGGCCACGATCTTCCCTTATAAATAGGAATAAATGATGTGCACGTCTCCAAGATTCATGAGCCCGTCTTTAATCTACGTTCGAGTGAGGCGAACCCAACGGTCGACTGACCGTTTGGGCTTTGACTGAGTCGACATCGGGCTTCTTTGGTGGGCCTGGTGGGCCTTAGTCATCTGTCGACCGAGTTGTCTAGAATGCCGGCCCAATGACTCAATAATGCCCCCCTCCCCCCCGCGTCGCTCGACCTTGAAGGATCCATCTGCTGAAGTCAAGAGACGTTACATTACATTTAATGGGGCTAGGCAGTCGAGAAAATAGCACTTGAGTTATAGGCGCCAAAACGCCTGCCTCGTCGATTCAAATGATTTGTCGGTTCGAAATCCAAGACATTCTAGGCTCTTGGATCTTCGACAAGTGTTCCATCATGCAGTTGTTGTCTCACCCATATATGACGGTTCCAGTAATAGAATGCAGAAGCACTACTACAAAAAACGCTTGCATAACGCTTTTTTTAAACTTGGATAACGCTTTTAAGCGCTATCCAAGCTACCGCTATGGTAGCTTGGATATCGCTTTTTAAGCGCTATCTTAATGGTTTACTAAGATAGCGCTTTACTACCTTAGCGCTTTTGGAAGCGCTATTCAAGATTACTCGAGAAATTTTGATTTTGACATTGCATAGCACTTTCTAAGCGCTATACCAGGTACCACTAAGATAGCGCCTAATAAGCGCTATTGTAGATTTTCATAACATAGTGCTTTCTAAAGCGCTATTGTAGTAAATTACTTCGATAACGCCAGAATTTTTTTCTCTCCGTCAGTCTCAGAACCCTCTACGGCCCCCACTGCCTACTCTTTTCTTTTTGTCCTCATCCTTCATCAAAAGGCAGTAATCGGTGATCTCCCTAAACTTGGGCATTCTCCTCAAGTCAACATATGAATCAAAAGTAAACAAAAACAACCAACATATTTAGTTAGTACTCCAGCACAAATGACAGAAAGTTCACATATATACAAGCCCATTATTCCCTAAACAAAAAATAGGAATTGCATTGAGACATGCTCAAAATAGTCATTAAATTACACAAGGGTAAACGTATATACAACACTGATGGTATCACTATGGATGGCATAACAACCTCTGTAATTACAATTGAACAGAATGTGGTCCAAAGCTTGGGAGGGACCACAGAATACTATACTCGCTGAGGCCTGCCAACAAACCATATAGTTTTGATTCAAATTGAAACAAAACCACATTTAACTACCAAATTTTTTCGGGCTTGTACATGTTTCACCTGGAACAAAGCCAAGCATGCTTACCGTTTTGTTCATACCTGACCATTCACCTGAAGGAAATCCGAGGACATGGAATTGAACCCTTCTTGCCACCTAGCTTTGCCAACATAATCAAAATGATACCAAGCCCATGCAGTAAACCAGACCCCTTCTTTGACCAAAAGAAACCTTCAGTGCAAAAATAGTAGAATGCTTCTAAAAAAGTCACTCCAGAACCGTGAACATTGCCACAATAATATTTATGATTTAAGATAAGACAATTTGGCACAAAATTCAGGTAGCAAAACAGTTGTAGGAAAGCAAGGCGCAAAGTAACGATACAAGGAAATCCTATCATTGGCTTGTTTTTTACAGATTTGATGCACAGTTCAAATGGAAGATATAATAAATATTGAATAGAGAGATTATGTAAAACGGATACTAACCATGTTGATGAGTTTCTTTCAACAATTTTAAAATTTCGAAGTTTGTCCCCACTAAAAATTTATCATATGATTTTTTATCTGAATTGAAATCGATTATAAAGAAATCATAAAACATTATTACGTGTCCATTCAAGCATTACATAATTACAATTAGGAACAAAAAAACTGTAGTGAAGGAAGGATGCATAAATGTGGTGGCTACCTTCTCAACTACAATAACAAATTTCAGTCCCATAAGTTTGAGAATAAATGAATAAACAAGTGGTATCGTAATATCAAATTAATCATCTGCATTATTCCAGAAACTCACTTGACAAGGGTCTGGGCAAGTTCCCGGATAGGTTTTGACTTGTGCTTGTACAGATCACTGACTGCACTTCCAATATCCGTAGCCTAAGGTCCAAAGATAACAATTCAATAAGAAGCAACAGAAATTTTTGCCAGATAAAATAACCTATCAAATCTTTAAGCGTCAACTGTGTGTATTTCCAAGCGAAAAATTGATATCAATCTAGAAACTGGTAGATAGAATCATACACTGAGGGTTTCCACTGAGGGTTCCATCAATTGCAGCAGCCGTAGTGACTCAGAACTTTCTCAGACTGCAAAGATACAAAATAGCCAGAGAGTTCTATTTCAGTACATAATAAGAACATCATAGAACCATGAATGTTCACAGCAATACTGTTATAATACCATGAATGTCTAGAGAAAACCAATTCAATGCACCAAGCCTCAAATATGGCATTCCTAATTGCAATAAAGTTTCAAGCAATCAAATTATCATACATTGAAGACATAAAAATATGAACATGGAATTACAGTCATCTATGGCGGTTCTGTGAATTCTTGTACACACATGTTCAGCTATAATAATTCAAACTAAAAATCAGTATGTAAAACATTTTCAAGCTCAGCAGACAAAACAACCATTCAGTGTAAGAACAAACCCGATGACCTGAAATTCATTCATCTGATATAGAAAGATAGTCAAGAGTATACAATTTGCATCATGAACAACTGGAACACAAATCTTTCAGCAAATAATCAACTTGCATTTAACTCCCATTCAGAAACATTATAGAAAACAATCTGAATACCATCCATCAACAAAGGGAATAGTGTTAACGGTTCAAATATAAATGCAAACTCGTCAAGCAACTACACCCACACTACCATAGCAACATACTCAAAATAAGTTAAACAAACCTCTTCTTTCCAGTTAGTGAGCACCCCCTTAATCCTCAACACCTCACCGACAGTCTGTTGCTCCTCCTCAATTTCATCTATCAGAGCCTCGAACTCGCCAAGGTTTGAATACTCCAGTCTATTGCTAGTGCTCTGTTCATTACTCGTCGTTGGCTCAGTTTCCTCACTGCTACTGCTCTTGCTCTCCTTGCTCTCCTTCTGTGTGTCTTCACTGGTCTCACCATCAACCCCACCTTCGGGAGTCTGAAGCTCAACCCGGTCCCTAGAGCACTGCATTGGCCAGCGAGTATATAGAATCTCCGTGATCTGATCGCGCCATGACAAGAATTCATCTGGGCAGTCGGCCGAAGCAACAAGAATGGCATACTTGATCACTTGGAAGATATCTGCATTTGCACAGTTGAAGAATTTTCTCCAGTAATCTAGCGACTCCGTAGAATAGCTTTTGGCCATATCTGCTCAGCAAACAACCCCAGGGTAAGATTTTTGATACACAATTCTGATTGCCAGAATGATGAATGATCAATCAAGGTTGAGTATTTTCAATAACAATCAAATGAGCCAAAAAAACACACAACCCAAATCAAGACACCGATTGAAAAACTCTGATCACTAAACAACAACAACATCCGCAAGTTAAAATTTTGATTCAGCAACCCGATCAGTTGACCGGCCAATCCAAATGGGTCTCCAAAATTTCCATTCAATCACTAAATCATGATGAGCAGCTCATGATCAAACAAGGGATGCCTTGTTCCCCATCGAAGAACAGGTGTGGAAGCTCCATCCTTGGTCGGAAGTTGGCACCATGTCCTCGATTTCGGTCAGAAGACGCATGGAATCCCCAATCTCGACGCACGGACACCTCGCTCGAAGTTCGGGAGGGGAGGTCGAAGTTCGGGAGGTCGAAGATGGCGAAGGCCGAAGATGTTTGCATTGGTGATGGATGAGGTCGAAGCAGATGTGGGAGGTCGCCGATGGGGGGAGGTCGCCGCCAGATGGGACAGAGACAAGGCTATGTTGTGAAATTTAGGGCTTGGGAAATTTAGGCCTCGTTTAGAAACGAGAGGCCTCTTAAAGCAATCAGGAAATTTAGCAGATCATAGGCCTAGGAAAATAGCGGGAATCGGGAAATTTTCCCGCCTAAGGCATGGATATTTTTGTTTAAGCGCTATCTAAGTGATTATATATATGTATGTTTCTAATAAAAATGCTTACGTAACGATTAGTACCATAGCGCTAAAATTAAGCGCTATTTAAGGTATTATTTGGATAGCGCTTTAACAAAAAGCGCTATCTAAGTTATTTTTACCTTAATTTTGATTTATTTTAATTTTCTACAAGTGCAGAAGCGCTATACAAGAGCTCACTTAGATATCGCTATCTAAGTGGCGTTACCCAAGCCCAGGAGTTTATGAAGAAAAATGTACATTTGCAATCTATTAAAAATGGATGCTTATTTATGACGCCTTCCAGATGTTGGAAGAGGGGGAGGACATCCTAGGTCCTGAAGAGCCTAGATCTAGTGTACTAGTTATACTCCTTTATCTTACCAACTGCACGTGTCTATAATAGAACGTCTGTAGTAAAGCCGTTAGGCAGATACGGTGCTGTCCTGGAGAGCACCACTGGACCAAGGATAAGCTGCTTCTGCGCAACATCCAAGGGTCAAGGATCAGCTTCCAAGGAATAAATATCGCATATGCAGGTTTACATACCATCGCGATGACTAAGCACAAATGGCTGGCCACCTCCTAAAGATCTACGCATCATCCTCCAAAAGTCTACATCTTCTGAGAAGCTCATCATACAAAAAGCATATCTAGAATACTCTCATCCAGGTCCAGCAGTACCTTACAGACACGGTGTAGACTGAGTAAAAGAATACATACATGGAGTCATCTACCAAACTTCGAAGAGCATATCACTCCTGAGCGCCACTGTTTTCCAGTAGCCGCTAGATATCAGTGAAAATTGTATAGATGAGTGATGATTGTATTTGCTTTCAGAACATGATGAATGTATAGACGAATACGAAATAATTGTATAGATACATAGGAGATCTGCAAGCCTGAATCTTGTACGATCAGGGGGAGTTGATAGTAGAGTCGTACTCTTTTTCTCTTAGCTATAGGTTTTCCCATTGGATTTTCCATAGCCAAAGGTTTTTAAGAGGCAATCTCATTTTACTCTGGACCCTGAAGTGTCCACCTCTAATGAAAGCTGAAAGACCTACAAGCATAAGGCGTGTACAGATCAAGGGGAGTAACCTGTGGGTTGCACTCTTTTTCCTTAAGCTGTTGGTTTTTTCCACTAGATTTTTCACAGTTAAGGTTTTAACGAGGTAAACACGACTACTCTGGATCCAGAAGTATCCACCCCCTTAGATTTATACGCTAAGACCAAAGTAATGGATGGATAAGGGTGAGTATTATGAGTGAGGGCCTCACCACTCCTTTATCCCAACATTACTCCCCATAATGGAGGCCTTTGGAGTTCATGCCATTTGGTATTCCCTATTGATGAATAAATAGAGGACCATGGCTTCATGCCATGATTACTCTTTCTTTTGAGTTCTAACAAAAAAAATTTATTTACCAAAGATTTTCCCATGAAAAGCGTTTCAAGGTTATCACATAATTCTATTATTGAACCGTACTTCAAAATATTATGTAAAACCTCATCAGACAAGCATAACTTGCAATTATGACCTTCAAATCAAATGCTATTCACTTCTCTTCTGTTATTGATGTATCTTTTACTAATTATCTTTCAATCCTTTCTACAAAACTTGTTGGATGATAAGATTGCAAACATTTATTTGCCATAAACCAAAATTATTGTTTTCATCAATTTTTTTCACCTCAAGTTTCATCATTGTAGCCATTTTCTCTGTTAACATAATAGCTCGATTGAGCCACCATTACCATTTTTTTATGACAAAAACAAAAAATTGAAGAAAATTTTTCATTTTTATTTCACCATTCAACAACCAAATTTCCAAAAAGCTCTCAAAATATATCAATAAAAAACTTTCATAAACCTACAATATATTTTCACAAATTTGTAAGACTCATCGACACAATTAGATCCAAGACCCCTTATTTATACTAAGCCATAAAGTTTTAAACCAAATGAAACTACTATCCATTATTGTAGTTGAAATTAAAATCCTAAAGAATATAGAACTTACCCAAGAAAGAAAAACATAAAAAATGAAAGTTAACTTAATTAGGAGTCAAACTAGATTTTGTGTCGAATTGACAATGATGCGGAGGAAATATTGTTATGGATAGTAAAAATGTGGTTTGTGATAATCATGTGGCTTGATCGCGCCCGGATATACACCCGGAAAACGACTGTAGTTTTACCGCAAGCGCACGGCGTAGTGGAGAGCGGGTATCGAACTCAGGGAGGATAATTGACAGTATCTTACCTTGATCACCTAGCTATTGGTGGAATGAGAATAGTTTTGGTGGTAGTGTCACAATCGTTCAAATAGCAAATAGATATCAATATAATAAAAGCGTCTAGGGATAGGAAATCCCCACTACGGACCGTTTCTTATCCTTGTGGATCATGAATATCAATGTTGCAAGGGTTGAATGTAGGTGAACTAGTCGCAACTTAATGTAGAACCAAGCTCATGCTCTCGCGCTATTGCCGGTCTATAGCAACCTAAATTAGGACCCACTCTCGTGCAAACCCTAACCTAAACCACTAGCGTGAAGATCGACATCATCGTCCAATCGCAACTCGAGCCCACTTTCGTGCAAACTCGAGCTACGACCTAGGTTATGATAGTTCGTATTCGTCCAATCTCTTGCAAACGAATATTATTATAGATTTGTAATAATATCCTAGCTTTGGTCCAATCTCTTGCAAACCAAATCAAGAGAATTTCGATTATAAACCTAAGTCTAAAATCTAGGCCTTCCCATCAATTGAGATCCAATCTCTTGCAAATTCCAATTGAAGGAAATTCCTAGCTACTCGCAATAAATCAATCAAAACCTAACCTTTCTTCAATCCTTGCAACAATTCTATTCATTCATCACAATTCAAAAGATCGGGTCCATAGGGTTCATCCCCATGCCCTAGAACGAATAAACTACTCACAAATCATCATGGAAATCTCAGAAATAAAGCAATAGATCATAGCACAATTCATCTCAAAGAAGAGACAATTCATAAAAATAAGATTTTTATCAAGAAAGAATAAACCAAAATTGTCGCCTATGATCTCTAGCTGAGATTGCACAAAAGAATAGCCATCAAAAAATAATAGAAGTCTTTCCTCAAACTAGGGGAAAAAACTAGGTTTAAATACAAGCCAAAATCGTCCAAAAAATCCTGACAGAATTACCCCTGCGCAGCCCAGAATTCGCAATCTGTGTAGCAGTCGGAATGCGTCACTCGGCCGAGTACCAATGTCACTCGGCCGAGTGACAGACCCAATAATAAAACAGAGAATCTGGGGTTCGGGGGTCTATCTCTCTGACTAACTCGGTCGAGTATGCTTCTTTACGCGGCCGAGTAAGCAATCGTGCTCGACCGAGTAGGCTTCTCTAAATTTTCCTGTAACTTGGCCCTTTCTCGGTTGAAAATCCCTATTCTACTCGGCCGAGTGAGCTTCCTCACTCGGCCGAGTAGACTTCCTTGCTCGGCTGAGGAAATTTTGAAATTTTGCTGTGCGTATCCGTTTCACCCGGCCGAATACAGCTCCTGACTCGGCCGAGTAGAGTCTCTGTTCGGGCGAGTAGGCTGTATCTGTCTTCTTTTCTTCTCCTACTCGCCTCCTCGTCGATTCTATTGAATTTCTTCCTCTTTTGCTTGATCGCTCCGGGATGTGACCCAAAGAACGGTTGTAGTTTTATCGCAAGTGCACGGTGTAGCAGCGAGCGGGATATCGAACACAGGGAGGACGAATGACTGTGCTTGTTCCAATCAACCTGGCTATTTAAGAGAGAAATTTGCCTTTGGCGATCCTGTCACAATCGTCAGACAAAAATGCAGAAATATCAAATCAAATAAAGAACGTCTAGGGAATGGGGAATCCCCGCTACTCACCGTATTTCATAAATGCGGTTTATCGGTATCAAAATTGCTTGAATGAGGATTTGGATGAACTAGTTGCAACGGAATGTAGAACCAAGCTCACGCTCTCGCGCTGTTGCCGGTCTATAGCTATCCTAGGTTTGGGTCCAATCTCTTGCAAACCCTAGCCTAGGGAAGCTAGCATTAGGATCAACATCATCGTCCAATCGCGCACCGAGCCCAATCTCTTGCAAACTCGGTCCACGACCTAGATTGGGATAGTTCCTACCCGTCCAATCTCTTGCAAACGAGTATCGGCATGGAATTGCAACCGGAAATCCTAGTATCGGTCCAATCTCTTGCAAACCGATACTTCGAAAATCCGACTCCAACCCAATTCGGATTTCTAGGGTTTCCTATCAAATTGGGATCCAATCTCTTGCAAATACCAATTGATATAAATACCTAGCCATCCATAGTAAATCGCTCCCAATCTAATCCCTAATAACAATTCTAGCTCAATTTCTACCAATTCATCACAAATATGAAAGTGGGCTTGTAGGGGTTCATCCCCACGCCCCAAGACGTGGAGACTACTCACAAATCATAGCGAGATCACAAAAATAATCATTGAAATAAGCAATAGAATTCATCACAATATTGAGATAAGCAATAAAAATAGAATTTTTAAGGAAAAGAGATGCAAACCAATGGAGTTCTTCAGTTAATCCAACAAAATTCCAATCTTTGTCTCCTCTCCAATCACAAGAATAAAGCTAAAAACTAATCTAAAAAGATGCAAAAATCTAAGAGAGAGAGGCTCCCTAAACTAGGGTAAAAACAGGGCTTAAATAACCCTCAAAATCGTCCAAAAACTGTGACCAAAATACCCCTGCACAGCCTGTTTTCCGCAGTTTTCGCTACAGGCAGCGCATCGCACTCGGCCGAGTGACAAAAGTCGCTCGGCCGAGTGAAAACCCTGTAATTTTCCAGTAAGTCGGGGCTTTCAGGGGTCTCTACTTCGGGGGCGGCTTGGCCGAGTGAGTTGTCTTCACTCGGCCGATGACTTCATTGTACTCGGGCGGACGGGATTAACCACTCGGCCGAGTGGGTTTTCTGAAGTTCAGGCAGCCGAAAAACAGTAACTTGGATGTTTTGGGAGGGCTTCGTCTGGGCGCCACTCGGGCGGACGTGATGTCATCACTCGGCCGATGTGGTCTTCGGTGCTCGGCCGAGTGCACACAAAACTCGTGTCTGTTCTGGTCGGCCGAGCAG
This sequence comes from Scilla litardierei, assembly GCA_030789695.1. NCBI lineage: Eukaryota > Viridiplantae > Streptophyta > Magnoliopsida > Asparagales > Asparagaceae > Scilla > Scilla litardierei. The sequence continues at coordinate 42,193,793 of CM061134.1, forward strand.
TGTCTCGCTGGTCGGCCGAGTGGCTCCTCCACTCGGCCGAGTGGGACACAAAAAATGCCCAATCTGCTTATTTTGGCCTCCTCGTCGCTCCTGTGACGTCCGCTCTTCTTCTGCTCCTCTCCAACAGCAAAATACCCCTCGGGGAGGTCGTCGGTGACCGTCTAAAGTAAGCGCATCTCGAGATCACTCCAAATCGCGCCAAATCACCTGAAATGCGACAAAAACAACAAATCGTGAAAAGCATCGCAATATCGTCGATATATCGTGAAAAACATGATTTGGGCGACCTAAATGGCATGCAAACATGCGGAAAAAAGGTGTAAAATAAGGAGTGATCAAAATCCCCCAAGCTTGCCTCTTACTCGTCCTCGAGGAAGATAAGTAAAAGGCGAATCCGGTGGATTCGGAAAACGAAAACGGCGAAAAACGAAAAATGAAAAACGAAGAAGAGTGAAATCGAAATAAAATAAAGAAGAAAGAAAGAAGCGAAGAGGTAGGATACTAGATCATTTTCTCAGGACGTGTGTTTCACCTACTCATGTAGCATGCACTGAACGAAAAATACATGTCAAAGAATTTTATTTTGATATCATAGTATAATAGTGCAAATAGAAATAGAAAACCCACGAACAATGATATAATCATGAAAAACGGAATAATTTTAAAATTAACATCGTCTGAATCATTTAAAGCGGTATACAAATCACAGATCACACACTTTTCAATTGAATGCTTTCTATCAGGAGTATAAGAGTATCACACTATAGAATAGAGAGAATAGAAAAGTATGGATTTCATGAAATGAACGCTATGCTTAGATTTCTGGGTTTCGTAAAGCTAGAAATAATCTCACCGAGTATAGAATATTACTTAGCCTAGGTCGTCGTGCAATGTCAAGTAGTCACTCTCTCACACATCAATGGATCCCCTCCCCCAAGCTTATCTATAAGCGTGGTGGCATAAAAAATATTCACATCCCCATTTTTATATAGCTCCAAATGTAATAAGAAGAAAGAAGAAAGGAAGAAAGTGAGATGGGATCTTTTATTGAGGATTTTTCCTCTTTTTCTCTCTTTTTTTTTCTTTTTTTTTTGTTTCTTTTTTTTGCATAGCATATATACACAACGATCCCAACTCAAAGAGAGAGATAACGATATACAAGAATATTCTTCTCTCTTTTATCATATTTTTTTAGAGAATAAGAGATTTGGAGCTAGGAATTAATAGCGGGGGAAATGCCATATAATAGAATCACTAAGGGGAGATTCACCAATGATTATAAAAGTAGAGAAATGATGTTCAAGATTTGTGGAGAAAGAAATAGATGTATCTCTCGGTTCACTCTATAAGACATGCACGACAACTTCAGCAGGGTAATCTAATCTACTCAGTTTCGATCACAAAAAAGCTAACTAATCCAGATTTATCATAGCTAACATCATTCAATCATCCTGAAGTGAAGTGTACAATTCATGCATATAGAAGTGATATAGGAAAAGAAATCAGTACTCCAGATATAGGCATCCAATGCGTGAATCTTGGTGTGTTTTCTGTGATAGCATACATATGAACATTCAGACTCAGCTAATAATAAAATTTCATCCATTTTCATGTGGCAAAAGTGTGGGTTACTATCTCTAGATGCAAAGCAAGTCATAGCATATGATATCAGAAATAAAAGTCTAGGACATGACAAATATAGCATGTATATAGAGTAAGCCAAATCCAACGTCATCATCATCACAGAAAAGTCATCTCTAGCATGAGATGAAAAAGAAAAGAAATAAGGATAAAGGGAAAATAGAACTATTTACAATGCGGCACACAGAAAAAATAAGAAAAACGTGATGCATGGCAAAATAAAAGAAAAAATAATGAAAATGAGTGCAAAAGTGAAAAACGGTGTGAAAAACTAAAAATAAAGGTGGCAAATCGAAAAAGAGCGTGAGAACTCACTCCCCCAAGCTAAATGGCACAGTGTCCTCAATGTGCAAAGTGTGGCACATCGAGAGACAAGAAATGTGAGGGGCAGGTGAGGATGCATGCATGAAAAAAAATGAAAATAAAAATGAAAAATAAAGATATGAAAATATGATGCGGACATGATGCATGCACAGATAGGAGTGAGACAGATATATAAGTGGCACCAAAAACTCTCCCTCTCTCCCAAAAAAATATAAAGATGTGATCAAAAAGAGAATCCCAAAATAAGTGAGGGGAGGGGGGTGGACAAAAATGCGTCAGGACCCAGCAGAAACGGGCAGCACGACGGAAAAAGATAATCGATGGCATCAAGGGTGCCTAAGAAGGTGGTGCTGCGCCGTCTCCGTCCTGTGGCGGAGGCCGTGTGGGTGGTGCTGGCTGGACAGGCTGCTGAGCGGGGGTGGGTGTGGGAGTGGTAGCAGGTCGGGTGTGTGTGGAAGTGTGGGCGGGAACCTGCTGGGTGGGTGGGGGTACGCGCGGGAGACGCTCCAGAACCTGGGTGAGACAGTAATGGATCTGGGGGATCAGCTCGAAGCGGCCAGCCATCGCAGAGACTGTGGAGGACATGGTCCTAAGGTCGCCTCGGAGGCCACTCACCGCCCCCTCTAGAGCACGAATGCTCTGAAGTACTGTGTCAGGGGGAGGTGGTGCCGAGGGACGCACCGGTCGGGGCTGTGCAGGGCGTGGCTGGCGAACTCGGGTCGCGTAGGTGACTGGCTCAGCGGGGAAAGGAACAAAAGGTGCTGCGCCTGCGAATGTGGGCCTGGCCTCAGTGTGAGGCCGGGGTACCGGCTGGTGGGAAGTGGAGGCAGCATCAGCGAAAGAAGAGTGCAAAAATGGCAGCGAGAAGGCTAGAGAGGTCAGTGGCACAGAAGTGTGGACAGACGCCACGACGCTCTTGGAAAATACGGCAGGGGTGGAGACAGAGGTGACTACCGCTGGGGTGGAAGTGTGTGGACCAAAAGGTGCAACCCCAGCGGAGATCATGCTAGCCATGGTCTCCATGACCGCGGCAAATGAGGGCTCTCCACTCTCAACAAAGGTCGACGGGCGCTCGGGGAGTGCGGAGCAAAGAGGCTCGACGGACAGAGGGCCAGTGGTGGTGGTGGTGGGGACAGCCTCGGAATTGGTGGTGGTGGTGGAAGTGGGCTCAGCTGAGGTACTCGTGACACTGACAGAAGTGGGGACAGAAGTGTCAGGAGCAGCGGAAACATCAGGTATGGGCTGAGGTGCCACTGGGTCAACAGGCTCGGCAGCAGGCTCGGCAGGGTGTGCAACAGGGTCTACAGGGGCAGCGTGGGCCTGCTCGGCCTCCTCGGCCTCGAGCACGTAGGCAGCGGGGATGAGAACATCCATCACAGGGAGCCAGTCAACGAGGGCTGGTGCAATCAGAGTCCGAGCAGGGCTCGGGAGAATCATGTAATCGGCACCAAAAGGGCCGTGCAACCAGACCCAGTGACGCTCACCATGCGGACGAAGCATCTTCATCCGGGCCATAACATCTATAGACAGAGAAGTGGGGCCCGGGACGCGTCGCAAGTCGTCGGGGAAGTCCTCGCCGGTCATAAGAGCAAGCAAGGTGATCAGGCCGCCGCAGCATATCGGTGAGCGAGCGCCCACCGATACGATGATGCGGTCTAAAAACCAAGCCGCGACATCAATCACGACGGCGGGGACAAGCTCATCGCCATCCCTAGATAGAGCTCTGGGACGTGTCATCGTGTAGAGCATGTAGAGCTCTGGCGTAGACATCGTGCGCGGCTCATATCTGGCCAAGAAGGTCGTCGCCATAAGGCGCTGAGCAATGCGGAGGCAGGGATGGACAATGGCCGAGGCCTTGGCCCTACTAGGGTCAAAGGCAGCGTGGAGACCCGTAATCCGGGCCCAGAAGGCACCGGCATCAAAGGAAGGTGGGGGGATATGGGTGGGGCCGTTACCGCGATCGGCACCGGGGACAGCGGGCCACGAGAAAAATGCTCTCATCATATCGAGAGTAACCTGGCACTCTTGTAACGGCCGGTATTCTTCTAGGCGTATTATTGTGCGTGCCCGTATTTTCGTTTTGACCATCCGGATGTTTCGTGTGCGAGTCTTATGTTGTGCGTCAACGCGGGCGCGTTTTCGTTCTTCGTTTTACCGTATCATCATTAACCGAATATCCATTTTAACAAATTACCTTAACCTAATTACCTCACTAATTACCAATTCCTTATCACCTTATCTTTCATTAATTACGTCATTTTAATAATCATACTTTGATTAATTACTTATTTACCTTAACTAAAAATGGGGAATTACTAATTAAACTTTTTACCGATTGGATGAAACTTTTCCCTAGCTAATTAACCTAACCTATTGATTCCACCGTTTGGGGTGGTTCAGATCCAGCAGCCTCATCAAAGTTTCCCCACATCCAACTCCTCCCTCCACCAAACTGTCTCCCCAATGTTCCTATATCAAATCACCATTCTTCTTCCTCATTTCTCCTGCAAACAAACCGACCTGTAACTTCTCTTTCCCAGCAAATTCTCCAAGCCAAAACAAACAGGCAGAAATCAAAATCAAATCCAACACTCCTCTGCAAACCCAAATCACAAATATCAGTTCCCCAAAACAATTCTTCTTCCCCAAAACAATTCTTCAAAACAGCCCCCCTAAACTTCATCAACCAAAATCCCCCACAATTTCAGCCCCTGATCAAACAAAAACATCCCCAAAATCATACCCCTCAAATCAACAGAAACTGATTTCGAAATCAGTAAATCAAAAGAGGAAATCAACTGAAACCCAAATCAAACACAAACAACCCATTTTTCCAGATCTATTCCAACCCTCTCTCCCTCGCCTGAAGTTGCGCGCGCCGCCGCCAAAAGCCCGATCCGTCAGCCCCCCACCTCCGATCGCCGGCCTGCCACCCCCCAAACCCGCCGCCGGCCAGCCCAGCGTCGGATCCCGCGGCCTCCGGGAGCCGCCCGCCGCCGCTGCGCCAGAGGAAGCCGCCCGCCGCCGGCCAGCCCAGCGCCGGATCCCGCGGCCTCCGGGAGCCGCCCGCCGCCGCTGCGCCGGAGGAAGCCGGCCGCCGCTGCGCCGGAGGAAGCCGGCCGCCGCTGCGCCGGAGGAAGCCGCCCGCCGCCTGGCCGGACCCCCTGCCCACCGCCGGAGCCCTAGCTCCTCTCCTCTCCGTGCGCTTGCGCGAGAGCCCATCCCCATTCCCTGCGTGAGTATTTCCCTTGTGCCTGCAGATTTCGAAACAAAGAGATAACAAAAAGAGAGAGATTGAAAGAAAGAAATAAAGAGAGACAGAGAGAGGAGACAGGGGGAAAGATGGTGACTGAGGGAGAGAGGGAGTAAAAGAGAGTGACAGGGGGGGGCCTATGAGTAGGTAGAAAGAAAGCCTATGTTAACATCCTATTTAATAAAGGAGAAGTATAAAAGGTTAAAGAAAGAGAATAAGAGAGAGTTGGGTGTTAAAATAATGTATGGGTAAGTAGAGAATGGGTAAGGACATTAAACAGGATGTTAACATCCCATTAGCTTAAGCTAAGGATGTGTATTAATAAGTTGTTAGTATTAAAAGTCAAACTTGTTCGAATCTGTTAGTATTAATTTCAGAATGATTAGCAACTGTTGAATAATGTTACAATAATAATACTGGTATATAATAAGGCGTACCCTGTTAGCGTAACACACTATAGACGTTACCCTAGTCTGAGAACCCGATAAAATTAACCGAATCTGTTTTAGAAATTATTTCGATATTATGTTTATTTACGAAAAATCTAATTCATTGAGTTGTTTAACCGAAACAGAAAACCGGACATACCGACACGTAGTACCCATCGAGACGAACCCAACGACACCAAAATCACTGAAAACAGGCAAGTATGCAATTTATAGTGAATTTGTTAATGTAAATACTCTTTTAGCTCTCTGCATGCAAAGTTCCATAACTAAATTTTCAAGTCGCATTCGTTAAATTCACATGCTCAGGATTTTGTTAAATTGTTGTAAATATTGTTCGATACTCTTGTAACCATGGAAATTATTGTGTAAAGATAAATGGTCACATTATTGCTGCATGTCTCAAAATGACTAACAAGAGAGTGACATCGTGAAATCGTGCGCCTCGAAGGCGAAATCGTGACTTTCGTGATGTCATGTGAGTTGACTAGGCTGGCTCGTGTTCCAGCACAAATATTGGGGTGGGGTTAGGGTTGTGCGGCCACTAGGCGTATGACGGGGTACTCTCTTCAAGGGCACCACCCGTATGCGGTGGGTTAGCGCCAAGCACGGTAAGCCCCCGTGTGAAGAACGACCCACTCATCACGTCCTACCGGCGAGAGCCCTATTATAGACGTGTGATACTAACTTGAAACTTGCAAAGTGAAATTGTTACCGCAGTGAAATTGTTATCTCAGTGACATTGACATGCTTTACTTTACTTGTCAGATTTTCTAGAACTGCATGATAGGATGTATTTACTTTAAAATCAGCATGCTTAAACTTTCTTTGCTATCTCGTTTAATTCATAATTGCTTCTTAAATTCAGTGTAAATTTGTATATCTTGCCTTGGGTTCTAATCTCTACTTGCAGACCCTTGCTGACATACATTCATGTTTTTGGATGTATGTCAGATCCCGAGCCATAGCACCAGGAGGACTAGTTGCGATAGCTGAACCAGTAGGCCAAGGATCGTTGACTAGTGAACCGTCATTGTAATTCACTCATTTGTTGTACGGGTCATAAGACCCTCTCTTTTCTATTCTTGCATTGTTGTAATTCCATGGAGATGTCTGAGATTGTAATAGTTCTTCTTATCCGTGTTGTTTTGAGTAATGCAAAGCAAGAACCTGCAGTTTTCACACAGACGCTTATTGTGTCAAGTCAAGGGGGAAAGAAAAGCAAAAGTACCTCCTCCTTACTTGCACAAGCGGGCCCGTTCGCGTCCTCGCTCCCAAGCCTAATGGGAAGCGGGGCGTGACAGGTTTTAGTGGTGGCCCATGCAGGTCAATGCTCATGCAAAATACTTTAAAACAGCATAGATAATATTACAATCTTGACTCTCAAACAACACTTTCCCTAGAATCTTCTACCCCGATCAACTTCATTAGAAGATTCCAGTCCTAAGTTTCCTGACCCTTAGCCAACCAAATTAGTATAACCTTGATTTTTAATCTCCCTTTATTTTTCATCCCGCTCTTGACCTTAGAAATCCATCGTAGCCTTTTCACGTGTCATCTCCTACCCATACTCACATTTGACCAACCTATTCTAATCCTTGCTCTCGACCCACGCGATCTTCCTGACGGCCATCATTATCATTTTTAAGCATCCACATTACTATACATATTCTACTTTCGATATCCCTTTCGTGGAGTTTCTCGCCCAGTTTTATTCCGTTTTAAAAAAAAAAATCTTTAGTATATAACTAGATCTCATACTCTCCAGTTGACTTAAATTCATTCTTTGATCTGAAACTTTCTTCGCCGTAACCTTTAGTTACTATCTCGCCACGATTTTCTAACCTATAACATCCATACTCGTATATTTACCATACGTTTTTCATATAATAAACTTCATTTTAAAAAGAAAAAAAAACTTTACTTCTTCTTCACTAATTCAAATATATGGATTTCTTTTCTTACGATGCTACTAGCATATTTCAAAACAACCTATCATATAGGTTTTTTTTTCAAAATACTTTCTTTACTAAATCTATCTCCATTTGCATTCGCAAGGCAATCGCTGCTTCACTATACTCCTTTGTATGTTACTCTTCTCATTCATTACTTAACTAAATTACATTTCATGTTTTAGCTTATACCATTTACGCATTTCGTTATTTTCCACATATCCATCATTCTCCTTAATTATTTGATTAATCATGACTATTTTATGTTATCTAACCAACCTGATTCCCTATCCCTGCCTCACCTGAAACCGTTCATCATAATCTAGACCCGTTACATCTTTCAACTCTAAATCGCACACTATGTTTATTTATCATTAGTGATCGTCATTACTTATTACAACCTTAGCAAGAGTCGTTTTAAATTTACGTTATAGCCCCTTTAAATTTTTCTCTTCTATTTCATTTCATCATCACCAGTGTTAAGTTAAACATCATATTGTTAAAACATTTGATATGATCATTATTGTTATAAGGTTAGGTTTTAGCTAGACATAGTGGGAGGTGATATAAGGGTAATTGTGATTAGTCGATTATGAACACAACGAATTTAGATTATTCCATTTTATGTGGCGAAAATAGAATGAGGTGTTCAAGACTTACATTTGGATAATACACATGCCTAACGGATTCAATTGAATTCCTTTTTATGAGTAATACACAAGAGGACGAGTACATTACAGATTTGAAATTCAGATTAGTAACAGCTAAGAATACCCATTGAAGTACACCATGATTCATGGAGACCATAATAATGAGTAGAATATTTGTAGTAACGAGACTTAATTATGGTGATGAAGATATTAGAACTGACACGTTATGTTGATGAGAATGGATAGTTATGTGGATTGATTGATATTGTTTAGAACAAGACACAGTGAAAAATGGCAAGATGTGATTCGGTAGTTTGTTAATTATGGAAAAAAAAATTATGAGTTGTCACGAGGAAGAATGTGTTGGGAACAAGACAATTATTGATTGTAAATAGTGATGTATGCTAGGCGTATTTATACTTGTCATCTTATGTTAGTAATTGGTAGAGCATCCTTATATCAATGGATTAATATAATAATAAGATTAGAATTGAGATTTGCGGATGTCACAATTATAGTGCTACAGGTTAAGCTAGATGATGATTAACGTGATGGCATGGTATGGATAAGACGGTTTATGGGAAGAAATATTTTCGGAGAAATTGGCTACATGGAAACTATACGTTGGAGATTTCGCATTGACGTTACTACCCTATCAAAGATGATAAGTGAAGAATGAGGAAATTGAAGGGTATTATTGAGTGATGATATTTAGTAAGATTGTCTTGTATAAAATATTGGTTATTTTGAAGTGGGGACTTTGATTTAGAAGTTCGAACGATAAGGTTGGATCTGTAGTTAAGTGCTAGGATGTGGTTATGGTTATAGAGTTGTTCAGTGATGAGACGAATAGTGATGATTTATTTGAGGAATATTTTATTGAGATTACAGGTTTAGCGTATATTATGGTAGAATATGGGAGTGGCAGTTGTAAGTGATATACACACACATTGTTATTCAGCACTCATCATCATCCCTGCACGTCCTGGGTACCCGTCCTTAGCCTTCTCGTTTGCCCACTAACGATCAAGGCCATCGATGGTGCTTAGTCATCCGAACCCCTTTTCAAAATTTAGTCTTAACCTACTCACTTGTATCACTTTCTGACTAGTTTCACTTCTTCATCTTGAAGTATTTCCAGATCATAGTTTACCTCGTAAGATACGATGAGATACATAAGTATGACCGGCATTTCTTAATGAACTTAAATCCTAAAGAATTCCGAGGACGGAATTTTTCTTAAGGTGGGTAGAGTGTAACGGCCGGTATTCTTCTAGGCGTATTATTGTGCGTGCCCGTATTTTCGTTTTGACCATCCGGATGTTTCGTGTGCGAGTCTTATGTTGTGCGTCAACGCGGGCGCGTTTTCGTTCTTCGTTTTACCGTATCATCATTAACCGAATATCCATTTTAACAAATTACCTTAACCTAATTACCTCACTAATTACCAATTCCTTATCACCTTATCTTTCATTAATTACGTCATTTTAATAATCATACTTTGATTAATTACTTATTTACCTTAACTAAAAATGGGGAATTACTAATTAAACTTTTTACCGATTGGATGAAACTTTTCCCTAGCTAATTAACCTAACCTATTGATTCCACCGTTTGGGGTGGTTCAGATCCAGCAGCCTCATCAAAGTTTCCCCACATCCAACTCCTCCCTCCACCAAACTGTCTCCCCAATGTTCCTATATCAAATCACCATTCTTCTTCCTCATTTCTCCTGCAAACAAACCGACCTGTAACTTCTCTTTCCCAGCAAATTCTCCAAGCCAAAACAAACAGGCAGAAATCAAAATCAAATCCAACACTCCTCTGCAAACCCAAATCACAAATATCAGTTCCCCAAAACAATTCTTCTTCCCCAAAACAATTCTTCAAAACAGCCCCCCTAAACTTCATCAACCAAAATCCCCCACAATTTCAGCCCCTGATCAAACAAAAACATCCCCAAAATCATACCCCTCAAATCAACAGAAACTGATTTCGAAATCAGTAAATCAAAAGAGGAAATCAACTGAAACCCAAATCAAACACAAACAACCCATTTTTCCAGATCTATTCCAACCCTCTCTCCCTCGCCTGAAGTTGCGCGCGCCGCCGCCAAAAGCCCGATCCGTCAGCCCCCCACCTCCGATCGCCGGCCTGCCACCCCCCAAACCCGCCGCCGGCCAGCCCAGCGTCGGATCCCGCGGCCTCCGGGAGCCGCCCGCCGCCGCTGCGCCGGAGGAAGCCGCCCGCCGCCGGCCAGCCCATCGCCGGATCCCGCGGCCTCCGGGAGCCGCCCGCCGCCGCTGCGCCGGAGGAAGCCGGCCGCCGCTGCGCCGGAGGAAGCCGCCCGCCGCCTGGCCGGACCCCCTGCCCACCGCCGGAGCCCTAGCTCCTCTCCTCTCCGTGCGCTTGCGCGAGAGCCCATCCCCATTCCCTGCGTGAGTATTTCCCTTGTGCCTGCAGATTTCGAAACAAAGAGATAACAAAAAGAGAGAGATTGAAAGAAAGAAATAAAGAGAGACAGAGAGAGGAGACAGGGGGAAAGATGGTGACTGAGGGAGAGAGGGAGTAAAAGAGAGTGACAGGGGGGGGCCTATGAGTAGGTAGAAAGAAAGCCTATGTTAACATCCTATTTAATAAAGGAGAAGTATAAAAGGTTAAAGAAAGAGAATAAGAGAGAGTTGGGTGTTAAAATAATGTATGGGTAAGTAGAGAATGGGTAAGGACATTAAACAGGATGTTAACATCCCATTAGCTTAAGCTAAGGATGTGTATTAATAAGTTGTTAGTATTAAAAGTCAAACTTGTTCGAATCTGTTAGTATTAATTTCAGAATGATTAGCAACTGTTGAATAATGTTACAATAATAATACTGGTATATAATAAGGCGTACCCTGTTAGCGTAACACACTATAGATGTTACCCTAGTCTGAGAACCCGATAAAATTAACCGAATCTGTTTTAGAAATTATTTCGATATTATGTTTATTTACGAAAAATCTAATTCATTGAGTTGTTTAACCGAAACAGAAAACCGGACATACCGACACGTAGTACCCATCGAGACGAACCCAACGACACCAAAATCACTGAAAACAGGCAAGTATGCAATTTATAGTGAATTTGTTAATGTAAATACTCTTTTAGCTCTCTGCATGCAAAGTTCCATAACTAAATTTTCAAGTCGCATTCGTTAAATTCACATGCTCAGGATTTTGTTAAATTGTTGTAAATATTGTTCGATACTCTTGTAACCATGGAAATTATTGTGTAAAGATAAATGGTCACATTATTGCTGCATGTCTCAAAATGACTAACAAGAGAGTGACATCGTGAAATCGTGCGCCTCGAAGGCGAAATCGTGACTTTCGTGATGTCATGTGAGTTGACTAGGCTGGCTCGTGTTCCAGCACAAATATTGGGGTGGGGTTAGGGTTGTGCGGCCACTAGGCGTATGACGGGGTACTCTCTTCAAGGGCACCACCCGTATGCGGTGGGTTAGCGCCAAGCACGGTAAGCCCCCGTGTGAAGAACGACCCACTCATCACGTCCTACCGGCGAGAGCCCTATTATAGACGTGTGATACTAACTTGAAACTTGCAAAGTGAAATTGTTACCGCAGTGAAATTGTTATCTCAGTGACATTGACATGCTTTACTTTACTTGTCAGATTTTCTAGAACTGCATGATAGGATGTATTTACTTTAAAATCAGCATGCTTAAACTTTCTTTGCTATCTCGTTTAATTCATAATTGCTTCTTAAATTCAGTGTAAATTTGTATATCTTGCCTTGGGTTCTAATCTCTACTTGCAGACCCTTGCTGACATACATTCATGTTTTTGGATGTATGTCAGATCCCGAGCCATAGCACCAGGAGGACTAGTTGCGATAGCTGAACCAGTAGGCCAAGGATCGTTGACTAGTGAACCGTCATTGTAATTCACTCATTTGTTGTACGGGTCATAAGACCCTCTCTTTTCTATTCTTGCATTGTTGTAATTCCATGGAGATGTCTGAGATTGTAATAGTTCTTCTTATCCGTGTTGTTTTGAGTAATGCAAAGCAAGAACCTGCAGTTTTCACACAGACGCTTATTGTGTCAAGTCAAGGGGGAAAGAAAAGCAAAAGTACCTCCTCCTTACTTGCACAAGCGGGCCCGTTCGCGTCCTCGCTCCCAAGCCTAATGGGAAGCGGGGCGTGACAACTCTCGATCCATGAACCGGAACGAGCATCCCTCGTCGGTCCGGGCGATAGAACTCAGAACCTCAAGTGTCGGGCGGGTAAACGTATCCGCCGACACCTGCAGAAAATCTCGCCAGCCCACGTTGTCGTACAACGTGAGCATCCCCTCTAGTACCCCCAGGCATCCTAGGTCAGCGAGGTGTGCAAACCTGGAGGGTACGATCGAGCGCTGGGAGAAACGGTCGAAGACGGCGCGGTGTGCGTCGTCTCGGAACGTAATCCCGAGCGGCCCGACCAGTGGAGCCGGTGGTGGTGGCTGTGGGTCGGTAGGGAGAGGCTGTGCGGGCTGTGGGTGCACTGCAGGCTGTGCGGGGTGTGCGGGGCCTGCAGGCCGTGCTGGGTGTGCGGGGTGTGTGGGGGACGGTGGAGGAGAGTCCTCCAACTCGTGGGAGGGGCCGGCATCATCCGACCGCTTCCGCTTGGCGGAAGCTCTCTTCGACCGAGGCCGTGTCCGGGGCGGCATATCGGCCCTGAGCGCGCGCCGAAAAACGTGAAAAGTGTGGCGTGTGCAAAAATAATGGAAAGAGTGTACCCCGACACGCCGCGAGTGCTAAGCAGTGGAAGCGTGCGAAGTCAGTGCCTCCGCGAAGTCCAGATCAGTCCCGAGAAGCTCCCCTGGGCTCCCCTAAGCTCCAAAAAGCAACCTGCGCATGAAAAGGCGATATCAGTGGGTAATATTCAAAATGAATGGAGCATTAGGGGTATCATAGATAGATATAGGAATTGATTTGGGTTTGGGGGTCGTTTAACACATGGATCCTCAAAAATACACAAAAAGAGGCGATAAAGGGCGAAAATAAGCAATACCGGAGGTGGTAGGGGCGGCTGTCGCCGGCGGCGACTCGGGCGAGGCGCCGGAGATGCTCGGCCGGCGGTGGCGGGCCGAGCGGCGGCGATCGGGCGGTCGGTCGGGCGAGTGGGGGTCTGTGCGAAGCGAGCGGGCGAGGGAACTGAAGGGGCGCGGGCGTTTGGGGGTTTTGCGTTTCGAAAAATGTGCCCCCCTCGCCCCTTATATAATAAGAGTTACGACTCGGCCGAGTGACTAGGCCACTCGGCCGAGCGGTATCAATGAAAATTTCCTCCCCGCTATCGCTTCGGCCGAGTGGCTTTGCCAGCCTCGGCCGAGTGGAGTAAGTCCATTCGGCCGAGTGACTCAATCTACTCGGTAAGACTCGCCCTAGGAGGGTATCCGTTTTACTCGGCCGAGTGAAAATATATACTCGGCCGAGTAGCAGTTATATTGAAATCAGGAAAATAAACAGAGAGTTGGGTACATCAGACTTCCCTCGTTCGTGAGCGGCTCGGCCGGACGAACTTGTGTACTCGGCCGAGTGACTAGTATACTCGGCTGAGTGAGCCTTAATCTCTGCTGTTTGTCTTCGTTTGGGCTCTAAACTCCGTCTTTCTTCCTCCAGTCGATTCCATCTTCCTCCTAAGCGACGAGCGCCTTCTTGGGACGCTCCTCGTCGTATCGTTCATCCTCCTCATGATGGATCTACCTATCTCCTCTCCTGTCAAGAAAAATAGGACCCGTTATCACAAAATTTTTGGGCGAACGACCCAAAACACTAAAAATTTCTAAAACGAAAATAAAGAAAAAGTAAAAATAAAGCAAAAACCGTCGGGTTGCCTCCCGGCAAGCGCTCGTTTAAGGTCGTGAGCTCGACCCCCTATGATTTTCAATTAATGCGGGATGTTTGGTGCATATGAGATGCACCCATCAAACTTTCCGGGGAGAACGCTTGGATTTGGACGTGGCGGCGTCGTGTTCTCCCTCGGTGGTCTCCCATCTCGAATAGTGTTGGGGGGAGGCTCCCCCAAGCTAGCACTTGCTCCGGTCAACGGCTTTACCGGTGACGCCGATTTCCGTACCGGAGGAGCTTTCTTTGGAGACTCCAATTTCGAGAGCTTGCAGAGCTCTCGAATCCTTGCAACATCAGCGTCGCCTTCATCATCTTCAGCGGAGAAGTTGGGGGAATCGTCTATCTTCTCATCTTGGCCTAAATCCGGGCCTTCCTCTAAATCTTCATCGAAAAGAGCGCCAATTGAGTGGGGGATCGCCTCCTCTATCACCTCATCAAGGAGGTCCGAAAGATCATCCGACCGCTCCTTAAGCAAATATACTCTATTGGTTTCGCCCGTTGGGATTCCCTCGGAATAGTGCTTGAGCCTTTGACCATTTACTTTGAACGTGGAACCGTCCTTGCTCTCCAACTCGAAAGCTCCTCCCGGTTGTATATGCTTGATGGTGAAAGGTCCGGACCAACGTGACCTCAACTTACCGGAAAATAGTCGGAGCCGGGAATTATAGAGCAAGACCTTGTCTCCTACTTTGAAGTCCGTGACGGTTATGCGGGCATCGTGGAGAATCTTGGTCCTTTCCTTGTAAATTCTCGAGCTCTCATAGGCGTCTCTTCTTATTTCATCAAGCTCGTTGATGTCCAAGAGTCGCCTCACCGCCGCACTCTTGTAGTCGTAGTTAAAGGTCTTGATGGCCCAATATGCGCGGTGCTCCAACTCTACCGGCAAGTGGCAAGCCTTCCCATAAACTAGTCGGAACGGTGTGGTACCGATGGGAGTGCGAAAGGCCGTGCGATATGCCCATAGAGCATCGTTTAGCTTCATTGACCAATCCTTTCTAGACCGATCCACGGTTTTCTCGAGAATTTGCTTGATCTCTCTATTTGAGACTTCCACTTGGCCGCTTGTCTGGGGGTGATAGGCCATGCCAACTCTATGGTTTACTCCGTACTTCTTTAGCATGGCTTCAAACTTGTTCTCTATGAAGTGGCTGTAGGAATATGATGCCCTCGAGGCCATTTATTCATGTGTGAATAGCACAAACATCTTGTTCGAAATAACAGTAAGCTGTTTGGTAATAATTTATCTAAGTTATATTGTAATGTAGTTAACATTAGATATCGTCTTAGGTAAAGTCCTGAGACTTTATGCAAGGTCAAACGGGTATCGAGATGAGTATCTCGATCATGGAGAAACGTTTGACCGTCTGTAGCATAAGTCTAAAATGGTTCGTGGTCGTAGATGTTTCGAGACAAGGATATCGAAACATCGGATAGACCATTGTATCTTAGTCTTCACCGTTTAGCGGTGGAGATGATCTCATGATCGCTTGACTTGGCGAAGTCGAAGACGAGACACATGTGCTCATTAGAATGAGTTCACTGAACGATCCACTAGAGTTATCATATGTTTATATTGACCAATCTGTCAGTGATAACTCTGAGTGATAATAGGATAGTTGGTCTTTTGACTTGAGGTCATTTTGACAAACCTGTGCGTGAACGGTGCCACTTATATCAACTGACCTAGCTTCGAGGCAATGCCTGTCGAAAGGTCTTTTGATTGGGTGTCACTTGAAACGTACGAGGCGAGTAATGACCAAGAGAGGATTCGTCTCTCCCGGTCAATGGGAGTTAGTGTCGTAGAGTTAGTTCGGTCTTTAGTAAAAACTCTGCGCAGAGTATGTTGGAAGAAGTCCAACATTTATTGACCAAAGATCGATAGAAATTAACCGGAGTCAAGTTATTGGGGTTGACAGTTTAACCGTACCCCAGACTTGATCTACACGACACAATTTAGACGAAGAGACTATAACTACGAAATTCATCACGGAAACAGTCAGGTGGTCCCGACAATACTCATGTCAATGAGTTAACCACATAATGATGATTCCTGAAGCAGGGACGGCAACCACTGCTCGTGGTCACTGCCGTATAGGGCTTCGAGCCCAACCTGTTGTAAGGGTCAGGCTGTAGGGTCTCACACAGAGTGCAACGCTTCGTCTAGTAAGAGATAGGATAGTTAGGGAGAATATTTGCATTTGATGCAAAAGAAGAAATAATTGCATTTGATGCAATATGGTAATTTAAGCTTAGATAGGGACTATTTTGCATTTGATGTAAAAGAGATTAAATGTGTATTAAATTGTTTAATACAATATTTAATAATATAAACGCAAGGAAAAGTTCACGGGTAAGACGGGAATGTCCCGGTCTACGCCCAGGTTCGAACGGCGTCCAAATCGGACACCAAATGCTCAAGTTAGAGCCAAAACAGCCAAACAGATAAGACCGGGTCAGACCAGGCTGACCCAGACCAGACCAAGTCTGGCCTGGGTGCCAGGCCAGACCTGGCTGAGCCAGGAACCCAGGCAGGCAGGCCTGGGCACAGGCCCAGGCGCTGGGCGCCTGGGCCTGCGCCCAGGCGGGCCGCCCAGGCGGGCCTGGGCGCCTGGGAGCCCAGGCGCCCTGGGTGCCCGGGAGCCCAGGAGCCCTGGGCGCCCGGGAGCCCAGGCGCCCGCCTGGCGCCGGCGCCAGGCAGGCGCCTGGGCGCCCGTGCCAGACCTGGGCGCCCGTGCCCAGGTCTGGCAGGCGCCCAGTCAGCCTGGGTTTGAGGCTGTGGGACCCACAGGTTGGGCCCCGCCTCAGGGTGCTAAACCCTAGGTTTGATGGCAGATTTGACGGCTGGTTTTTGCGAAAAACTAGCCGTAGGCTGATCTTTGGACACTCAATTGGAGGGTCAAACGAACTCCGATTGACGAACGGTTTTTTCCTATGCGTTCACCGTTGAACGCTTGTCGTATTGATAGGTTGTATCAATCCTGAAGCTCAACGGTGAGTGAGTTAAAATTCACGGAAGTTTGCACTTTGTGAAGTGCAAACTAACTTGATTTTAAATTAACTCATTGTTTAGTCCCACATCGGATTTTGAGAAAAGGGGAGAGTCCGCCGCCTATATAAATAGGGGTCTCCCCCCTTCCTCAAAACTCGTCCCAAGCTCTAGATCTGAGCGGCTCTCGTAAATGTTGGAGCACGCTCGGATCTAAGCTTAAATTAATAATTTCTCTTCTCCCTAAATTTCTGCCTTACTCCTGCGGGCTCTAGCAAAGCCACAAAGGAGTTCGGATTCTGAATCTGAAATCTTGGCGGAGGTTTCACTCGCGTGAAACTTTCTTCGGCGCGTGGTTGGCTCGGTGGCACGGGGATTGATCGCCTTGGGATGCGGAGCGGTTCGAGGAGCGGTTCGGGGAGCGGTTCGGGGAGCAGTTCAAGGAGCGGCTCGGCGTGGGACGGGAGCAGCTCGGAAGACGGCGCGGAACATCTCGCCTGCTCCAGGGCTGAGATTCCGGGTATGTGGTTAAAGTATTTTTAGCATTAGTTTAGTTTAATCGCAGTAGGCTAGATCCTTCTTAGGATGGTCAGACCCATCCCAAGTCGGCATAGATCTTGGCATAGGGTCTTGGACCTTAGGGCTAAGTTAAAATGTTTTAACTGCATGTTAATTAGTTAACATAGTTTTTCTTCCGCTGCAAATATTTTTGTGTCTATGTTCCGTCCGACTTAAGATGGGACTAGAGTTTTTGTGCCCTAAGGGACCGCCAATTCCCCAACAGTGGTATCGGAGCCTAGGTTTGCGTAGTCGATCTAGGTACTGCGATTTGATTAAACTTATTAATGCTTTTTAAATACTTTTAAATTTTTTTAAAAAGTTATTAGATAATTTTAAAAATGTTTTGAAGTTCAAAATTCTATGTGTTAAATTTTTGAACATGAAAATTTTAAAATAACGTTTTAAAATTTATGTGATAATTTTTAAAACTAATTTTAAATGTTTAAAAGTTTAAAATTATTTTGGATGCCTAAAATTTTTTATATGATAAATTTTTTAAGCATGGAAATTTTAAAATAGTATTTTTAAATTTATGTGATAAATTTTTAAAATTGATTTTAAGGCTTTAAATTTATGCGATAAGTTTAAAATATTTTAGATGTTTAAAAATTGTATATGATAAATTTTTGAACATGGAAAATTTTTAAAGCAATGTTTTAAATTTATAAGATATTTTTAAAACTGATTTTAAAAGTCTAAAAATTGTTTATGCGATAAACTTAGTATATTTAAATGTTAAATAGTTGTGCACTATCTTTATGCGATAAATTAGTGTAGTTTTTTAATGGCTTGTTAATCTTGTCCCTTATTTGATAACACAAGACAACCCTTTAGGTTAGCCATTAAAAATGATTAAAATTTATTACTTGAATTTTAATGACATGCTATGTTTTAATAAATCATTAACAACAATATTAAGACCTAATTCCTGATTAGGGTAGTCCTTTAAATGAATTTTCAATTCTAATTGTTATAATTAATTTTCATTAAAGGACTTCGCTTCTAGCGTTGTTAATAAAATTTATTAAAATCCTAATAACGATTAGGGTAGCACGTGAACCTTATAGTTGATAAGGACTTAATAAAAGTTATTAAACAAATCCTAAAAATTTTGAATTAAGGATTCAACTAGTTGATAGGATTAATTAGTTGTTAATAAAAGCTGTTTAGTCTATGGCATACATACAAAAATGACAAGCTTCATTCAATGGACCATGATCCAGTCAATGTGCTTGGCTAAGAGTTCTGGGTCAACCCTTGCTAGTCCAAGGGGTAGTGATCCTGGCTTAGTCAATTCCCTGGCTGAGTTCCGCTGGACCGCAATGTCGCGAATCATGATTGTATGACACCCTGGACTATATCTAAGTCAAATACGTTAATGATCTTTTTCAAGATTAGCCGTAGCCCTCCTTGTTTTAGGGGTTAGTAACTATAGGACCCGCGTTATAGTTGTTGAGTTACACTCAAGCTGTAACCTGGCAATCTTATAGGAACCAACTTCTTAAATACATAAGATGACATCTTGACTTGATCCAAACCGACGTTGTCGTGAATACACCGAGCGGCGGCGCAAGTTTAGTCAAGGATGTAGTCTGCCCAGATGTAGTCTAAGACCTGACCCTAACCAACGTGTCGTGCATACACCGAGCTGAGGGGCAAGTCAGGCTAGACACGAAAACAAGGGTCCGACTAGACTAGACATTGTGATTTGGATGAGCACACTCATGATCACGGATGGCTAGGGGAAAAAAACCGATTAAGAGAGTCATATCCGATATGATCGATGAAGAGTCATCTTCCAATCACAGAGTCAATCAACTTGTTGAGCTACACTCAAGGTTGTTTAGACTCAAGGTGATTGGAACTCTTACCCATTAATTTTAATTCGATTAAATCGTTCGTTATTAAGCTTTAAAACGTTCGTAAAATTAATGGGAGGATATAGATAGATAAAAGCCAATCTACCTATATTTAATATTGAACATATGCTAAAACTAGGGCAAGACTATGTTTACCGTAGGAATTAAAATATAATATTTTAATAAGTTAATTGGTCAATAAGTTGATTAATTGAATATCGAGTTAAATTCTAATTGATAGAATTAAAACTATATTCTCGTTGACATTAAATGACCTTCTAAAGAATAGACTTAAGAAATATGATTTCATTAAGTTCTAGGTCCAACAAATAAATTAAAGCTACATGTCACTCGTCTCTATATGAGGCAGCTTGAACATATAGGACATTCAAAGTATGTTTCTCCCTACAACTTGTCGAGCTACCCTCAAGGTTGTATGGACAAACAATTTTGATCCGCAAAGTTCGAAAATTCGATCAAACCGTTTGAGTCGAATACGAGTGCATGAGCGGTGCAAGACTATGTATCCCAACCGGATCTTGAGACAAGCAACTTCTTGAGCTACACTCAAGATTGCAAAGCTCAAGCGTTTGGATACATAAGTTGCTTGCATAGCTATTTATTTTTGTTGATATCTAAATTTGATTTAGAAAAGGAAGAAGGCACTTCGGAAAGTCAATTGAGAAAGTTAGTTTAATTTATCATTAGTAAAGGCATAAGTAGGAGGAAATGAAAACGTGACATATTTTTATGTCACATTTCGGAATAAGTTGTTATACAAAAGACGTTTAACACATTTTGACGAATGTCGTCACATTGCCTCTGAAGTAATGTTTTGTGTTAAGTAATTTGTAAATAACTATATATATATATATATTAAATGTTAATATATAAATACACAAGATAGTAGCAAACTTATATGGTAAAATTAGACTAGGCCGTATCAAGAGATTAAGCTTCACAAGTCACATAAAGAGGGGTCTGACCTCTCGTATTATGAAGTCTACGGACACTTGTGAGTCTTAGCCTCTTAGATACAATGGCCGAAACCCATCTGTGAGACAGTGGGAGAATGAGTTGTCGAACTCAGTCTAGTACATGCTGATGTACCCAAGTCTAGATTAACCAAAATAAGTTATTCGTATATTTTATTAAGACATGTGTTCTTGATGAAACACAAGTCTGATAAAATAAAGAACGAAATGACTAAAGTATTTAAACTGATTCGATTAGATCGAATGGTCAAATACTTAGCTAAATAAAATCTTGTGTAATTAAAAGAAAATGTGATTTTCTCTCAGGTCAAGTCTGTTAACACATCAGAGTGTTAAAAGTTATGAATCACACTTAGTTAGACTTGGTGCGATCCATAAATAAAGTGACTCTGAGTTAACTCCTCCCTCTGGGTTAAGTCCCAGACAGTAATGCCTAGGTTTTGATAATGTTCTATGAGGACATTATCAATAATATATTCAATAAATCAATCGTAAGGAAGTTGTATTATTACTCGAATCTCGTGAGACGGATTGTCGAGTTAGACATCATAACTGATGATGACTTAGTCAAACTTCTAGGATGAAATTCGGAGTAGTAACTCCGATTTAAAACTTGATGCAGGTCTGTGTGCGTAAATAAATTGAGAATTGAGTTTACGTACCCAAGGAAAATGTTTCCTCACTTTCTGCAAGGAAATCTTTAAGTTGAAAGGTTGGTGCAGAAAGAAAATAGTGAAGTACAATAATGTTGGACGGGAATGGTTTTCATCCTAATTTCTTTAAAACGGATTATGATGAAACCGGTTTCGCCAACAGATGTGTACAGATCTACTCCGACCAAAGCCGATGTAAAACGCTTAAGTTGACCATGAAAATTGGAGCATTCACTTATAAGTTCGTTTTTCTAAATATGATTTAGACGGACTGACTTATATGAATTAGCCAGATAGTTTTCAAGGTCAGTGGGAGCGTATAAATTACATGCGAATCATCAAAGAGATGGAACATATATTTTGACAAAGTAATCAAAAAGTTTGATACTTTATCAGAAATAAATATGAGCCATTTGTAATGACCAATAACTAATTTAAAATTATTATCGTAAGGTACGATGAACTGGATAAGATCCAGGGAAATAAAATATTCCGATAGACCAAGTGAATTATTTGAATGAGATTCAAATGGTTGGTCTAACATAAACATAGAAACCCCTTAAGTCTATAGTGTAGACGGTTTTAGCAGATCCACTCACGAAGGCTCTACCACATGAAGTCGGGAAAACTTATGTGTAAAAACGATATTAGATATCGAGATAAATGGGCCTGAGTGCAAGTGGGAGATGTAGGAATATGATGCCCTCGAGGCCATTTATTCATGTGTGAATAGCACAAACATCTTGTTCGAAATAACAGTAAGCTGTTTGGTAATAATTTATCTAAGTTATATTGTAATGTAGTTAACATTAGATATCGTCTTAGGTAAAGTCTTGAGACTTTATGCAAGGTCAAACGGGTATCGAGATGAGTATCTCGATCATGGAGAAACGTTTGACCGTCTGTAGCATAAGTCTAAAATGGTTCGTGGTCGTAGATGTTTCGAGACAAGGATATCGAAACATCGGATAGACCATTGTATCTTAGTCTTCACCGTTTAGCGGTGGCGATGATCTCATGATCGCTTGACTTGGCGAAGTCGAAGACGAGACACAGGTGCTCATTAGAATTAGTTCACTGAACGATCCACTAGAGTTATCATATGGTTATATTGACCAATCTGTCAGTGATAACTCTGAGTGATAATAGGATAGTTGGTCTTTTGACTTGAGGTCATTTTGACAAACCTGTGCGTGAACGGTGCCACTTATATCAACTGACCTAGCTTCGAGGCAATGCATGTCGAAAGGTCTTTTGATTGGGTGTCACTTGAAACGTACGAGGCGAGTAATGACCAAGAGAGGATTCGTCTCTCCCGGTCAATGGGAGTTAGTGTCGTAGAGTTAGTTCGGTCTTTAGTAAAAACTCTGCGCAGAGTATGTTGGAAGAAGTCCAACATTTATTGACCAAAGATCGATAGAAATTAACCGGAGTCAAGTTATTGGGGTTGACAGTTTAACCGTACCCCAGACTTGATCTACACGACACAATTTAGACGAAGAGACTATAACTACGAAATTCATCACGGAAACAGTCAGGTGGTCCCGACAATACTCATGTCAATGAGTTAACCACATAATGATGATTCCTGAAGCAGGGACGGCAACCACTGCTCGTGGTCACTGCCGTATAGGGCTTCGAGCCCAACCTGTTGTAAGGGTCAGGCTGTAGGGTCTCACACAGAGTGCAACGCTTCGTCTGGTAAGAGATAGGATAGTTAGGGAGAATATTTGCATTTGATGCAAAAGAAGAAATAATTGCATTTGATGCAATATGGTAATTTAAGCTTAGATAGGGACTATT
This sequence comes from Scilla litardierei, assembly GCA_030789695.1. Taxonomy (NCBI): domain Eukaryota; kingdom Viridiplantae; phylum Streptophyta; class Magnoliopsida; order Asparagales; family Asparagaceae; genus Scilla; species Scilla litardierei. Next base: position 42,216,803 of record CM061134.1, read on the forward strand.
TTGCATTTGATGCAAAAGAGATTAAATGTGTATTAAATTGTTTAATACAATATTTAATAATATAAACGCAAGGAAAAGTTCACGGGTAATACGGGAATGTCCCGGTCTACGCCCAGGTTCGAACGGCGTCCAAATCGGACACCAAATGCTCAAGTTAGAGCCAAAACAGACAAACAGATCAGACCGGGTCAGACCAGGTTGACCCAGACCAGACCAAGTCTGGCCTGGGTGCCAGGCCAGACCTGGCTGAGCCAGGAACCCAGGCAGGCAGGCCTGGGCACAGGCCCAGGCGCTGGGCGCCTGGGCCTGCGCCCAGGCGGGCCTGGGCGCCTGGGAGCCCAGGCGCCCTGGGAGCCCGGGAGCCCAGGCGCCCTGGGCCGGGCGCCTTGGTCGCCCGGCCCAGGCGCCCGCCAGGCGCTGGCGCCAGGCTGGCGCCTGGGCGCCCGTGCCAGACCTGGGCGCCCGTGCCCAGGTCTGGCAGGCGCCCAGTCAGCCTGGGTTTGAGGCTGTGGGACCCACAGGTTGGGCCCCGCCTCAGGGTGCTAAACCCTATGTTTGATGGCAGATTTGACGGCTGGTTTTTGCGAAAAACTAGCCGTAGGCTGATCTTTGGACACTCAATTGGAGGGTCAAACGAACTCCGATTGACGAACGGTTTTTTCCTATGCGTTCACCGTTGAACGCTTGTCGTATTGATAGGTTGTATCAATCCTGAAGCTCAACGGTGAGTGAGTTAAAATTCACGGAAGTTTGCACTTTGTGAAGTGTAAACTAACTTGATTTTAAATTAACTCATTGTTTAGTCCCACATCGGATTTTGAGAAAAGGGGAGAGTCCGCCGCCTATATAAATAGGGGTCTCCCCCTTCCTCAAAACTCGTCCCAAGCTCTAGATCTGAGCGGCTCTCGTAAATGTTGGAGCACGCTCGGATCTAAGCTTAAATTAATAATTTCTCTTCTCCCTAAATTTCTGCCTTACTCCTGCGGGCTCTAGCAAAGCCACAAAGGAGTTCGGATTCTGAATCTGAAATCTTGGCGGAGGTTTCACTCGCGTGAAAATTTCTTCGGCGTGTGGTTGGCTCGGCGGCACGTGGATTGATCGCCTTGGGATGCGGAGCGGTTCGGGGAGCGGTTCGGGGAGCAGTTCAAGGAGCGGCTCGGCGTGGGACGGGAGCAGCTCGGAAGACGGCGCAGAACATCTTGCCTGCTCCAGGGCTGAGATTCCGGGTATGTGGTTAAAGTATTTTTAGCATTAGTTTAGTTTAATCGCAGTAGGCTAGATCCTTCTTGGGATGGTCAGACCCATCCCAAGTCGGCATAGATCTTGGCATAGGGTCTTGGACCTTAGGGCTAAGTAAAAATGTTTTAACTGCATGTTAATTAGTTAACATAGTTTTTCTTCCGCTGCAAATATTTTTGTGTCTATGTTCCGTCCGACTTAGGACGGGACTAGAGTTTTTGTGCCCTAAGGGACCGCCAATTCCCCAACAGTGGCTTCCCCCGTCGCTTATCAAGGTACGAGGCACTCTGAAGCGCGGGAAGATATTTTGCTTGAAGAACTTGGAGACGACCCTTGCATCATTAGTAGGGATGGCGATTGCTTCCACCCATTTGGAGACATAGTCGACGGCCAATAGGATGTATTTGTTGCCATTTCTTGATGGAAATGGTCCCATGAAGTCTACTCCCCAACAATCAAAAAGCTCAATTTCTTGGATGGGCCTCATTGGCATTTCATTGCGCTTGGAGATATTCCCGGTCCGTTGGCATCTATCGCACCCCTTTACAAAGTTGTGGGTGTCTTTAAACATTGTCAGCCAGAAAAACCCGCTCTGCAAAATCTTAGCGGTGGTTTTAGAGGCGGCATGATGTCCTCCGCATGGTAGACCGTGGCAATGCAAAATGATCGATGTCGCCTCCTCTTTAGAAACACACCTACGAATGACACTATCTTTGCATATCTTGAAAAGGTAGGGATCTTCCCAAAAATAGCTACGGACCTCATGCAGAAATCTCCTCCTTTGTTGCGTAGACATCCCATGCGGTTTGATTCCACAAGCCAAGTAGTTGACGAAGTCCGCGTACCAAGGTACTTCACCGGTCCTTACGGCATATAGCCTCTCATCCACGAATGTGTCGTCGATAGGCAAACTCTCGTCCTCCTTGTCGCGAATGAGCCTAGATAAATGATCCGCCACGACATTGTCCGTACCCTTCTTATCTCTGATCTCTAAGTCGAATTCTTGCAACAAGAGTATCCACCTAATCAACCGAGGTTTGGCCTCCTTCTTGTTTAAAAGATACTTCAACGCCGCATGGTCGGTGTGGACAATAACCTTGGACCCAAGGAGGTAAGAGCGAAACTTCTCTATGGAATAGACGACCGCTAGAAGCTCTTTCTCGGTAGTTGTGTAGTTTTTCTGCGCGTCATCCAATGTCTTGCTCGCATAGTATATCGCATGAAGCTTCTTATCTTTTCTTTGTCCCAATACCGCTCCAATAGCTTGGTCGCTAGCATCACACATTAGCTCAAAAGGGAGACTCCAATCCGGCGGTTGTATGATGGGCGCGGAGACTAGTGCTTCTTTCAATGCGTTGAAGGCTTGTAAGCATTCACCTGAAAAAACAAAAGGAATATCTTTAGCGAGCAAAGAAGTAAGTGGTCGGGCAATCGAGGCGAAATCCTTTATAAAGCGGCGGTAAAACCCCGCGTGACCAAGGAAGCCTCTAATGCCCTTGACATTAATAGGAGGAGGGAGTTTCTCGATTACCTCAATCTTTGCTTTATCTACCTCAATTCCTCTCGAAGAGACAAGATGTCCGAGAACTATACCTTCCGTAACCATGAAGTGACACTTCTCCCAATTGAGAGTGAGATTGTTTTGTTGGCACCTTTTTAGGACTTTAGTAAGATTTTCCAAACAAGAGTCAAACTCACTTCCATAAACCGAGAAGTCGTCCATAAAAACTTCCATAATATTTTCAATGTAATCGGAGAATATGGACGTCATACACCTCTGAAAGGTAGCGGGAGCATTACAAAGGCCAAACGGCATCCTGCGGTAGGCATAGGTGCCATAGGGACAAGTTAAAGTTGTCTTCTCTTGGTCATCTTCATGCAAAGGGATTTGGAAGAATCCCGAATACCCATCTAGATAGCAAAAGTATTTATGTTTTGCGAGGCGTTCAAGCATCTGATCAATGAAGGGCAATGTGTAATGGTCCTTTCGGGTGGCTTTATTGAGTTTCCTATAGTCAATGCACATTCGCCATCCCGTGACGGTGCGCGTAGATATGGGCTCACCTTTCTCATTTTTTATGACAGTCATCCCCCCTTTCTTGGGGACGACGTGAACGGGGCTAACCCATATACTGTCTGAAATAGGGTAGATTATACCGGCTTCTAGCAATTTTAGGATTTCCTTTTTAACCACCTCCTTCATGTTCGGGTTTAACCGCCTTTGAGGCTCTATGGAGGTGGCGTCGGTATCCTCCAAATGGATCCTATGCGTGCAAAGCCTAGGGCTTATCCCTTTTAGATCGGAGATAGTGTATCCCAAGACATCTTTGTGGCTCCTAAGAACGTCTAGGAGTTTTTCAAGTTGGTCTGGCGTGAGGTGGGAGTTTACTATCACCGGGAAAGTTAATTTGTTACCCAAAAAGGCGTACCTTAGATTCGGAGGTAATTGTTTAAGTTCCACCTGAAGAGGCTCCACTCCTTCTACTTCATCAGCTTGCATGAGTTCGGCTTCTTCCTTGTCGGCTGGGTCTAGCTCGTGTCCAGGTGGCGCGCTCTCTTGTGAAGAGTCACACTCACTACTTAGTGAGGACAATGCATCGAAATAGGCGTGCTCCGATTCTATGCTAGCATCGTCAGAGTTTTCAATCGGGTCCGGTTCGTTCCTGGAATCAAGAAACACATCAGACGATTCATAGAAGCAAGAGTAAGCGTCATGGGGTGTAACTCCCTGAACGTTGATTTGCTCTGAAGGTCCTTCCGAAGTATAGTGATCCTCGACACTTGTTCCACCTTCTTCGAAATATAATTTGTCGTCGATCACGTCAACTCTGACATTGCCCCCGATAGTCCCCTCCGGGGAGATCTGGTCCATCACGAAACTAGCAAACAGCTGTTCGTCGGGGTCCTTGACATCGATAGCGAAAGCTCCGGTAGCGTGGACCTCGTCGACAAGCTCCTTAAGGAGGTCTGTGAAGGAGTCATAGTCTTCCTGGCTGAGTTCTATTGTTGACATTGCATTCTCCATTCTTCCTGCAAAGGCCTTATGCAAAATACAAGGAGAGTGTGTGAATGGAAGAAAGTATTGAAAGAGAGAAAGAAGAAGTAACCGGGTGGTCGATGACGAACACCGTCAAAATGCCGTCCCCGGCAACGGCGCCAAAAACTTGATCGCTCCGGGATGTGACCCAAAGAACGGTTGTAGTTTTACTGCAAGTGCACGGTGTAGCAGCGAGCGGGATATCGAACACATGGAGGACGAATGACTGTGCTTGTTCCAATCAACCTGGCTATTTAAGAGAGAAATTTGCCTTTGGCGATCCTGTCACAATCGTCAGACAAAAATGCAGAAATATCAAATCAAATAAAGAACGTCTAGGGAATGGGGAATCCCCGCTACTCATCGTATTTCATAAATGCGGTTTATCGGTATCAAAATTGCTTGAATGAGGATTTGGATGAACTAGTTGTAACTGAATGTAGAACCAAGCTCACGCTCTCGCGCTGTTGCCGGTCTATAGCTATCCTAGGTTTGGGTCCAATCTCTTGCAAACCCTAGCCTAGGGAAGCTAGCATTAGGATCAACATCATCGTCCAATCGCGCACCGAGCCCAATCTCTTGCAAACTCGGTCCACGACCTAGATTGGGATAGTTCCTACCCGTCCAATCTCTTACAAACGAGTATCGGCATGGAATTGCAACCGGAAATCCTAGTATCGGTCCAATCTCTTGCAAACCGATCTTCGAAAATCCGACTCCAACCCAATTCGGATTTCTAGGGTTTCCTATCAAATTGGGATCCAATCTCTTGCAAATCCCAATTGATATGAATACCTAGCCATCCGTAGTAAATCGCTCCCAATCTAATCCCTAATAACAATTCTAGCTCAATTTCTACCAATTCATCACAAATATGAAATTGGGCTTGTAGGGGTTCATCCCCACGCCCCAAGACGTGGAGACTACTCACAAATCATAGCGAGATCACAAAAATAATCGTTGAAATAAGCAATAGAATTCATCACAATATTGAGATAAGCAATAAAAATAGAATTTTTAAGGAAAAGAGATGCAAACCAATGGAGTTCTTCAATTAATCCAACAAAATTCCAATCTTTGTCTCCTCTCTAATCACAAGAATAAAGCTAAAAACTAATCTAAAAAGCTGCAAAAATCTAAGAGAGAGAGGCTCCCTAAACTAGGGTAAAAACAGGGCTTAAATAGCCCTCAAAATCGTCCAAAAACTGTGACCAAAATACCCCTGCACAGCCTGTTTTCCGCAGTTTTTCGCTACAGGCAGCGCATCGCACTCGGCCGAGTGACAAAAGTCGCTCGGCCGAGTGAAAACCCTGTAATTTTCCAGTAAGTCGGGGCTTTCAGGGGTCTCTACTTCGGGGGCGGCTCGGCCGAGTGAGTTGTCTTCACTCGGCTGATGACTTCATTGTACTCGGGCGGACGGGATTAACCACTCGGCCGAGTGGGTCTTCTGAAGTTCAGGCAGCCGAAAAACAGTAACTTGGATGTTTTGGGAGGGCTTCGTCTGGACGCCACTCGGGCGGACGTGATGTCATCACTCGGCCGATGTGGTCTTCGGTGCTCGGCCGAGTGCACACAAAACTCATGTCTGTTCTGGTCGGCCGAGCAGTGTCTCGCTGGTCGGCCGAGTGGCTCCTCCACTCGGCCGAGTGGGACACAAAAAATGCCCAATCTGCTTATTTTGGCCTCCTCGTCGCTCCTGTGACGTCCGTTCTTCTTCCGCTCCTCTCCAACAGCAAAATACCCCTCGGGGAGGTCGTCGGTGACCGTCTAGAGTAAGCGCATCTCGAGATCACTCCAAATCGCGCCAAATCACCTGAAATGCGACAAAAACAACAAATCGTGAAAAGCATCGCAATATCGTCGATATATCGTGAAAAACATGATTTGGGCGACCTAAATGGCATGCAAACATGCGGAAAAAAGGTGTAAAATAAGGAGTGATCATCGCTCATTCTCAAGCGCTGATAACTCCTCAAATAAGCTGTGGGCGACGCTCCGGTGTGCGTGAAAGTCCCTTGATCTCATTTTTGCTACAGATCGCTCCATATCTCCTGAAATACGACAAAAACGAGAAATAGTGAAAAGCAACGCGATATCGTCGAATAATCGTGGAAAATGCAATATGGACGATCAAAACGACATGAAAACATGCAGAAAAAAGGTGTAAAATAAGGAGCGATCAAAATCCACAAGCTTACCTCTTATTCGTCCTCGAGGAAGATAAGTAAAAGGCGAACCCGGCGGGTAAAAATAAGGAAAAAGGAAAAAGAAGATAGAAAAGAAAACAAAAAGGGAGGTGCTAGATCATTTCCTCAGGACGTGGACTTGCTTACTCATATAGCACACGGCGAATAAAAACATGCCAAAGATTTTTATCTCGATATCATGATCATATAAGGATGCATTCAATATAGAAACCCAAGAATATCAAAACAATATAAAATATGAAATCATTCTAGAATTAACATCGACTGAAGCATCTAAAGCAATATACATAATCATAGACCACACACTTTTCAATTGATCGCTTTCTATTTGGAGTATAAGAGATAACACACAATATGAAGCAATAAGAATAGAAAGGAGTGGTTTTCATGAAATGCATGCCAAGTTTCAATTCCTGGGTTTCGTAAAACTTTTAGTAATCTCACCGAGTATAGAAAATTACCTAGCATAGGTTGTCATGCACAGTCATGTAGCCACTCTCTCACTCATCATTGGATCCTCTCCCCCAAGCTTATCTATAAGCGTGGTGGCATCAAATTTAGCAATAAGACCATTCCCCATTTTTAAAGCTCCAAGAAATAAAAAGAAAAGAGGGAAGAAAGAAAGGAAAATGAAATGGGATCATATATGAACTTCTTTTCTCTTTTCTTCTTTTTTCCATAAAAATATATACAACTGTGATCCCAAATCAAAAGATAGAGAGATATACATGAATATTTTTTCTTTTTGATTTTGGGGTAGTAGGACCATGGATTTTTTACAACAAGGGGGATATGCCAATATAAGATTCGCTAAAGGGAGATTCACTAATGATTCTAAGTATAGAAATAATGCTCAAGGTATGTGGAGAAAGAAAAATATGTAACACTCGATTCACTCTATAGAATCTTGCACGACAACTTTCAGCAGAGTAATGTAATCTACTCAGTTTGATCTCAGAAAGTAAACTAATCCAGTTATATCAACATAGCATACATTCAATCAACCTGAAAGTGAAGCGTACAATTTTCATGCAGTAAGAAGTGATATAAGACAACAAAGCAGTACTCCAAATATAGGCAATCAATGCGTGAAGCTTGGTGTGTTTTCTATGAAGAGTATACAGTATAAATCATCAAACTCAGCTAATAGAAGAATTTCATTCACATTCATATAACAAAGGTGTGGGTTACTATTTCGAATGCATAGCAAGCATGTCATATGATATCTGAAATAAAAACGATGGCATGACAAAATAATATGCATATAGAGATAAGCTAATATCACGTCGTCATCATCACAAAAAATTCATCTCTAGCAAAAAGGGCTAAAGGAAATAAGGATAAAAGAGAATGAAAACTACTATACATATGCAGCATACAAAAAGTAAGAAAACGTGATGCATGGAAAAAAAAATGAAAAAGTGGGTGAAAAATAAGTGTAAAATAAAGAAAGGTGGGAAAAATAAAAGAAAAAAATGAAGAAAATAAAAAGTGCGTGAGACACTCACTCCCCCAAGCTAAACTGCACAGTGTCCTCAATGTGCAAAGTATGGCACACCGAGATAAATGACATGGGTGGGGTGGGTGAGGATGCATGCATGATGGAAATAAAAGAAAAATGAGATGGGTATGCAAATGATGTATGCAGAGATGCATATGGTGCATGCAGAGATCAAAATTGCGCAATATAAGTGTCCCCAAAAGTACCTCCTCTCTCCCAAAATGATATAGACAAGTATGAGCAAAATGTGACCAAAACGTGTGTGGAGGAGGGGGTACAAAATCAGCAGGCAGAAAATATCCAGAATAACAGCAGCAAAAGTATGAGAGGCATCCAGTGTGTGCCTAAGAGGGTGGTATAGCACCAGCACCGTCCTGTGGGGGGGAGGCGGCGGCGGCGGCTGGGTAGTGGTACGGGTGGTGGCAGCTGGCGGCTGTGACAGATGTGCAAGAATCTGGTTCAGGCTAGCCTGAATACCAGGAAGTAAAGCAACATGCCTCTGTACAGCAGCGATGGTAGCGGAGAGAGCCTGGAAATCTCCTCTTAGCCCACTAACTGCCCCCTCTAGAGCACGGACATGCTGAACTAGGGTGTCAGGGGGAGGTGGGGCAGAGGGTCGAACAGGTGAGGAACGGGGCTGCCTCGCACGGCTACCATAAATAACGGGTGCAACTACCTGGTGGGGCTGGGGTGCTGTGCTCACAAAAGGACGCTCAGTCTCTGTGGGAGGCTGAGACGCAGGAATGGTCGAAGAGGAAGGAGTAGCAGCAGAGGCCGAAATGGTGACAGAGGGCGAGGAGGACAGAGAGGTCGGTGACACAGAAATGGGGACAGAAGTCACGACACTCTCAGAGAAGACAGCTGCAGTGGAGACGGTAAGGTTGACGACTGGGGAGGTCGTGAAGTGCGAAGGAAATGACTCCCCAGGGGTCGAGAATAAGAAAGAGGAAAGGGACTCCACTGCGGAGGCAAAAGAGGGCTCGCCGCTCTCAATAATGATGGCAGGACGCTCAGGGCTCACAGCAGAAATGGGGTCAATGGAAATCGGCACAGGGGTGATGGTGGTGGTGGACGCAGGGGTACTCCCGACACTGACAGAAGTGTGGACAGAGGTGTCGGGAGGTGCAGACGAAGCAGGTGCAGGCTGAGGTATCACGGGGTCCAGGGGTGGAAGGAGGGGCTCCTGCTGAGCACCCTCAGGCTCAAGCACATACACAGCAGGGATGAGGACGTCCATCGCTGGAATCCACTCCCCTCCTGCGGGTCCAATATGAGTCCGAGCGGGGCTCAGGAGAATCATGTAATCAGCACTGAAAGGACCGTGCAGCCACACCCAGTGGTGCTGACCATGAGGACGAAGCATCCATAACGTCTATGGAAAGGAAAGTGGGGCCTGGTGGTCGAAGCAAGCTAGTAGGGAGGTCTAATCCGCACAAAGGAGCCAAGAGGGTAATCAGACCGTTGCAACAGATAGGCGTCCTAGCGCCGACAGAGATAATGATGCGGTCTAAATACCAACTGGCTATATCAATCTCAATGGCAGGGAGTAAAACGTCCCCACCCCTCTCGTAGGCCCGCGATCGAGTCATCGCGTAGAGCATGTAGAGATCCGGCGTCGACATCGTCCCCGGCTCAGACATCGCTAAGAAAGTGGTCACCATAAGGTGTTGTGCAATGCAGAGGCATGGGTGGAGGATAGCGGAGGCCTTGGCCCGGCTAGGGTCGAAGGCGAGGGGTAATCCCATGATACGTGTCTAGAAAGCGTATGTGTTGAATGATGGCGGTGGGATGTGCGTGTGACTGTAGGCTCGGTCTGGGTCCGGAACTGGGGGCAACTGAAAGTAGGCTCGGAGCATGTCGAGAGTGACATCGCACTCACGATCCATCAGTCGAAAAGAGCAACCACTTGGGGGCCTAGCTATAGAACTCAAGACCTCTAGTGTCGGACGGATGTAGGTATCCGTCGACACCGACAGAAAGTCACGCCACCCCCACGTTGTCATACAACTGGAGCAGCCCCTCTAATACCCCTAGGCGCTCAAAGTCGACTATGTGCACGAACCTAGTGGGTAAGATCGAGTGATGAGAGATACGCTTAAATCTGGCGCGATGCGCGTCATCTTTGAACGTGCACGTCGAACGCGAGGGCGGGCTGTGCCGGTGGTGGTGGGATAGGTGTGGTAGGAGGCGGAAGTGTGGGTGGTGGCGGGCTAGGTGGATGGGAGTCTGCTCTAGTGGAAGAGGAGCCAGACTCGCTGGTCCTCTTCCGCTTCGAGGCGGGCGCCCTCGTGCGAGACCTAGTGCGGGGCGTCATGTGAGCCGCGGAACGTGCCTACCCAAAAACGAATGCGAAGTGCTGAAAATATGAAGCGAGTATACCTGAGCACGATGCGAGAGCAAGCAGTGGATGCGTGCGAAGAATCGCCTCCTCCGAGAAGCTCCTAATACGTCCTGAATCTTCCCCAAGTTAGCCTGAAACAAAAGTTCGCAAATCAGCAATGAATATCAATATGTATGGGATAAGATCAGGTATAATAGATATATAAATATTAATTTAGATTTTGGGGCTTAATGGGCTTACGGACTGGAGAAAATGGAGAAAAATAGGATTTTGGGAGAAATGGGGGATGTGTGGCAAGGGGGCGGCGGCGGCGTCGGCGTCGGCAGTCGGCGGTGGGTGGTCGGCGGTCGGCGGCGCGGGTCGTGGGGCAGCGAGGCTCGACTGCGGGCGGTTGTGATTCGGGTGTGGCGAGGGTGAATACGAAGAGGTTCGGGGGAATTTGGGGGAAATTTCAAGTTTGGGAATTCGAGACGCGGACGCTGGGTATATAAAGGATGGGTCACTCGGCCGAGTGACGCGTTCACTCGGCCGAATGTCACGGTTTTAAAAAAATTTTGAAATTATTCCATAGAAGTCGCGACTCAGACGAGTAGATCTTACTACTCGGCTGAGTAGACAAAGGTCATTCGGCCGAGTAGCAAGGCTACTCAGAGTTTTAAGTGCAAGAAAGTATCTGATTCCCTCGGGCGAGTGACTAAGTCACTCGGCCGAGTGACATATAAATTACAGAGAGTAGTTTTTAGGATCTTCCCTGATCAGTACCCTACTCGGCTGAGTAGGGTCTTTGCTCGGCCGAATGACTAAGTCACTCGGCCGAGTGGCCTGCTGTTTTCAGCTCCAACTCTCTGTTTTTGCTCTAATTTCTGTTTTTCGTCTTCCCGTCAGTCCCTTCCTCCTCCTGAAGCATGAGCGCGTTCCTGGAGTGCTCCCCTTTGCCATGGTCATCCTCCATTCAAATGGTTACTCGTTCTACATCTCCTGTCATGAAAAAATAGAGCCAGTTGTCAGGATTTTTATCGACTCTAGACTCTAAACACTAAGAAAGATCTAAAACAAAAATAAAAATGAAAGATTCAACTAAAAATAAGATAAAACCGTCGGGTTGCCTCCTGACAAGTGCTCGTTTAAGGTCTTGAGCTCGATTCCTTAAGATTTTCGTTTAATGCTCGATGTTCGGCGCATGTGAGATGCGCGCGTCAAATTTGCCGGGAAGGCCACTTGGATTTAATTGTTATTGTTCGTAGGCATTCCTCGGCTCTCCCTTATCATGGGTGGTAGTGGGGGATGAGCCCCCCAAGCTTAAGCTTTTAGCGTTCTTTTTCTTTGTCGGTGATGAAGATTTCTTGTCAGGCGGAGCTTTCTTCAAAGGCTTTGCCATGGAGAGCTTGCATAGCTCCCTAATCCTTGCGACATCAGCGTCGTCTTTGTCATCAACCGTAGAATGATTCGGCGGGTCGTCCAACATTTCTCCATCTCTAGAAGATTGGCCTCCTTCGAAGCCATCATTGTGTAAGGCGCCGATAGCATGCGGCATAGCATTATCAATGACCTCGTCGAGGAGGTCCATGTAATCGACGTCCCCCGCCCAAGACATGTGCTTCATTGCCTTTGGAATGTGAAGTTCCACCTCTATGTTTCCGACATTCAAAGACAAGGTGCCCTCTCTCACGTCAACTATCACGCCGGCGGTGGCCAAAAAGGGGCGTCTAAGGATTATTGAAGTATCGCCCTCCTCCTTGATGTCCATAACCACGAAGTTGCACGGCAAGTAAATTCCTCTCGGTACTTGGAGTGGTATGTTCTTCGCAATTCCCATCAGCCTAGTGACCCGACGGTTCGCGAGTTGTATTCTCATATCCGTCGGCTTTAAGTCGGTCCCAGTATTCAATTTCTTAAACATAGTTAGGGGCATTAGGCTCACGCTTGCTCCTAAATCTACTAAAGCTTTTTGTAGTGGGACTCCTCCAAGCGTGCAATGGATGCAGAAGCTTCCGGGATCTTTAAACTTTGTAGGCTCCTTCTCCTTCCGGGTGAACCACGTACCTTGCTCGGCGAGCATTATCTTCTCCTTTCACTTCTTTCCCGAAATCAAGTCTTTTAGGAATTTGGCATAAGACGGGATCTCTACAATGGCGTCCAAGAAAGGGATATTTAGGCTCACTCCCCGCAAGTACTCAAGAAACTTGGCAAGCCGTTTTTCAATCTTTGCTCTTGCCAACCTTTGTAGGAAGGGTTCCGGTGGCATATAGTTGCGCTCCTTACGTGGCTTCGTAATTTCAGAATTTTCACCTTCTTTTGGCTCTTTCGGGCACTCCTCCTCATTAGCCGGCTCCTTGTCATCCAAAATTTCTTCCCCCGGTTCCTTGGTTTGAATCATGGCGGGAGTGGTGTCCTTTCCGCCCCTAGTAGTTACCGCCACAACCGCATTGATGTGGCCGGTATTGTCCCGTGGGTTTGGCTCCGGTTGAGCCGGCAATTGTTGAGTATTTTTGTTGAGCAATGCTAGTTGCTTCGATAATTGTGCCACGACGGTGTTGAGAGAGTCTTGTTGAGCGGTCAATCTAGCATTTACCTTCTTTTGTTCCGCCATGAATTCTTCAACCCTCACTTCATGATCGGACCTCGGTGGTGCTTGTGGTGGATTAGGTGCTCTCCACCCTTGATTATACCCCAGAGGTTTATATGGTCCCGCTTGTTGCCTCGGTTGGAAGTTTTGTTGTTGAGGCCCTCTCGGTTGAATTGCGGTTGTTGTGGAGGCCGAGCTTGAGGTGGTTACGATGGTGGGTTTAAGGTTCCATCATTATTTGCATATGAAAATCCCGGATGGTTTCTCATGGCCAGGTTTGCCCAATAACCGGTGTTTCCCGCAACGTATTGGACTTGCTCTATAGCTCCCTCTCCTTGCTCTCCTCCAACATACATGACATGGGCTTGGTCTTGCCAATCGCCCATATTTTCTCTCGGAGTATATGTGGTGGGGGTTCCATGCGGATCACTTATCAACTTCTCCAATCTCTCTACGACCTTGTGGAGGGAATCAAACTTCGTAGAGAGCTCCGCTACGGCTTTTGCCTCTTAGATACTTGTTTGCTTCAAGGAGGATGAAGAATGTCCTCTCTCGTCGCCCCATAGTTGGTTATTAGAGGCCATCTCCTCAAGTAGGGCCGTAGCATCATCCAGCGTCTTAGATAATATGGCTCAATTAGCGGTTGCATCGATGATTTGCTTGGTGCCCGGTTGCAATCCATTGTAAAAGCTATGCACAAGTGATGCGTCCGGAATGTAACCCCGAACGATGTCGTTTACCGCAAGCGCACGGTACAGTGGCAAGCGGGCATCGAACACGGGGAAGCGGTGCTATACTACCTATCCACTCCTAGGTTGAGTTAGACTTGCGGGTTTATTGGTGGATGTGAAGTGCGGAGGGTCATGATGGTGATGGATGCGAACGTCGTGTCACTCGATGTTGCAAATATGGGGTTCCACACAAAGACAGAGAGAAATAAAATACAAAAGATTAGGGCTTAGGGCTCGCCACTAGGACCGTCGGATATCGACGCTAGTCTAGGACTCTTACGTTGTGTTAGTTTTATTGGGGATTGTAGCATCTAGGAAGTGAATTCATGTGTCTGGGCATCATGAATCTAATGTATCGCATTAACCCCGCTCTCGCAATAGGCACATACGATACATGCATTAAGGATCTACAATAATCTCACCACTCTCGTGGTTCGAATGCTCTCAACTCATGCCACTCTCGTGTGTTAGAGCTTCGAGGTATTTTGGTGGCTCTTATTGACGCAATGGCGGTAGCCGTTAATTAGTTATATAGTTCATCGGTGGATCCCCTCAAGGCACGAGCCGGGCATAGTCACGTGCCTCGGTTGAATCCACTAACTCCCTAATTAAATCTGTAGGATATTCCTTAAGCTAATCGATTCCACCGACCGTGGGCACGATCTCGGTACGAATTCTCCTAGGGATCTTGCTAGATCAACCAAAATACAACCCCATTTATAACCAACACACCACAAAACCCCAACTTTGCATCCAAGTCATAAGATCCATGGGCTAATCCCTTAGCCCTAGAAAAGACTACTCAAGCATAGCAATATCAATAGATAATATAACGCACAAAGATTTCATTGCATGCATCAAGAATTGATAAACAATAATAAATCACAAAGAAATAATAATAGAATTAAAAAGGGCAAAAATACTTATCTTGATACCAAGGAGGGGCCTAGGGCATAGCCAAACTCCCCAAAAGATCGTCTCCATAAAAGTTTAATAAAGATATAAAAATTCTCTTTAGAAAAGTATACAAAAATCTCCTCAAAATCTAATCTAAAAGTCTCCGTAAAAGCTCCGAATGGAGTCCCCCCAGGCTGCCACCTCCTTTCCCCTACAGAAAACCCTCGCTAAAAACCCACTCCAAAAATCCGGGTGCAGGGCAAGAAATGGGCCCACAGTGACTCGGTCCGAGCACAAAGCTGCTCGGTCGAGTCGTTCGGCAGCTCGGTCCGAGTAGTAGGTTGCTCGGTCCGAGTTTTACAGAGAATCAAAGCCCCCAAAATACGTCGCTCTGCCAACCCAGGCTGATTCGGAGCTGCTCGGTCGAGTAGGACGTTGCTCAGACCGAGCAGGAGGTTGCTCGGTCCGTGTAGAAGGTTGCACGGTCGATTGGGGACTAAAAACGCACTTCAGCCTCATTTGCACATGACTCGGGCCGAGTAGAAGGTTGCTCGGGCCGAGTAGAAGGTTGCTCGGGCGAGTTGGACACCAAAAACAGCATTCTGACCGAGTAGTGCATGACTCGGGCCGAGCAGAGTGCTACTCGACCGATTAAGCTGCTGAGAACAATTTCAGCACTACACCATCAACTTGCAGAAATTCCCCAGGGCTCATCCGACCTCCGATTTGCACGTTCTTGGTGACGTTGGAACCGTCTTGAAGTCTACTATCTGTAAAAAATATCAGAATAATAGTGAAAAATCCCAGGTAATAGAAAATTTAGAAATAGTAGACGGATGTCCTGTTTTCATCACTTCGGGTCGCTTGATTCCTTCGCCGCGTCATAGCTCGATCGCGCAGCTTTCTCTCTTGCCCCTTCCTTGCTCTAGTATTCTTCTTTGGCATCTTGAGCATGTCATCATGAGTCTCATTGGTGCTCTCACGTCGCCGATCGTCTTATTGCTCCAAATTGCTCCAATATCGCTCCAAATCCCTGAAATGGAATAAACGCTCCAAAAGTCATATTGTTCCAAATAATAGCACAAAAGCATATAAAATGGGGGTTTGGAGGGTGAAATGTGTAATGAAGATATGCGATAAAACATGTAAAATAGGTGCATATCAAAATCCCCATGCTTCAATACTATGGTGGGGGCATTGGTGTTGGAGATCTTTAAAGCGCTCCCATGCCTCAAATAGAGTTTCATGCGGTCCTTGCTTGAAGGACATGAGCGCACTCCTTACCTTGACTGTCTTGGATGGTGGGTAGAATTTGTTAATAAAAGCACTCGCCAACTCATTCCATGTGGTAAAGATCCCCTCCGCTTGCGTCCTCAACCAATACAATGCTTTGTCCCAAAGGGTAAATGGGAAGAGGCGCAGTCGAATAGCGTCCGCCGGTACACCCGGCATCTGAAAAGTGGCGTATTTGGACAAGAACAACTGTAAATGGTAGTGTGGATTCTCGTGGGAGTTCCCATGGAATGGGTCTTGTTGCATCAACACCACAAGTCCCGTTTTGAGCTCGAAGTTCTTGTCCGCCGCCAACTCCGACATCACAATAGACGAGGTAGTAGAAGTAGTCTTAGGCCGTAGCCTATCTCTGATAGAAACAAGCCTAGCCATGTTTGCCGCTAACTCCTCCGCTGTCTCCGGTCGGTTTATATGATTGTCCTCTATAGCAAGTCTCCTTTCGGCTCTAAGCCTCCTTGTCGTACGCTCGATCTCAGGATCAAATAATATATCTTCTTGATACGCCTTCGATCTCGTGTACATGCACAGAAAAAGAGAATCTCGATGGAATCGTTAGCATAATAGAGGAATAAAAAGATAAAAATAATAAAAAGAAAAAGAAATAACTAAGTAAAGAAAATAAAATACCGTCGCCTCCCCGGCAACGGCACCAAAACTTGATCGCGCCCGGATATACACATGGAAAACGACTGTAGTTTTACCGCAAGCGCATGGCGTACTGGCGAGCGGGTATTGAACTCAGGGATGACAATTGACAGTATCTTACCTTGATCACCTAACTATTGGTGGAATGAGAATAGTTTTGGTGGTAGTGTCACAATCGTTCAAATAGCAAATAGATATCAATATAATAAAAGCGTTTAGGGATAGGAAATCCCCACTACGGACCGTTTCTTATCCTTGTGGATCATGAATATCAATATTACAAGACTTGAATGTAGGTGAACTAGTCGCAACTTAATGTAAAACCAAGCTCACGCTCTCGCGCTATTTCCGGTCTATAGCAACCTAGATTAGGGCCCACTCTCGTGCAAACCCTAACCTAAACCACTAGCGTGAAGATCGACATCGTCGTCCAATCGCAACTCGAGCCCACTCTCGTGCAAACTCGAGCTATGACCTAGGTTATGATAGTTCGTATTCGTCCAATCTCTTGCAAACGAATATTAGTATAGATTTGTAATAAAAATGCTAGCTTTGGTCCAATCTCTTGTGTAACGCCCCGCTCCCCAAAATACGACGGGAGCGAGAGCGTTAATAGGGTACGCTTGAACCGGAGCGGTGAAGCTCGGGTTCATTAAGCGTCTGTGGTAAAACGCAAGGGCAGGTCCCTCACACGCATTTCAGAACAACCAGAATTATTCATACATTACAAGACACATCCAGAATAATAAGCATCCGTACACGAAATAAAAACAGCAAGCCTCACTTGGGCCGAAATACAACAATAATAACGTACACACAACCACAATGGAAAGTAACTAAGGCAAGCAGCAACGATAAAGGTCCTCTAGTCCTCCGCAGGGAGAGACTCAGCGTCTATAGCGAACTCCTGACTCTCCAAGTCAGGTGTCTCGTAAGGAACCTCCTGGTACTCAGGCTCGGGATCTGACATACATCCAAAAACATGAATGTATGTCAGCAAGGGTCTGCAAGAAGATGTTAGAACCCAAGGCAAGATATACAAATTTATACTGGATTTAAGATGCAATTATAAATTAAACGAGATACTAATAAAAGCTTAAGCATGCTGATTTTAATGTAAATACATCCTATCATGCAGTTCTAAACAATCTGACGGGTAAAGTAAAGCATGTCAATTTCACTTTGCAACAATTTCAATCTGCAAGTTTCAAGTTAGTGTCACACGTCTATAATAGGGTTCTTGCCTTTAGGACGTAATGAGTTTGTCGTTCTTCACACGGGGGCTTACCGTGCTTGGCGCTAACCCACCGCATACGGGTGGTGCCCTTGAAGAGAGTACCCTGTCATACGCCTAGTAGCCGCTCAACCCTAACCCCACCCCAAGATTTGTGCTGGAACACGAGCCAGCCTAGTCAACTCACATGACATCACGAAAGTCACGATTTCGCCTTCGAGGCGCACGATTTCACGATGTCTCACTCTCTTGTTAGTTATGCAGCAATAACATCATCAATTGTTCTTTTACAGCATTTTCCAGGATTACAAAACAACATTCCCAATAATTTAACAAAAGAGTGAACATGAGAGTTTAACGATTACGATGCAGAAAGCTAAGTTTACATACATTTGTTCTAAACTAAGGTATATCAAATTATATGCCGTTGGATCCCATTTTTAGCCACGGATGTCGTGGAAGTGATTTCATGCGTCATTTCACGTGCATGTTTTGAGTTATGTAACTTTACATGCAGAAAGCTAAAAGAGCATTTACCTTCACAAATTCACTATAAATTGCATACTTGCCTGTTTTCGGTGATTTTGGTGACGTTGGGTTCGTCTTGACGGGTACTTCGTTACGGTATGTCCGGTTTTCTGTTTTAGTTAAACAAATCACTAAATTAGACATTTTGCAACATACGTGCAATATTAAAATAACACCCGAATTGGGTTCGCCTAATTTTGTCAGGATCTACGGCTAGTGTAACGTTTATATTGTGTCACACTAACCTGATACAGCTTATTTTTATACTAATATTATTACTCTAACATCATTAAACAAATAATAACATGCTGAATTAAATATTACAAACAAATTAACATTTGTATTTTAACATTAACATCATACTAATTAATACTAACTTACCATAAGCTAATAGCATGGTTAACCTAATTATAAAGTTTATATTTAATAGCCCCCACCAACTTATACCTACCACTAACATGACAAATAATACAATATTACTAACTTTCTCTCTCTCTGACTCTTTTTCTCTCCTTCCCTGTCTCTTTGTCTCTCTGGCTTTCATTCTTTTCTTTTCTTTTTTTTTCAAATCGTTTGCAGGCAAGGGGAGAACGCACGCTAATGAGGGAGGGGGTCTTTACCGTCGCACGGAGGAGGAGGGGGCCACGGCGGCGGGCTACGGATCTCAGGCGGCGGTGACGTCGTCCAGGTGGCCGGCGGCGGCTTCATGGCGTGGGGGCGGCTCCGGTTGGCCGGCGGCGTGAGCTGAGGGTGGAGGCCTTGGGTGAGGGAGGAGGGAGGAAGAAGATAGGATATGGAGATTTGATTTGTTCTTGGGATTTTTGTTTTCAGATTTTGTTTTTGTGGTTCAAATCTGAAATTCCATCTCAGTTTTGATTTCTTGGTTGTTCGAATCTGAGATTTGGCTTGTAAGAATCTGAATTTGATTTCAGTTTGGGTTGATTTGATTTTGGGGAAGAGCTTGTTGGGGGCTGATTTTGGCTTGGAGCTGAATTTGCATTTGGCTTTGAGTATTTGTTTGCAGGGGAATCTGGTTGATGGGTTGCAATGAAGAAGAGGAAGACGATGGGGGTTAATTGTCGTTGCTGTTAAAAACAATGGAGTTGGGGAGCCTTGATGGGAGGAAGCTGGCAGTGGGGGAAGGAGATGGAAATTTTGGTTGGATCTCACCTAAACAATCGGTGGGATTCATTAGGGGTTAATTAGTAATTAGTAATTAGTTAGGGTAAATAGTTAGGGTTAAAATAATTTCATCCAATTAGTAATTCTCCATTTTTAGTAGAATGTGATTGTTAAAAAAAATAATGACGTAATTAGTGAAAGTTAAGTGTGATTAGCAATTTTGTAATTAGTGGGATAATTAAGTTAAGGTAATTAGTGAAAATCGATAGTCGGTTAATGATGATACGGTAAAACGAAGAACGGATACGCGCTCGCATTGACGCACAAACATAGAACTCGCGTACGAAAACATCTGGATGGTCAAAATGAAAATACGGGCACACACACAATGTTACGTCTAGTAGATGCCGGCCATTACATCTTGCAAACCAAATCTAAAGAATTTCGATTATAAACTTAAGTCGAATATCTAGGCCTTCCCATCAATTGAGATCCAATCTCTTGCAAATCCCAATTGAAGGAAATTCCTAGCTACTCGCAGTAAATTAATCAAAACCTAAACTTTCTTCAATCCTAGCAACAATTCTATTCATTCATCACAATTCAAAAGATCGGGTCCATAGGGTTCATCTCCATGGCCTAGAATGAATAAACTACTCACAAATCATCATGGAAATCTCAGAAATAAAGCAATAGATCATAGCACAATTCATCGCAAAGAAGAGACAATTCATAAAAATAAGATTTTTAGCAAGAAAGAACAAACCAAAATTGTCGCCTATGATCTCCAGCTGAGATTTCACAAAAGAATAGACATCAAAAAATAATAGAAGTCTCTCCTCAAACTAGGAAAAAAACTAGGTTCAAATACAAGCCAAAATCGTCCAAAAAACCCTGACAGAATTACCCCTGCGCAACCCAAAATTCGCAATCTGTGTAGCAGTCGGAATGCATCACTCGGCCGAGTAACAATGTCACTCGGTCGAGTGACAGACCCAATAATAAAATAAAGAATCTGGGGTTTCGGGGGTCTGTCTCTCTGACTGACTCGGACGAGTATGCTTCTTTAATCGGCCGAGTAAGCAATCGTGCTCGGCCGAGTAGGCTTCTCTAAATTTTCCAGTAACTTGGCCCTTTCTCGGTTGAAAATCCCTGTTCAACTCGGGCGAGTGAGCTTCCTCACTCGGCCGAGTAGGCTTCCTGGCTCGGCCGAGGAAACTTTGAAATTTTGCTGTGCGTATCCGTTTCACTCGGCCGAATACAGCTCCTGACTCGGCCGAGTAGAGTCTCTGTTCGGCCGAGTAGTTGTATCTGTCTTCTTTTCTTCTCCTCCTCGACTCCTCGTCGATTCTATTGAATTTCTTCCTCTTCCGCTCATCCTCAAGCGCTGATAACTCCTCAAATAAGTTGTGGGTGACGCTCCGGTGTGCGCGAAAGTCCCTTAATCTCATTTTTCCTTCAGATTGCTTTATATCTCCTGAAATACGAAAAAAACAAGAAATAGTGAAAAGCAACATGATATCATCGAATAATCGTGGAAAACACAATATGGGCGATCAAAACGACATGAAAACATGCAGAAAAAAGGTGTAAAATAAGGAGCGATCATGACTCCACATGAGAAAGATGGTTAGTTTTGATAGAAAGATTGACACTTATTTAGGGTATGTTTGGATTGAGAGAAAATGAATGAAAGAAAAATGAAATGAAAAGAAAATAGAAAGAGAAAGAAAAGAAAAATGAAATGAGAATTTTTCTCATGTTTGGTTACAAAAAAATTGGGAAAAAAGTTAAAACGAAATGTGGACATTACTTTTATTAGTTACAAATTGAAAATGAATAAAAAATAATTTAGCCAGTTACAATATGAACTTAGATCCTTCAACCATTGTACTAAATTTATTTTTTTAAAATTAAAAATTTGTTCGTTATTTTGAAAAATTCGTTAAGTTAGCATGCAAATTGTAACGAATAATTCGCTAATACTATAAATATTATGGTTCATAGATAATATGTTATTAAATAGTAGGCGAATAATTTACAAATTTTGTTTAAAAGTTTGAAATAATTTGCATGTTATTTGAAAAATTCATACATAAGATGTGGATTTTTCAAGAAACAAGTGAATAATTTTCTATTATAAAAAAATCACTAAATTATTTGTTACCTTTTGAACAATTCATGAATGAATGAAAATGCGTTAAAGAGTCGGAATTTATTCGGAAAATAAGAAAATTATTCGTAAGCTATTTGAAAAATTCGTAAATAATTCATGAATTTTTAAAAGATCGCCAACTATTTGTGAATTTTTTAATTTTGCGAACTATTCTCTACTTTTTGAACAATTCATGAATATATATTTAAGGTGTTTTTTGAAAAATTCGTCAATTTTTCGTGATTTATTTGAAAAATTCGTGAGGAATTTACGAATTTTTCGAACAATTCACGAATAGAAAATTGTTAATGTTCATAATTTTTTGAAAAATTCACGAATTATTCACAATTTTTAATACAAAATTATGAATCGTAAATTCTTTATTAATAACAATAGCAAAAAAAATACAAATACATGAATGTGAGAGAAATTAGTTTAGCTCTCTTTTCTCTTATTTTTCTTGGGCCAAGAAGAGGAAAAACTCAAAGAAAAGTGTTATTATGAATTTTCCTTTGTTTTCTTTTATTTTTATTTTCCTTTGTTTTTTTCATTTTCATTTTCTTTTGGGTTTTATTTTCAACCAAACAATGGAAAATATTTTTTCTTCTAACTTTGTTTCCTTTTCTGTCCTTTTCTTTCCTTTTTCCTTCAAATCAAACACCCCCTTAAAAGCAGACACTTGTGTTATATGGGTCGTCACTTATTTAATAAAATTCATCATTTATGTTATAAAGTTATAGTATTTACTTAATTTACGTTGTTACACGCACAAACAATGAAAAAAGAGGAATAATATAGTAGATACCACATTGATGAAACAAGAAATTTAACTCAAAAAAGAAGCATACTTTCAAGTTAAAAGGGATCGCTATGCCCGTAAAAACGAACAATTTGGTCAATTAGGTTGTCCAAAAAATTGAAAAATGTTATGAATCAACTACTTGGGGAGGAACCCCCAGCTCTTTATTTATAGGCAATAGGGGAGAATACGAATATGTGCTACAATGATATGAGCCTATCTCTAGGTTAGCCCAGAATCTAAACCAACTCCGGTTAAATAACCGTTCACAGCACTCCCCCTTATCCAGCCATAGGTGTGGACTCTGCCCATGAATACTTTAGGATTCTGAGCATAGAAGAGTCTCACATGGGGTGGATACTTCAGGATCCTGAGTTGGTGAGATTTGCCTCGTTAAAACCTTTAGCTATGAAAACCCCTGTGGGAAAAACCATAGTTAAGGAAAAAGAGTACAAACTCTCTCTAACTCCTCCTGATCTGTATAAGCTCTTAAGCTTTCAGATCTCTTAGGCGTCTCATTCCAATCCTTTGTACAAGCTTCCTAAAAGTGGCAGTAGGAAGGGCTTTAGTGAACAAGTCTGCCAAATTGTCACATGATTGCACTTGTCTGATGTCGATCTTGCCATCTCTCTGTAGCTCGTGCGTCCAAAAGATCTTTGGTGAAATGTACTTTGTTCTGTCACCTTTGATGAAGCCACCTCGTAACTGAGCTATACAAGCCGCATTGTCCTCGAAAATTGTAGTAGGTTCGAGATCTCCAGTCTTCAATCCGGTAGTAGACATGATATGGTGGACAACTGAGCGTAACCATACGCATTCTCTGCTTGCTTCATGGATGGCAATGATCTCTGAGTGATTGGATGAGGTCGCATCAAGGTTTGCTTGATGGATCTCCAGGAAATGGTTGTCCCTCCATAGATAAACATGTACTCAGTCTGTGACTTCGCGTTGTGGAGATCAGACAAGTAACATGTATCAGCATAACCAGCAAGTGTAGAGGATATTCCATTTTTGTAGAAGAGTCCCAAATCTGTAGACCCTTGGAGGTAGCGCAGAAAGTGCTTAATCCCGGTCCAGTGGCGCTGCGTGGGCGTTGCGCTGTATCTGGCTAGCAAATTTACTGCGAACGCTATGTCGGGATGCGTGCAATTTGCCAGATATTTACAGATATCTCAGCGATCTCTTCAGGAGGTCCGATGAGATTCATGTAGTCTACGTAGTTATCGATTATTACGAATCCTTTTCCCTTTGTTCTTATGAAGATACAAGGGCAGACTTCATTATTATTGAATCCTTGTTGAACAAGGAATTCGCTGAGTCTGTTATACCACATTCTTCCTGATTGTTTGAGACCATACAATGATCTTTGTAGCTTAATAGAGTAGACATCTCGAGGTCTATCTTTTAATTCAGTAGGCATTGAAAAGCCGTCAGGAAGTTTCATGTATATCTCCTTGTCGAGATTACCGTATAGATATGTAGTCACAACATCCATTAACTGCATATTTAAACCTTCCTTTGCTGTTAAGCTTATCAGGAATCTAAAGGTGATCGCATCCATGACCGGTGAGTAGTTTCGTCATAGTCAATATTTGGTCTTTAGGAAAAGCTTGCGCTACAAGCCTTACTTTGTAGCGTGCGATCTCATTATTTTCATTCCTTTTTCTTACGAATACCCTCTTGTATCCCACAGGTTTGACACCAGTAGGTGTCTGGACTATTCTCCAAAAGACTTGCGTTTCTGAAGCGAGTCCAGCTCGGCTTCTATTGCCGGATTCCACTTTGGCCAGTCATTTCTACGTTTGCATTTAGCAACGGAATGTGGATCATGATCATCGTCGCTTCCAGCGACGTGAATAGCAATGTGAAACACGAAGTCATCGTCGACAACTGTACTCTTTCTGTCTAATACCTCCCATGTACGTACATAATTTAATGATATTTCAGTTTCTCCCGGCAGTTCCTCTGCAGTGGATTCCGGGAGGGGAGAGGATATGGACACGAGCTCGTTTCTCTGTGGGGGTATCGTCGCA
Source organism: Scilla litardierei (assembly GCA_030789695.1). Taxonomy (NCBI): domain Eukaryota; kingdom Viridiplantae; phylum Streptophyta; class Magnoliopsida; order Asparagales; family Asparagaceae; genus Scilla; species Scilla litardierei. The sequence goes on from CM061134.1 coordinate 42,241,131, forward strand.
AGGTCTCCGGATATTTTTCTTGGATTTTTTATCCTTGAAGCCTAGTGGTCTGCCTCTTTTCTGTTGAGGTGCAGCCACTTCTGCTGCTGGTGGATTGCATCCATCCTTTGGGATGTTAATCCTAGCTGGAGTGTTTGCAGCAGGGATGTGTGATTTGACAATCTTCTGGTTGTCAGTAAAAGAGTCCGGTAATCTATGAACTGTGTTCTGGATGTGCAAGATCTTCAGGATCTCATCATCACATTGTTTTGTTATCGGGTCGTAGTGGGTCAAACTTTTTGTATCCCACGTTAACATTTGCTTCGCGCTAGACTTTTCAATGTCAAGGCCCATTTTGGGGAAATATGTCTCATCAAAGTCACAGTCTTCAAGACGTGCCTTAAAAGTGTCCCCCGTTTGGGGTTCTAGGTATCTTATAATAGAGGGTGAGTCAAACCCTACATAAATACCTAGGCGACGTTACGGGCCCATCTTGGTCCTCTGGGGTGGTGCAATGGGGATATAAACTGCGCAGCCGAAAATTCTCAAGTGAGAAATGTTCGATGGCGTTCCATATGCAAGTTGCATTGGAGAGAGACTCTGACCTCCAGAGGGTCTTATTCTTATTAGTGATGCAGCATGCATAATCGCAGGTCCTCATGCATCCACCGGGAACTGGGATTTCATTAGCACTAGACGTGCAATCCATTGGAGTCTTTTAATTAGCGACTCAGCTAACCCGTTCTGGGTGTGAACATGCGGCACCGGATGTTCAACTTCTATTCCCGTTGCCTGGCAGTATTCTTGAAATGACTGGGAGGTAAATTCCTCCGCATTATCCAGACATATTTTCTTTATTTGGTTGTCTGGAAAGTGCGCCCGCAACTTTATAATTTGTGCCATGAGCTTTGCAAAATCTAAGTTGCGGGTCGAGAGTAGACACACATACGAGTATTTTGAAGATGCATCGATCAGTACCATGAAGTACCGGAAATGCCCACTGGGGGGTGGATGGGTCCACATATGTCTCTGTGTAGTCTTTCGAGGAAGCTTGGAGACTCAATATCCACTTTAAGTGGTGATGGCCTTGTTATTAATTTACCCTTGAAGCAGGGTACACAAGGGAATTCTCCCTTCTGAAGAATCTTCTGGTTCTTCAGGTTATGCCCATGGGATTGTGATAAAATGCGATGCATCATCGCAGATCCAGGGTGGCCAAGTCTATCGTGCCAAAGTAAAAATTTGGCTAATGTCGGGCACTTCAGGTGCCCTCAGATTTGCTTCCTCTCTCCGAATCTTTATATGGTAGAGGCCCGAGGAGAGGCTCTCAAAACGTTCAAGTATGGTTTTAACTCTATTTTCTTGAGACGTTACATACAGTAATTCATTTTCTTTTACATTTGCTGTTTCCAAGTGGAATCCGTTCAGACGGATATCTTTGAAACTTAGTAAGTTTCGCTTGGAATTCGGAGAGTATAATGCATCTTTAATTTTAATTTCTGTTCCTTTGGGAAGCAATAAGGTTGCATTCCCAGAACCTTCAATTATATCCGATGGCCCTGAAATGGTATTTACAGGGCTCTTATACGGTGTAATGCTATGAAAGTAGCATTTATCCTGAAGGATCGTATGCGTCGAAGCACTGTCTACCAAGCAATCATGCGAGCATTCCATCTAAAAAGATGAGTAAGACATTTGCATTCAGAAACTAACTTTTATTCAAAGGAAATCAAATTACATTTAAAAAAAGCTCTCATAAGATAAATTGTTCTGAATAAAATGCTAAGATAAATAAAGTTGGCTAATCAAGCATGTCCTCTGATTCAAAGTCTTTTGCTGTGAACTTGAATGCATTGTTTGCAGCCACCAGGTTTGATTCAGCATTCTTTTTCTTGCTTTGTTTATAAAGCTCCTGGAGATGCAGTGGGGTCCGGCACACTCTGGACCAGTAACCTGTCATGCCACAGCTGTGGCACTGGTCATCCCAATCCCGTCTTTTTTCTTGTTTTCATTTCTGCGCCAGGTGAACTTGCGCTTCCCTTCATTCTTTTGCTGCTGTGCTTGGGCCTTGGCTCTTTTGTGTTGTCCCCCCTTTCTGTGGTCCTTTTTTTCTTTTATTATCTCTCTTCTTTTTGAAGGAAGAGGTGTGCTGAGCTTCTGGTAGAGGGGCAGTGCTAGGAGGGCGCATATTGTGAGTGGCGAGAAGAAGCTCTCTGTTTTGTTCGACCATGAGTAAACATGACAGCAGCTTAGAATACTTGGTGAACTTGCATTCACGGTATTGCTGCATGAGTATCGCATCTTTTTCATGGAAAGACGTATACGTCTTTTCCAGCATGCGATCTTCTGAGACTTTCTCACCACACAATTTCAGGCGTGAGGTGATGCTAAAAAGTGCTGAGTTGTACTCAGCAATGGACTTGAAGTCCTGTAGTCTCAGGTTCTCCCACTCATATCTTGCTCTTGGGAGTATAACATCTCTCTGATGTTTATACCTATCCTCAATGACGGTCCATAGCTCAAGTGGATCTTCGACCGTAAGGTACACAGCCTTTAAGGTCTTGTCCACATGGCAGTGAATATAGATAATGGCTTGTGCCTTTTCTATATCACTAACATTTTTTTGTTACAGCAGCAATGAGGGACTTTGCCCGCAAGTGAAACTTTACATCTAGCTGCCAGCTCAGATAGTTTCTACCTGATGCATCCAGCACTTCGAAATCAACGCTTGCCATTTTAGCCATTTATCTAGCAGAGCACAAACATGCATGAATTAATAATTTAATCAAAGAAAACATTTTCATGCGGATGCAATATTTAATGGAAGCTAAATGCGTGGATCGGCCAATCCCACATAGAAAAATTCCAAAATCCATACAGTCCATATTACACAATTTGCAGCTTAAAAGGAAAGTACAACTTTGAAAACTCCGTGGGTCCCATATTATATCTCTAGCTTCAATTGTGGCCTCCGTCTCCATGGAAGTTGGCTTCTGTCTTTGACATTTACATAAATTCCTCACTACAATTTCTCTCAAAAGTAAAAGAAAAGTGCGGGAAAAGAAATGTAAGACTTAAACAGCAGATCCAAAAACCACATTTAGCCATTCATGCAGAGATATTGTGCTCATCAACATTTTCATTCACAGATATCGCAGGCAGTTATATTCGCAAGAGGATAAAAATATTTAATCACTTAATAATTATTGGACCACTGGGTAACGTCATACACCGTTAGGTTAGGTGACTAATGGCAGAGCGGTCGCAGGATCTTTCTAATTATTAAGTTTTAAATATAATGCACAACCACGCATATAATATCCACAGAATTAGCCAGTGATGTAAAGCATGTATAAATGATTTTACAGAAAAAGTTATTCGATACAAGGGTTGTAAAGTATGTGGGTTTAATCAATCAGATTGAATATGAGTCCCAAAATGACATTTTCTATGTAGATTAAATCATCCCAAATACCCCAAAAATCCCCAAAAATCCCTCATTTGTCCACTTATTGCTCCATGATATACCGCGATTTTTTTCATGAAATTTAAGGCCCACAAACGCCCTTTTTAATTTTTAGCCCAAAAAGTAGCCTTCGCCCCCTTTTCTCCCTTTTTTTGAAGAAAAACTAGCATGCGGGCCTGAAGCCCGCAGGTTGGCTGCGGGCTTCAGGCCCGCAATCAATTTTTTTGAAACTGGGCTCAAGGCCCAGTAGGGTTTTGGGGGCGGCGGCTAGGGTTAGCCGCCGCCGCCCCCTTGTTTCTGCCGATCGACGGGGGGGAGGGGCCCTGTAGGCGGGAGCGGCAGGGCGCCCCCCCCCCCCCCCCCCCCCCCCCCCCCTAGGGGAGCAGCGGCCGCCGCCCCCTGCAGGGGGTGCAACGGCGGGGGACGCCCCCCTGCAAGGGGGCAGCAGGGCGGGATACAATTTAGCTCAGAATCTAAACCAATTCTGGTTAAATAACCGTTCACAACAAAAAAGTATTAAAAGGTAAATAGTTCCAACAAAAATGTGGCCATTTAAGACCAAAACATATATAGTTATGATGCGAACGAAGACACACCACCATATGGAAACATGTTATATAGCTAAAAAATAGATACACAATTTTGAGCGAAAGGGGAGCACTATACATATAAAAGTGGGTAATTTTAAATGCTAAAAGACTATCCTATTCTTTTAGTCTCATAACTTTACATTGAAAGATAAGCTTACAGTGAAAGATAAGTTTACAGAATTAATTAGCAGATTCTAATTTTAGTTAATAAAACTATATAGATTTGACATGAAACAAGATAACGTAAATGCCATGAAGTCATCTCTTTAGAGAGAGAGAGAAGGAGAGAGAGAGAGATGTCGGCCAAGCAAACACATACAAATTTAATTCGTGAGCCGCGACTGTTGATAAATTGTGCGGAATGGGAAATGAATGGCCCCATATACATAATGAAGCTAACTGAATGAATTGAGCTGCATACAGTGAATTCCAATAACTAGGCCGGCCCACTTATCTATATATAATGCTGATTGATCACAATTCACATCAGCTGGCCAATTAAAGAGCAGTAAATCAAAAACATCTTGGAGACAAGGTGACGGATACAATATAGCTCTCATCTGTTTGTCGTTGTCCATCATGATGTGATGCTACTAGATTTGGCTCTGTACTTTTAGTTTGACATCTACTGTACACACACTCTCTCTCTAACTCATTAGTAGCATCTTTATCAAGAAGGCACTTTATATATAGTTAGCCTGTCATGGTCTCAGGAACTGTCATGTCACAAACAACACACTGTCGTCATATATATAGGTGGCCACTGAGTTTAGGCCGTGTTAGGCTTATGAGATTTTTTAGGATCGAACGACAGTTGGCGTGGGTGTTGCTTGCTCTTATTGGTTGTTTAACTTGACAGAAAAAGATCAACAACGTGCTCTCTAATTCCATGTGTTCTCTAAAACCGCATTCTGAAGCACCACTACAACTGTTGGCAATATTTTCTCAGTTAACAGATTGTCCAGGATTGCAATGATTTTGTTAGTACAGCCCACTATAAGATCATCATGTCCATTAAGCCTGCAGACGGCATGACCTAACAATGGCCCATTAAAGCCCGTCATCTGTTGATTAGGCAATTAATATGTTAGTGATGAAGTTACAAAAATACCTTTTACTAATCATTCTATATATACTTCTCAAAAGGGAATAAAGGCATCTGATTCTCAAAATTTTAAACTTATTCATCGCTTGTTGCTTCTACTTGTGCTATCAGATACTAACTTGAGTGTCGTGCAAGTCAGAATTGGTAGCCCACAAGCCCGATTCAGCTTGGCTAATGCTCTTGCCTTCTTCGTTATGTATGCTAAATATCTCCTAGTTATCCACTAATCTAGCCCATGATCAAATAACCCAATTGTCATACGCATTAGTACTTGCTTCAGTTTTAGCATCGCCTATGAAAAACAGATGATATCATGACATCACATAGCGTTACCATCCTCTCAATCATACAACTTTCCCAAGAACCGAGCTCTACCTAACTAAAGATTAAACAGTAGCATAAACGATCCATGACTGTCATTACCTGGCTCATCTGGAACATTTTTTTTTTTTGACAAAGTACAAAGTATTATGATTTTTTCGGGGTGTTTTCTCACCACTGATTGGTGGTTTGGGGGTCTGGAGGTCGTCGCTGTCACGTGAGACGCGTGCGGCCTCCGGGGTCGGTAAACCGAGCGTTCGTTTGATTGAGAACGCGTGGACCCGAGCGTTGGTGCACCGAAGGGTAGCTTCGGCGGAGCGACAGATTCCTCGAGTGATCGGTCGAATGGGCTCGGAGTTAAGGACGTTCGATCCGGTCGGTGGACCGTCGAAGGGTAGCCTCGACAAGTGGGAGTCTTCTTGATCTGCACAGATGAAAGAGCTCGTCGGGGGGTCGGACCTTGATTCCGACCAAGTCCCCTCTGATGCCTAAGTCACATGGTGACTGAGAAGTGCTCGGTGGAATCGAACTTGGTTCACGGAGAGACCAAGTGCGAGTTCTCGAGCCGAGCTATGGAAGAGAAATATCAAAAGGTGGAAGACAAGGTTTTTAGTGGTACAATACCAGAATTGTGGGTATCTGAGATTCAATCCCTTTGCGCTTCGTCCTTTCCGCCTCTTGTAGGAGTCTGCATGTCAATGCCCTTATGGCACTCCATCCTTTTGCCCTCCCCCCCCGCCGCATTGATGGTCTATTCATGGGTCTTGAAGACGGTCGTGATGATGCATTGACTGGTGTTCAAGGTGAACGCTATCTGGGGAGCGGTTTCCTCAATTGTGGAGGGTCAACGGTTTTCCCGTCGCGGGTCTTGGGCCGCTCCAATTTGATACTCTTGTGGGGTCTTAGGGTTTGGGCCCAACCACCACCTGGGCTGTGGGCTCGGCCTGCTCCGTTCTGGGGGTTGTATCTATTGCCCCCCATCGCTCGGGCCGTTCGTCCATTGACGGTTCGGTCCGAGGGATGTGATTCGTGTGGATTTGACAGGCGCGTCAGTCGAGGCGTCGCATTAAATGAAGGCCATCATGGCTCTGTGAACCAAGAATTCTCCCGCATTTTGGAAGGGGGGTTTGGAGGGCCATCTTCAGGAAGATGTTGAGGCATTTTTTTCCTCGGACGGTCTGGATTTGGGGTTGCCCCCCTATAAAAACTCGGGGTTTTGGTGTTCCTTTCGCGCTTCTCGATTTTGCTTTTGAATCTTCTTATTGTTGTTGAGTTTCTCTCTCCTTCCTCTTCGACGTTCCCTTCTTTGGTTCTCGCAAGGTAACCCCCCCCCCCCTCTTACTTACTTACGTCTTTCGTCTTCCTTAAGGGCGAGGGCGCGGAGAATAGGAGCTTTGCCACCTGATGCCGGCGATCTCGGCATGGATTTCTGGGCATCCTCGTCCTGTGAGAAGGGCAAGGGTTTGCTATTCGGGGATTTGATCCAACGATTGAACCATTCCGGAGCTGAGGGGTCTGAGATTCCACCCGTAATTTATCGTCTCGTATTCCACTGTCGAGAGAATCAGGGCGTAATATCTCCCTCGCCCATACGGGGTTCAGGTCCCATTTCTAGATAAAAGGATTTGTTTTTCCGGGGCTCGTGAGGTAGGGGTATACGTCGAGATGTTTCGGATGGGACTTCGCTTCCCTCTTCACCCCTTCATCATACGGGTGCTGGAGTTTCTGCAAGTGTCTCTATGTCAACTGACCCCGTATTCGATTCCGGTCTTGGTCGGCTTCGTCGTGGTATGTCATATGCATGGGTTGGAGTCGAAAATAATAGTAAGCTGTTTGGTATAAATTTATCTACGTTAATCATAATGTAGTTATCGTTAGATATTAGCTTATGTAAAGTCTTGAGACTTATTGCAAGGTCAAACATGTATCGAGATGAGTATCTCGATCATGGAGAAGTGCTTGACCGTTAGTAGCATAAGTCTAAAAGGGTTCGTGGTCGTAGATGTTTCTAGAAAAGGATATCGAAACATCGGATAGACCATTGTGTCTTAGTCTTCACCGTATAGCGATGATCTCATGATCGTTTGACTTGGCGAAGTCGAAAACGAGACATATGTGCTCATTGGAGAATGAGTTCACTGAACAACCCATCAAGAGTTAGCATATGGTTATGATTGACCAATCTGTCAATGATAACTTTTAGTGATGATAGGCTAGTTGGTCTTTAGACTTGAGGTCATTGTACGAACCTACACGTGAACGGTGTCACTTAGATCCATGACCTAACTTCGAGGCAAGGCATGTCGAAAGGTCTTTGGTTCGGTGACATTTGAAGCGTACGAGGAGAGTCACTACAAGATAACTGGGTGTTTCTAGCGGTTAATTTAGTAGCGGTTCGGAACCACTACCAAATATATTCCGTTTTAGCGGGTTCGAACCGCTATAAAGATACAAAAAGTTTCTAGCGGTTCGAAACCGCTAACACTTTTCAAAAGAAGTGGCGGGAAGAATTGTCCAATGGGCGCGAAAGTTAATTTTTGTTTGTAGCGGTTAAATTTTCATGGCAGCGGTTCAAAACCGTCAAAAACAATTACAAATTCCCCTTGGCAAAAATTTTAGTTATTTAAAAATTATTTACCAATTTATAGCAGTTTGAAACCGCTACTGATTATATGTCCGCACCAGTAGTAGCGGTTCAAAAGCACCACTAAAAAGGCGGATTATTGGTAATGGTTACGAACTGCTACTAAATATATTCCCAGACCAATAGTAGCGGTTCGAAACCGCTACAATATGATCATTAGTAGCGCATTCGAACTGCTACTAAAAAGGTCATATTTTTTATACCCCAAACTCAATCTCAAAACGAAGAAACCCTTGATCGTCCTTTCCACTTTCTATTCTCCCCACAATAACACATCATCACTCAAAAAATTCATCATGCGTTTTGTAATGGCTGCTGCGACTTGCTCCACTTCCGATCTCGCTCCCCTCCTTAACTCGACGGCGGTCGTCGACTATCTGTGCTCTCAGTTCACATCCTGTTCCTCCAACTCATCGACGCGGCCTCCACCATCAATTCGACCTACCTCCTCTTCTCAGCATACATCGGCTTCATCATGCTCTACGCGGGCAATGTCCGCACCAAGAACACCATGAACATCACGCTCACCAACGTCGTTGACGCTGCCGCAGTCACCCTATTCTACTACCTATTCGGCTTCGCCTTCTCCTTCGGATCCCCATCCAACCCTTTCATCAGCTGCCACTTCTTCGGCCTCAACGTCATCCCCAACGACTCCTTAGATTTTTGCTATTTCCTTTACAAGTGGGCCTTTGCCATCATGTCGCCAGCATCACATTCCTCAATTTCAACAAAAATCTCACCTTTCTTCTTCGTCGTTTGGGTTTCCAGTCCACGATCCCGATCTGCCAGTTCGTCGCTGACGAGTGATGAATCAGAGAACGATTACCCTGAATGCTCCCCTCCAACTGATGAAACTTCAACTATCTTCAGATCCTAACTCCTCCCGCTATCATGTGCACTTCTATTGCTTTCAGATTTGCTGCCGAGTGTGCGAATTTTGCTTATCCTCAAACAAGGGCCTAATATTTGATTGAAATGTTCTAAAGCCATTCAAAGAAATGGTCAAGCTACAGGAAACCTTGGAAAATATTTTTACTATGTGAAATGCAAGTGATACAGATGTCGTTTCTAATGTCTTTGACGAATGCAGCTCTAATTGTGAGTTAACCTTTCATTGTTACATGTAAAAAAATAATGTATTATCATATCTGATACATTTTTTTCTAATTGATATGTGAAATCTTCATTCATGTATAGTAGCCATTTGAAAGGGGCAACTACAGCATCTGCATCGTCTACAACTCCTTCAGGTGAGTTCTTATGCGTTGAAATTGTAATATTTGTTCTCTTTTTAATCCATCGGAATACAACTTCGAGTTCTTTCATTTGAAACAGATGAGAGAGGATTTGACAGTGCACAGAGGTGAGAAGATTTAGCCCATTATACACACAGAAAAAGGAAGATTGTGATTTATTTTATTTTTTTGATTCAAACGTATGTATCTTTTCTTATCCACTGGATAAGAAACATTACAAATGAAAAGGTGAAAGGAAGAGAGAATCTACGATCTCCACTGAAACTCTATACACTAAAGTGTAATTGTTCTCATTAACCCAATTGACTCGGCCTTAAAGTTTTGTTGAGTCTCGCTTGGTTTATTGTAGTACTAGTCCTCTATTCATTAATTATATGGAACTCTTCTCTCATAATTTATGATATTCTTTTTACCATTACATGACTAGTTCCTCCCCTAAATATGTTACTTTGATGGCATGCTAAAATGCTATAATAACCTGATGTTAAACATGGCGGGTCTCAAAAATATGCTGGCTTGCGGAAGGTGTGATTAAAGGAACTCCAGATATTTGCTTGAAACTTGCTGGGATTCACCCGTGTCCATGCAATTATGGTATAGTTGCTTAATCCTCAATTTTCTATCTATAATCAGGTTGGAGCTCCTGCTCGTGTTGGACTTGTTGCTATAATTGTTGTGATCTATTTGCACACATGAGTGGTCTGGGGTTCTATGCATCATATACTTCTGAAAGCCACAACTGATCATAATTTCCTTCTTGTCATTGCTTTTAAAGCTGATTCTTTATGTTGTTCATTGAAAGTAGGATAATTTCAGATTTCTTTCAGAAATGGAAGCCAATTGCATTATGCAATTTAACATGTAAATATTAACACTCTGGAAATTGTTTGTTGAAATATGGAAATTTTGCTTGGTTTATCTGCACAAATTTGCTAGGTGTCAATTTTTTGGGGCTAGTATGAAGGTAAAAATCATTGCTTGCATGTATCTGTAATGCCCTACCAGCTGCTGCACAAGTACTAGAGGGGGGTGAATAGTACTTTAAAATAATAAGGAGTATAATTCCAAATTAAATTGCAAACAACTACCAAATCAATTTGCGGAAGCTTAAATTGAATGACAACAATTAAATTAACAATGCAAACAAACGATGTTAATGGGTTCGGATCCACCCAAGTCTCCCCGACTTGTTCCCGGTGATCCTACGTCCCAACCACCCGGATCCCTTCCGGATACTTGAGTTAGAAACCCTAACTCAAGATTTCCACTATGAATATCTTGTGAAAAACCTTCACAAGATCAAATCATACATGCAATAGCAAACGTGAATCCCACAACCCGGGATCACAACCTTCTCTCACAACCGAGAGAATCACAAAGCAATATTAAAGAGTTTAATATGAAATAAACAATCTTACCACAAAATCCTATACCTTGAGTTTTTCTTACCCAAATGGTGAAATGAAGGATTTGAGGAAGATGAAGTCACCAAGACCTAGCACCAAGGAAATGACCAGCAATCGGTGCCTAGGAAAGAGTTGGAGACTTGGATCAAGCAATAGCTTGAAGAGCTCACCAAGAACAAGCGTCTCTCTAGATCTAGAAATGAGAGAGAATGGGTTTCTTGTGAGGAAGAGAGCTTTAGATTTGAGGGAGAATGGCTATCTCTTTAGAACTCAATGAATCTCTTAATGGCAGCTCTCACTTAGATAGAAATGACCTAGGTTCGTATTTATAGGGTCCCATAAAAACAAGTTAGGTCATTCACCAACGGATAGAAATCTGTGAGAGTTAGTCGGTCAAAGAACAATCACTGACCGACTAGTTCATCAACTAGTCGGTCAGTCAAACAACGTGGACCGACTAAGAGCAGATCTGAGAAGAGATAGAATTTCAGACCTAGAAATCTAGTCGGTCCAAGAAGACTGTCTGACCGACTAGTTTCACAACTAGTCGGTCAGTCAATGAACGTAGACCGACTAAGAGCAAAAAGAATTAGTCTGAAGACAAAGTGACTTAGTCGGTCCAAGAACAAACGTTGACCGACTAGATTGTCAACTAGTCGGTCACCAAACGTTCTTAGACCGACTAACGGTAAACAGTAGCTCAGGAGAAATTTAGAGTGAACAGTAAGTCACAACTAGTCGGTCAAAGAAGCATCACTGACCGACTAGTTCACAAACTAGTCGGTCGGTGAGTCAACGTAGACCGACTAACTGTAAACAGTAAAGTCCAAGAAATTAAGGAATCAAACTAGTCGGTCCAAGAAGAGTTGCCGACCGACTAGATCACCATCTAGTCGGTCAGTACTCCTTCTTGTACCAACTAACATGCACATACAAATCCGAATCGAAGCGCGACGCTTCGAGGAAGTTAGAATGAACTTGTGCAAGGATCCTAGAGCTACGAAATGAGCGAAATGAAGATAGAAACGTAAGATATACTCAAGGCTTAACATTCTATATATCGAAGCTAAAAGACTATAAATAAAACCTTAATAAACGGTCTTCGAGAGCTTCGATTGAATCTTCATAACTTCCAAAGCGGCGCAAGAGCTTCAACGAAGCTTTAGGCATGAAAACGAGCTTTGGGAAGTGTTGAGATGTCGCTTTGAATGTTCTCGTGAATTTGGCGACGATCTCCAAAACTGCGCTCATAAATTATTAGTTCATGGATTATTTATGTTTGCTCATCATCAAAACCAAATCCGGGGAGTCCAATTTTCAACATTCTCCCCCTTTTTGGTGATGACAAACCAACATAAATAATAATCAAAAATAATGATTCAAATGTAAAATACTTACTCCCCCTGCATTGATGACACGTTAATTCCAAAATGAATATATATGAATTGCATCAATCAGATGAGTAAGATAAATAAAGCGAATCAATTTTCGAAATATCGGATTTTGAAAATCCTTATATGTATCTTAACTCCCCCTGAATCTAACATATCAAACTAGATTCTTGGAAAATGAGTTAAATTTTCATTTGCGCTATTTATTATCATTATCTCTCCCACTTTGGCATTATCCCAAAAATGGGGGGCATACAACGACAACAATTAGGAAATGTAAAATCCAACATCGGGAGTCGTAGACAAAGACAATGGAATTAATTGACACCAAAGGAAAAACGATAAAATCAAATCAAAGTGTGCCAATTGTCCATTATCACAAAGTGAAGATCAAAATCATCAAAAATACCAAATAATTATTCATTAATTGAATAAAGAAACATACTCTCCAATATTCAATATTCTTGGTTAATTTTGTGCATGGAAAACAATTCTATATAATTATAGAAATATAATCTATTTAACCAAGGTTTTAATCGTCGAGCGACGAATTCACAATTCAAATGCATTCAACGAATATAAAAAAAAATGCACGACGAATAAATGACAAAGTGAATGACGATGAACATATATATTTATATATAGACATCCTGAGAATATCAAAAATGTATCACATCGAATACATGCGGTACATCATATGAAGCGAGACACATCATCTATATAAACATCAAAAGAAAATACATCATCATCATCAACATCATCAAAGTGTATCAAAATACATCAAAACAGCATCATATCATAATATCCAACTCCGACATCCAGAAATCGCAAAAATACATCAAAACATCTCTCAAACCCCATCCTAACCCAAAACACTCTCACTAAAAAATATCATCCAAAGCGTAGTGGAGAGTCCTCGAAACACGCGATCACGAGGAGGAGGCTGGATCTGCAGTGTCCGTGGGTCCAGTCGACGGAGTGGACTCAGGCTCTGCAGGGAGGAGAGGCGTCTCAACAGATGGAATCGTCGGGGCAGGAGTGGAGATCTCAGCAACATGCTCAACAACGGGAATCTCAACAGCAGCATGGGTCTCGACAGAAGCAGCAGCAGCAGTGTCAACAGCAGCAGGAGATACATGAGCAGGCTCGGAAGACTGAAGAGCTGAAGCAGATGGCTCTGGAACACCGGAAGTGGTGCCATCTCCAGGAACAGAAGATGTGGTAGCAGCAGCAGCAGCAGTGGCCGTGGCAACATCGTCACGAGCCAAAGAAGTGACAAGCTCGTCAATCTCCTCATCGTCCATCTCCTCGGCCTTAGAAACTGAAGGAGGAAGATCAATCCCCATCAGACGAGCCATACGGCAGACGACCTCCTCGGTACGAGCCAAACGTGACTCGTGCCGACGAAGAAGGCGTACGACATCGTCCAATGTAGCAGGACGAGAGGGGGCTGCAGCAGCGGACGGAGAAGCCTGAGAAGCAGATGCCCTGCACGTGACGAAGTGCCGCTAGAGATTTCTTCACGGCCGTCACGTTCAGAGGCGTACCCAAGGGACGCTCATCGTCAGGAGGGAGAGGGACTCGGAAATGACGAAATACAAGAGTCAACAGGCAAGGGTATGGAATGTGCGCAGACTTATTGGTCTTGCGTATACACTCGAAAGAATCCATCTTATCGAGTATCACGCGAGCCCAATTAATCTCGTACCCCAAGAAAAGAGCGTAGATCAATTTCAATAACGGCTGAGATGGGAGTGAAGAGGATCCATACTTAGGGAGGAGACATGACTTCAAGATCAGGTTAAGAACCCACGCATTCGGCTTGAAAGATTTCGATGGAATACCAATGAATGCAGAGGGGATAACCTGGAAAATCTCAGAAAGGATAGACTGATCCAAGGAAGAAATGTCATCTACGGAAATGTCCGAAGGGAAGAGACCACACGATGAACAACCAAGAATCTCCCCCAAGATTTCTGCCGTGAGAACTATAGGAGTTCCCAAGACAGTCGTCTCAATGGAGTGGCTGGCATCGTACTGGCCTCGAATACGATTGGCATAGAAAAATTTCACGAGGCGAGGATACGGGTTGGGATTGGCCTTGGGGTCATATCGGAGATAATCTAGAAGACCACTATAAGAGAGAAGATCAGCAAGGCCGAGAAAATCAGAAAACTGAACATAATGCTCTAACAACAGTGGACAGTGCTCTATACGGTTGTACGCTGCGAGACACTGAGGGTCATCGCGGCACAACGATATGTCTACACCGCCGACTGGCATAGGAGCTTTACCCTTAGCCTTACTGGTCTTCGGAGGAGGAGTGGGTTCCCTAGTAGGCTCATCCTCAGGCACAAATTCAGGGTCGGAATCGGGAGGAGTTGCCGGAGAGTGAAGAATAGGCTTTTTGGTCTTGGATTTGCGGGGTTTAGCTGTGGCAGTCCTAGGCTTCTTAGGAGGAGGCGATGATGGAGAGGCTTGGGTTGACTTGGCACGACGCTTAGGCTTCGGGGGATTCCTAGGGTCGGAAGTTTGTTCTACGGTCATAGGAGAAGCCCCGGAAGAGGCGATGGGAATTCTCGTCTTAGCCATAGCACTACGAGCACAAGCAATCGATGATAAGATCAAACACAGCCTAGCACAAACCCTAGAATACCAAATGAAATCGAAAAGCACAAACCCTAAGAGGAAAAATTTCGAAACCCTAGGATACCTTAGGAGGAGAAATCGAACCCTAGGGCAAGAAATTGACCTAGGAGGAGGAGAGAGATACCTAGGAGGTGGAGTCGACGGCGGCGGACGCCGGCGATTGACGGAGAGATGGCCGGAAGTCGAAGGGGTTTCGAGAGGGGGTTTGGGGTTTTCGGGCTAGAGCAGGAGAGAAGACAGACTAATAATGAAATTAGTCGGACGAAATAAGAGAATAAGTCGGTCGGAATCAAAAAGACACAAATGCCCTAACACACTTAGTCGGTCACAGTTCAAGCACTGACCGACTAGATTACGATCTAGTCGGTCGGTCAATGAGCTTGAACCGACTAAGTCGAAACAGGGGCACAGAGGGATTTTTAGGGCTAGAATTAGTCGGTCGCAGTATATTCACTGACCGACTAGTTTTCAATTTAGTCGGTCGGTAAATGTACTGTGACCGACTAACGAAAGAAAATGATAGGAGTTAGATATAGGCTTGATCTAGTCGGTCTGAGTTCAGTTGCTGACCGACTAGATGAGCATCTAGTCGGTTGACAAGTGAACTTAGACCGACTAGAGGAGTCCAAAAATTTATAATTGATTTCTCTTCACAAACCACTTGGATGAAACATCATAACTCACTCATTAGTCATCTAAATTACCCCATAAAACGTTGAAATCTTAAATACGACTTTCAAATACGAATTTGATCATAAATTCAAATATATCACATAAAATTCCCAAAAATTCAATTAATCTAGCATGAACAAAATATCGCGAAATATAATAGCATGCAAGATAATTGAATGAAATATGAATCCTATATCTCGGATTCACCCATAATCCCCAATTCTCGACGCAACCGCACAAAGGAGTCCTCCTTTAGGGGTTTCGTGAAAATATCGACGATTTGCTTTTGGGTTTCAACGTACACTAATATGATGTCCTTTTTAGCAACATGATCATCTAAGAAATGGTGTCGGACATCTATGTGTTTTGATCGGGAATGGTGCACCGGATTCTTTGAAAGACAGATAGCACTTTGGTTATCCACCATGATAGGGCTAGTATCACAATGAATACCAAAATCCTTCAAAGTGTGTCTCATCCAAAGAACCTGGGCACAAGCGGCACCGGCGGCAATATATTCCGCCTCGGTGGTTGAAAGTGATACGGAATTTTGCTTCTTGGAAAACCAAGAGACAAAAGAATTTCCTAGAAAATGGCAAGTGCCACTAGTACTTTTCCTGTCGGATTTGCATCCCGCATAATCGGTATCACTGTATGAGACTAACTCATACGTGCTAGATTTCGGATAAAGTAATCCAAAATCTAAAGTGTAACTTAGATAACGGAAAATACGCTTTACCGCTACTAAGTGAGACTCCTTAGGTAGAGACTGATAACGAGCACAAATGCATACGGCAAACATAATATCGGGCCTACTTGCGGTAAGATAAAGTAAGCTACCTATCATACCTCGATATAGACGAATGTCTACATCCTTACCACCCGTATCCTTGTCGAGATGCGTAGTCGTGCTCATTGGAGTCTTTTTCCCGGAAGCACTTTCCATTCCAAATCGCTTAAGCAACTCCACTGTATACTTCGTTTGGTGGATGAAGATTGCATCGTTCATTTGGCGAATTTGGAGACCTAAGAAATATTTGAGTTCGCCCATGTGGCTCATCTCAAATTGTTCCTTCATAACATTAGAAAACTCTTCGCAAAGAGTGAAGTTAGTAGCACCGAAAATGATATCATCAACATAAATTTGAACTAATAAAATATCATTATTCGCATGCTTAACAAAAAGTGTAGCATCGGCTTCGCCCATTTTAAAATTCAAATCCAAAAGAAAATTCTTTAGGCGATCATACCAAGCTCGAGGAGCTTGTCTCAAACCATAAAGAGCTTTCTTTAGTTTAAAAGCATGATTTGGAAATTTTTCATTTATGAAGCCCGGAGGTTGAGAAACGTAAACTTCCTCAACGACATCTCCGTTTAAAAATGCACTTTTAACATCCATTTGAAATAACTTAAAATTTTTATGGCATGCATAAGATAATAAAAGTCTAATCGATTCTAATCTAGCTACCGGAGCGAAGGATTCTTCGAAATCGATACCTTCCTCTTGGCGATAGCCTTGAGCAACTAACCGAGCTTTGTTCCGGATGACGACTTGATTTTCGTCGGATTTGTTCTTGAAGATCCACTTTGTCCCTATGACGGTGTGGTTCTTCGATGGCAAAGGAATAAGCTCCCATACCTCATTCCTCTCGAATTGAATGAGTTCCTCCTCCATGGCAAGGATCCAAGCACTATCTTCGCAAGCTTCAACTATATTCTTTGGCTCTATTGATGAGACAAAGGCACTACTGGCGAAGTGGTGGACTTGAGATCTCGTCTTGACACTATCATGAATATTGCCAATTACTTGCTCATGGGGATGGTCGCGGACGGTTTGAAGCCGCTTGGGAATACCTTGATCACTAGACACATTCTCAACAACTTCATTAGTCGGGTTAGTCTCAATAGAATCAATTGAATCAATGGACTTAGAATTTTCAAACGAATCACATAAAACATCCATAGAATCATTGTCATTTGAAATTCTAGAAGTAATAAAATTCTCATTAAAAGAGACATGAAGTGATTCCTCGATCGTAGAGGATCTTTTGTTGTATATCCGGTAGGCTTTGCTACGTGAGGAATACCCAACAAATATCCCCTCATCCGATCTCGGATCAAACTTGTCCAAATTTTCATATGTGTTTTTAATAAAACATTTTGCGCCGAAAACACGAAAATGTTTAACTTGAGGCAATCTACCAAACAACAATTCATAGCAAGTTTGTTTGGTGCCGGGCCTCAAAAGTATTCTATTAAACACATAGCAAGCGGTGTGTACCGCTTCCGCCCAAAATTGATAGCCAAGTTGACTATCTTCGAGCATAGTGCGAGCACACTCCACAAGCGTTCTATTCTTCCTCTCAACAACACCATTTTGAGGAGGTGCGCGAGGGAAAGAAAACGTGTGAGTAATTCCAAGATCATCACAAAAATTTGAGAAAGACTCATTCTCAAATTCACCCTCATGATCACTACGAATAGTGACAATGGTGGTTCCGATGAGATTTTGTACTTTCTTTACAAATATTGTGAAGTTTTCAAAAGCTTCATTTTTATTACATAAGAAAAATACCCATGTAAATCTTGAATAATCATCAACGATGACTAGTCCATATCTTGCATTTCCTAAGGAAGCAACTCTAGTTGGCCCAAATAAATCTAGATGTAATAGCTCTAGTGGCCGTTTCGTAGAAATGCTTTTCTTAGGTTTAAATGAAGATTTAGGAAGCTTGCCACGTTGACAAGAATCACAAAAACTTTTCTTTTCAAAAACGAGCTTCGGAAAACCTTTAATGGAATTTAATTTCGAAAGCTTATAAAGTGTTCCAAAGTTCACATGTCCAAAGCGTCGATGCCATAAGTGTTGTTCACTTGTGTTGGCAACGAGACATTGTTCATATGACTTAGGAAGATCCAAAATATAAATATCTTTATGGCGTGTGCCGGAAAATAATAATTTATTATTATCATTTGAAATATGACACAATCCTTTCGCAAAACTAACTTTGTAACCTTTGTCACAAAGTTGGCTTATTGAAATAAGATTATGATTTAAACCATCAACTAGATAAACATCGCTAATTAAGGGTTTAGAAGGGTTACCCACTTTACCAACACCGACGATGGTTCCGCTCTCATTGCCTCCGAACACGACGCGATTTCCATTTGCAATGGGAACAATTCCGGAGAGCAATTTAGCGTCACCCGTCATGTGTTTTGAACACCCGCTATCGAGTATCCAATTCCCTTTGGAGCTAAATTTATATTTATTGCTCCTTTTCTTTTTCTTTTCCTTGAGTACCTAAAGATAGAGACTTTCATATCATGGTACCCAAGGTCATTGGGTCCTCAAAGGTTAGACCTTTGGAAGCCAAGTCCAATTGGACTTTGACTTCCCCACATAATTCCTACTATGCGCAACATTCGAAAAATAAGCATTCATATATACTTGTTTTTCATCCATGCTTGTGTCCTTCGGGCTCCAAATAGTGAATATTTTGGGAGCCATCATCCTATTGGGTGCATGCATGCGACGTTGATTTCTACGTGATGCATGTTGTGGATAGGCATACGGGACATGATGGAATGGTGCACGACGAGAATTATTCATATGATGCGGTGGGTGAACATATGCATGTGTGGGAACACGTGCGTGAGGGTGTCTCACATGGTGTGCACGTGCCCGAGAATGTGTTGCATAAAAATCATCATATGTGTGAGATGGTGGAGTAGGACGTGTGTTCCTACGTGGCATGGTATTGGTGTACATATAAGCATGCCCCTTCTTTGGAGGTCCACCCAAAGTGGGTTTCTTTCCAAAAGAGGGCGTGGACGAGGTGGAAGCACCATTGGTAGATGAACTACCAATAGAGTGTTTGCTACCACTCGTAGAGTCACCGGAAGTTGGCCTAACAAAAGTAGTGGCCGCTTTGGATGGACATCCCATCGTGTACCCCAAACCAATGTGGTGATTGGCCGGAAGTAAGTCACTTAGGATTTTATCCAAATGGTCCTTACCTTTATTGAATCTAGTGATTCGGCCTAATGTGTTCTCATATTTCTCTTTGAGAGAACGCATAGAAGTATCCAAATTGGATACTTACGATGTGAGCACAAAAACACGAGATTTAAGATTCTCGTTCTCAATACTCAAAGTCGAGTTTTGAGAAGTTAAATCCGCTATCCTATGTTCTTCCGGATCATCTATGCTAACATGTTCAAGTTTAGAATTGAGATTAACAATCTCATTTCTTAACTCTTCAACAACGGTGTCGTTGTTGGTGATGATAGTCTTAGGCGAGGTTTGAATGCTAGCTAGGTCATCTTTTACTTTAGTATATCGATTTACTAATTTTGTATATTTAGACCATAAATGAGAGTTAGCATCCCTAAGATCATCCATCGTTACCTCATCGCCTTCGTCGTCGCTATCATCAGAGGAGGAAGATCCTTGATCATGCTCCTCTCTCGCCATGAAGCACATGTGCGCTTGCTCCACTTTCTCATCATCCGACTCTCCGCTTGAGGAATCCTCGGAGTCGGTGAATGTAGTTCCGACAAGTCCCTTTTTGTACCCCTTTTTGTACTTCTTTGACTTGTCGAACTTCGGCGCCTTCCACTTCTCCTTTTGCTTGTTTTGAGGACAATCCGCTTTGATGTGTCCTGGCTTATTGCATTTAAAGCACAAAGGTGGAGAGGCGTTAGTAGAAGTAAACTTAGATTTTTGTTTGAAGTTACCCTTTCGGAAGAAGCGATTGAACTTCTTTGCCATGAGTGCAATGGATTCCATGTCCATTTCTTCTTCCGAGTCCTCATCATCGGTAGAGGTGGATGAAGCCGCCTTGAATGCAATCGCCTTTTTCTTAGGCGCATCTAGGTTCAAATAGGACTTCATCTTTTCTTGTAACTTCACCTTGCTATCTTTGCGTACCTCGTATGACATCAAAGTACCCATTAGTTGAACTACGGTATATTTGTTCATGTCATTACCTTCCTCGATGGCGAAGGTACGTTTTTCCCAAGAAGAGGGAAGTCCTTCAATAATCTTTGAGCACTTCTCCTTTTGAGTGTAGGACTTGCCGAGGGCCTCTAACTCGTTTATTATGTCAACAAAACGAGCGTAATATTCTTTCATCTTCTCGCCTTGTTGCATATGAAACATTTCGTAATCTTTGTTTACGACTACGAGTTTAGAGTCTCTTACCCTACTCGTCCCTTCATGAAGAATGAGGAGGGAGTTCCAAATTTGATATGCACTCTTACATGTGCATATCTTATTGAAATTCTCGGGCTCCAATGCACATTGCAAGGCGTTCATTGCCTTGGCATTGCTTACCTCCGCGGCGACCTCCGCGGTAGTCCATTTCTCAAAGTCTTCTTCTTTGGGTTCGATGTACTCCTTCATTGTAGTCCTCCATAAGGATGCACTCCGGAGGAAGGTTTCCATCTGGCATTTCCAATACCCATAGTTGGTACCGTTGAAGAATGGAGGCCTTGTAGAGGAATGTCCTTCCATCACCGATGACGCTCCTTCACGGTTCCTGAAGGTGTCATAGTTGGAAGGTGGAGGCACGGTCTTGTTGTCGTTGGCAGACATAGCTGAGTATCTGGCTCTGATACCAAATGTAATGCCCTACCAGCTACTGCACAAGTACTAGAGGGGGGGGGGGGGGTGAATAGTACTTTAAAATAATAAGGAGTATAATTCCAAATTAAATTGCAAACAACTACCAAATCAATTTGCGGAAGCTTAAATTGAATGACAACATTTAAATTAACAATGCAAACAAACGATGTTAATGGGTTCGGATCCACCCAAGTCTCCCCGACTTGTTCCCGGTGATCCTACGTCCCAACCACCCGGATCCCTTCCGGATACTTGAGTTAGAAACCCTAACTCAAGATTTCCACTATGAATATCTTGTGAAAAACCTTCACAAGATCAAATCATACATGCAATAGCAAACATGAATCCCACAACCCGGGATCACAACCTTCTCTCACAACCGAGAGAATCACAAAGCAATATTAAAGAGTTTAATATGAAATAAACAATCTTACCACAAAATCCTATACCTTGAGTTTTTCTTACCCAAATGGTGAAATGAAGGATTTGAGGAAGATGAAGTCACCAAGACCTAGCACCAAGGAAATGACCAGCAATCGGTGCCTAGGAAAGAGTTGGAGACTTGGATCAAGCAATAGCTTGAAGAGCTCACCAAGAACAAGCGTCTCTCTAGATCTAGAAATGAGAGAGAATGGGTTTCTTGTGAGGAAGAGAGCTTTAGATTTGAGGGAGAATGGCTATCTCTTTAGAACTCAATGAATCTCTTAATGGCAGCTCTCACTTAGATAGAAATGACCTAGGTTCGTATTTATAGGGTCCCATAAAAACAAGTTAGGTCATTCACCAACGGATAGAAATCTGTGAGAGTTAGTCGGTCAAAGAACAATCACTGACCGACTAGTTCATCAACTAGTCGGTCAGTCAAACAACGTGGACCGACTAAGAGCAGATCTGAGAAGAGATAGAATTTCAGACCTAGAAATCTAGTCGGTCCAAGAAGACTGTCTGACCGACTAGTTTCACAACTAGTCGGTCAGTCAATGAACGTAGACCGACTAAGAGCAAAAAGAATTAGTCTGAAGACAAAGTGACTTAGTCGGTCCAAGAACAAATGTTGACCGACTAGATTGTCAACTAGTCGGTCACCAAATGTTCTTAGACCGACTAACGGTAAACAGTAGCTCAGGAGAAATTTAGAGTGAACAGTAAGTCACAACTAGTCGGTCAAAGAAGCATCACTGACCGACTAGTTCACAAACTAGTCGGTCGGTGAGTCAACGTAGACCGACTAACTGTAAACAGTAAAGTCCAAGAAATTAAGGAATCAAACTAGTCGGTCCAAGAAGAGTTGCCGACCGACTAGATCACCATCTAGTCGGTTAGTACTCCTTCTTGTACCAACTAACATGCACATACAAATCTGAATCGAAGCGCGACGCTTCGAGGAAGTTAGAATGAACTTGTGCAAGGATCCTAGAGCTACGAAATGAGCGAAATGAAGATAGAAACGTAAGATATACTCAAGGCTTAACATTCTATATATCGAAGCTAAAAGACTATAAATAAAACCTTAATAAACGGTCTTCGAGAGCTTCGATTGAATCTTCATAACTTCCAAAGCGGCGCAAGAGCTTCAACGAAGCTTTAGGCATGAAAACGAGCTTTGGGAAGTGTTGAGATGTCGCTTTGAATGTTCTCGTGAATTTGGCGACGATCTCCAAAACTGCGCTCACAAATTATTAGTTCATGGATTATTTATGTTTGCTCATCATCAAAACCAAATCCGGGGAGTCCAATATTCAACAGTATCCAGATATCCCAAGTGAATCTCCCCCTCAGGTAAGCATCCACGATGCATGTATGCATCAATTTTGTTTGGGATTTGTTCTGTAGTTATAAGTTTCAATTCTACTTCCAGCAGAGCTTACAAACTCAATATATATGGAAATGTTCCTTGTTTTTAGCAAGGCTTGTGCCATGTTACCCACATGCTTTGATGTTCAATAGAAGTATATAGCAAAGGGTTGTACACTAACAGTGGTACTTGTATCACCACATTACCAACCTAGAGCAGGAAGCACTTACCGAGAAATAATGAACAGTGATATGATAAGGAATGAAACAAACAAATAATGAATCCTGGGAAGTTCTCTGCGGAGTGAACTTAATTGTGTCCTTTTATGTATACTTTGATAAGTCATCACTATGCTATGTTACGTGTTGATTTTTCTTCTGTCATTGATATTTATTTCTCAATGGCTTTGGATTTGGATGCCATCTAGAATGCTTACTCTCTTAAAATTGTTTAGTAATCCATATCACATTTACATGTTTCCTACTGTTTGGTTTGTGTAATTACATGGAATCTTTTCCTATCATTTGTTTGTCATACTAAATTTATACCATTTTCATGATAACATTCTAAATTTATACCATTTGTTTGTCATACTGAATAATATCTGCAGTGTTCATTAGGCTAAACAAAATGGAGTAGACCCCACCCGGGCAGAGATGGAGTTGTTGACATGTTCCAGAGATGACGGGTCTTATCCAAACGATTCTGTGAGAGAGATCATTGTAAGTATCTAGTTTGTTTGTTTGTTTTCTTTTGTGTTGTGTTTAGTTGTATAAGGGGATATAATTTGGTAGTTCAGTTTGATAACCATTCTCGCTTAATTTGAAGAAATTTTGATGGGCCAGATGAATCTAAGCTTGATGTTTGTTATATCTAATTTACTCCGACTGTTTAAACTAAATGTTCTACCTTGCACAATTTGTGTGTAAACAAGCTGATTGCCTGCCATATACAAATTGGATAATTGGAAAAATAAGAAACTGTAGGGTATAAATGCATTGCTGAAATGACTGTTGTGTTTTGGCTCATCAATATTAGTAAATAATATGAGACGTGCCTTAAAAAATTAAATAAAAACCGAACTACTGGTGAAGTCAACATTCTTGCTTCTTTATGAGTGAGCATGTCAGTTTAATGTTTGCAAAAGAAAAGATCAATACGAAGATCTTTTCTGGATTGTGATATCTAAATATGCATTTTAGACCTCCAAGTTATCCTCAAAGTGGAAAGATACAAATTGGACAAGTCTATAACAATAAAAAATAGTCTAGGATATATGACATAGAAAAATTGGATCAACTTGAATTAATATATTATAATCTACCTTTATTATAAGTTACCCCAACTGTGTTATTGCTGTTAAATTTACCCACAAAAGCATAATATCTAGCACCGTCCTTAGATGGTTTTGACCAGGAAGTTGTTTATTTAATATGCTAATGATACATAGATTTTTTTTGGTCAAAGTAACAATTTTTAATTGAGAGATGTAAAGCTGCTATTATATAGATTTGAGTTTGGTTCTGGTCTGTAGATTAATGTCAATAAAAGCTTTGTGCCTTTCCTAGAAGAAAATGGTGAGAGACAGGAGAAGCTAGCTAAAATGACTTCCCTTCCTAAAGCAAGAAAGTTGGCTCATCAAGAAAGTTAAATAGACTATTGTGGTCACATGCTTTGAGCATATAGTTTTGTACATTGTCTAGCCTGCTTCATCTTGTTCATCTTTCTTATTTCACAAGCTTTCTCAGATAGCTCAGGAACTGGTAAAACAAAATTTTCACTTTAACTTCCAGAACCCGACATCTTGATGCCTATTTTGTTCCATGATTAATACTGGAAATGAACGAAGAAGTGATCGAACATGCTCTATAATAAGTAGGACACTTCACTCAACCAAAATTGACATGTCCGATAAGACTGGACACGACACATGTGCCCTACTATGTTGGACAGTTTTAAATCTGTGAACTTTTATCCACTACAAAACTATGCAACACAAAAGAACAGTATTCCATCTTCAGACAATATCTAATGGTCCATAGGTCATTTTACTAATTTAAATATTTCATTTATCTGAGATGAACCACCAAGTTGTTCTTATTGAAGATAGTCCAAGTTTTAGCTGCTGACAGTATTTTATTAGGGCTTCGAAGCTCAAGACTGTTGTCCTCCAATTAGCTAGCAATATCTTGCAATTTTCTGCTTCTCTATTTACCTTAAAATTTTCTTCAGATCTTACGTTAAAGCTTCAAAACTTCTCGTATATTGATAAACAATGCATGCTGCATCTACTCAGTATCTTTAATAAATCGCAACATACCGCATGAGTCTGTATACTTGTTACAAGCTGGGGGTTAAAAAATATCGTAGGATCGTTTTGAATTTTCTCAATACTGAATGTATGATGTATATGTGTGTTCTTATGTTAAGTATCAGGATAAAATTTTCATTGTTTACCATTTATCTATTTGTTTCATTTTCTTCGCTTTTCTCAACAGTCTTGCCCCTAGGTTGATGTTGGCATCCATGTCTGTGTGGACGAATTCATTACTGTTTTCTCATGTTTTCTCGTTTCTTTAATGTTCCCCTTTTATATAGCCCACAAGATGTGTAGTTCTTCAGCATGGATCATTCCGTACTCAAAATCAGTGCTCATGAAATGAAAGTTTCACTTCTGTAGTTTATTGGAGACGATCATACATTAAGTATATTTATTCAGTGAACTGGCACATCATATGAAATATATATTCCCATCTTCAACATACAAGATAAAGGTGCTGCCTTTTTTGTTGTTCCAATAAAAGCATTTTGGCTTCAATAAATCACAGATAGAATCACATCAAGAATTATGTTTTCAATTCAACAATTGACGGAAAAGCATGAAGTGATATAGTAGTATATTGTTAACACTTTTTATAGTTTATATATTCATAAATGTGACCTTGAAATGTCATTAGTTATTTGAACAGGTAGACATCTTCATTAACATAAAAATTGAGCATTTTATTATTTATCTGATGGTAAGGATTCTTTACAATGTTGAATTTACAATGGAGAAAGGGATTAGAAATCAAACAAATGGTTTATTTTCGTAATCTTATTGCTCCTTTATGTGTCAATTTTGTACCTGTTTGCAAGTGAGAAATGACTTCTGTGGTTTCAAGTGGAATGAATGACATCACTTTCAAGTAATTAAATACACCATCATGTATCATATAACAGATTTTATTCTAGTTAGAAATAACAAACTAATCAAGATCACTTTAATTGGTTGGAAAAAGGAACATCGTTCATATCGGATAGAGCATGAAAGAACACACAAACCAGACATGATACTATTGTCAAGTGTCTTTCTAAATTTCGTAAAAAATTTAGTACTCGACGGTTGAAGCAGATACTTTAATTAATAAAATAATAGCCATGACTTATCATGTAAGTCATCTTTTTTACGTTGGATGGATTAATGCTTGTAACAAACAGTCTAATTTTGATTTTACTTATTTGCAGCTTATTCATTTTGTGTATAGAATGTCATTAGCCTTATCAGCACTTGGTTGTAACTAAGCCCTCAACTTGTAAACTATAATCTTTTATATTCAGGTGAAGCTATATATCTCTCTCATGCATTATATGCTTAATTAAAAATACAGTGGTTGTTTATTTCATAATTTGGCAAATATTACACTACTTGAAGGAATGCCTAAACACCTAAAAACAGTTTGCCTAAGCTCTTGAGGAAACATCTTTAAGTACACTTCAAATAATTACAGGTTATCTTTTGTATGAGCTTGTATCTATAGCACTAGTAGTAGTACTAGTAATAGTAATACTTACAATGGATCTATCGTGGTAACAATTTTTAATGTTTAATTTGTATATTTGATAGGTGATATGGATTGAAGTAGGAAGGCTGTGTTGTTCCTAGAGTGCATCTAGCTGCTACTACATGTTTAATCCCGCAAAAGATCCCTACTCTTCTCTGATTAGGCTGCATTGTAAAATTCAACTATTGATTCCGATTGCCATGCTATCATGTCATGTACTTCTTGTTCCCTATGACCAATCTGATATGCTTTATTTCGCTCCTTGTTTTGAGATTCTGATTGCTATCGAAGTTTCGATTGTTTGTGGATGTCATGTTTACATGGATTTAACTGTGCATGTCATGTTTTCTTGAGAGTTCTCATGAAAAATTCCTTATGCACATGCAAGATTTAGTTTCATAATCTCCTACAAAACTGTTCATTCTCATGTCTCAGTTTGTAGTATATGTATAAAGGATGTAGTTATATATGTATAGTCTCAGTTTGTTTAGTCTCAACATTCTCAGTTATATAATCTCATGTCTCATTTTTTATTTTATTATACAGGAGAGCATTTGAGTACAGTCACAACATGAGGGAGTTGAAAGGCAAGGAAGAAATGATGTCGTCGCTCGTATTCTAGGCGAAGATCACCCAGGTCGGATGGTTGGTCTAGGTTCTGAAGGGTTTTCTGGGACCCTTAGGGCACAAAAACTCTATGCCCGTCCTAAGTCGGACGGAACATAGACAGATAAGCAGCGGAAAATAATCATGTTAATCTAATTAACATTTAACCCTAAGGTCCAAGACCCTAATCCAAGATCTATGCCAACTTGGGATGGGTCTGACCATCCCAAGAAGGATCTAGCCTACTGCGATTAAATTAAACTAATGCTTAATTAAACACATACTCGGAATCTCAGACCTGGGGCAGGCGAGATGTTCCGCACCGTCTTCCGAGCCGCTCCCGTCCCACGCCGAGCCGCTCCTCGAACCGCTCCCCGAACTGCTCCTCGAACCGCTCCGCATCCCGAGGCAATCAATCCCGTGTCGCCGAGCCAACCACGTGCCAAAGAAAGTTTCACGCGAGTGAAACCTCCGCCTAGATTTCGGATCTGAATCCGAACTCCTTTGCGGCTTTGCTAGAGCCCTCAGGAGCAAGGCAGAAATTTATAGGGAGAAGAGAAATATTAATTTAAGCTTAGATCCGAGCGAGCTCCAACATTTACGAGAGCCTGAGTTATGAGGAAGGGGGAGGGCCTCTATTTATAGAGGCGGCTGACTCTCCCCTTTTCTCCACAACTAAGGTGGGACTATTAATTTGGGATTAATTAAATCAAGTTAGTTTGCCTTTCACAAAGGGCAAACTTCCTCGAATTTTAACTCCCTCACCGTTGAGCTTCAATGTTGGTACAACCTACCAAATCAAAGAGGGTTCAACGGTGAACGCGTAGGAAAAAACGGTTCGTCAATCCGAGTCCGTTTGACCCTTCAAACAATTGTCCAAAGTTAGCCAAAAGTCATGCTTCTCTTAGAAACGTAGCCGTCAAGAAAATCCCAGGTTTCAAAAAACCCTAACCAGAAAATTCGAGCTTGGTGGGCCCCCATTTTCGTTGGTTTCAGCCCAACAGTTTGGGCTGACTTGTTTTGGCTATAACTTGTGCATTTGGACTCCGTTTTTGTCGCGGTTTGAACCTGCGTTTAGAGCGGGATGATTCCGTCATCTAGGTAACCTTTTCAACGCGTTTATTTAATTAAATATAGTATTAAACAATTTAAGACACATTTAATCTATTTTGCATCATATGCAAATTGGTCCCTATCTAGGCTTAAATCTTCATTTGCATCAAATACAAATGACCCGAGGGCATATTCCTCTACATCTCCCACTTGCACTCAGGATCATTTATCCCGAATGCAGGAGATGATTGCAAACATCTTTTGCAATATTTTATCCCTTGCATCAAATGCAAATTATTCTCCCTAACTAATTTCTACCTATTACTAGACGAAGGTCACACTCTGTGTGAGACCCTACAGCCTGACCCTTCAACAGGTTGGGCTCTAAGCCCTATACGGCAGTGACCACGAGCAGTGGTTGCCGTCCCTGCTTCAGGAATCATCATTATGTGGTTGACTCATTGACATGAGTATTGTCGGGACCACCCTGACTGTTTCCGTGATGAATTCCGCAGTTATAGTCTCTTCGTCTTAATTATGTCGTATAGATCAAGTCTAGGGTACGGTCAAACTGTCAACCCCAATAACTTGACTCCGGTTAGTTTCTATCGATTTTTTAGTCAAATAATGTTGGACTTCTTCCAACAAACTCTTGCCAGAGATTTTACTAAAGACCAAACTAACCCTACGACACTAACTCCCATTGACCGGGAGAGACGAATCCTCTCCTGGTCATTACTCTCCTCATACGATTCAAGTGTCACCCAATCAAAAACCTTTCGACAGGCCTTGCCTCGAAGCTAGGTCATTTGATCAAAGTGGCACTGTTCATGCACAGGTTCGTCAAAATGACCTTAAGTCAAAAGACCAACTAGCCTATCATCACTCAGAGTCATCATTGACAGATTGGTCAATATAACCATATGATAACTCTTGTGGATCGTTCAGTGAACTCATTCTCTAATGAGCACCTGTGTCTCGTCTCCAACTTCGCCAAGTCAAGCGATCATGAGATCATCACCACCGCTGAACGGTGAAGACTAAGACACAATGGTCTATCCGATGTTTCAATATCCTTTTCTCGAAACATCTACGACCAGGAACCCTTTTAGACTTATGCTACAGACGGTCAAACTCTTCTCCATGATCGAGATGCTCATCTCGATACATGTTTGACCTCACATAAAGTCTCAGGACTTTACCTAAGTCAATATCTAATGTTAACTACATTACAACATAACTTTAGATAAATTATTACTAAACAGCTTACTGTTATTTCGAACAAGATATTTGTGCTATTCACACATAGAGATAGATTGCCTCGAGGGTATCATCTTTCAACATCTCCCACTTGCACTCAGGCCCATTTATCTCGGTATCTAATACCGTTTTACACATAAGTTTTCCCGATTTCATGTGCTAGAGCCTTCGTGAGTGGATCTGCTAAAACCGTCTACACTATAGACTTAGGGAGTTTCTATGTTCATATTAGACCAACCATTTGAATCTCATTCAAATAATTCACTAGGTCTGTCGGAATCCATAATATTTATTTCCTTGGATCTTATCCAGTTCATCGTACCTTACGATAATAATTTAAATTAGTTACTGGTCATTTAAAATGGCTCATATTTATTTCTGATAAAGTATCAAACTCTTTCGATCACTTTGTCAAAATATATGTTCCATCCCTTTGATGCCTCGCATGTAATTTATACGCTCCCACTGACCTTGAAAACTATATGGTTAATTCATATAAGTTGGTCCGTCTAAATCATATGTAGAAAAACGAACTTATAAGTGAATGTTCCAATTTTCATGGTCAACTTTGAGCGTTTTACATCGAGCTTGGTCCGAGTAGATCTGTGCACATCTGCTGGCGAGACGGTTTCAACATAATCCATTTTATAATAATTAGGATGAAAACCGTTCTCGACCAACATGATTGCACTTCACTATTTTCCTTTCTGCACAAATCTTTCAACTTAAAGATTTACTTGTAGAAAGTGAGGAAACATTTTCTTTGGGCACGTAAACTAAATTCCAAAATTATTTACGCACACGGACCTATTCTAATTGCATCAAATTTTAAATCGGAGTTACTACTCCGAATTTTATCCCGGGAGTTGACTAAGTCATCATCAGTCATGATGTCTAACTCGACGATTCGTCTCACGAAATTCGAGTAATTTTACAACTTCTTTACGATTGATTTAATGAATATCTTATTGATAATGTCCTCATAGAACATTATCAAAACCTAGGCATTACTATCTGGGACTTAACCCAGAGGGAGGGCTTAACTCAGAGTTACTTACAATGGATCACACCAAGTCTAACTAAGTGTGATTCATACCATTTGACACACGGATGTGTTAACAGACTTGACCTGAGAGAAAATCACATTTTCTTTTAATTACGCAAGATTTAATGTAGCTAAGTATTTGACCATTCGATCTAATCGAATCAGTTTAAATACTTTAGTCATTTCGTTCTTTATTTTATTAGACTTGTGTTTCATCAAGAACATGTGTCTTAATAAAATATACGAATAGCTTAATTTGGTTAATCTAGACTCGGGTTCCTCAGTATGTACAAGACTGAGTTCGACAACTCATTCTCCCACTGTCTTACAGATGGGTTTCGGCCATTCTATCTAAGAGGATAAGACTCACAAGTGTCCGCAGACTTCATAATACGAGAGGTCAGACCCCTCTTTATGTGACTTGTGAAGCTTAGTCTCTCGATACAGCCTAGTCTATTTTTCCATACAAGTTTGCTACTATCTTGTGTATTTATATATATTAACATTTAATATATATATTATCGTTATACATAAATTACTAACGCAAAACATTGCTTCAGAAACGAGGTGACGACATTTGTCAAATTGTGTTAGACGTCTTTTGTATAACAATAATTATAAAATCGTGACATCAAAATATGTCACATTTTCAATTCCTCCTACTTATGCCTTTACTAATGATAAATTAAACTATTAAACTCGATTGACTTTCCGGAGTGCCTTCTTCCTTTTCTAAATCACATTTAGATATAAATAGCCCAACATAAATAAATAGCTATGAAAGCATCTTATGTATCCAAACGCCTGAGAGGTGCAATCTTGAGTGTAGCTCTAGAAGTTGCTTGTCTCAAGATCCGGTTGGGATACATAGTCTTGCACCGCTCATGCACTCGTATTCGACTCAAACAGTTTGATCGAATTCTCGAACTTTACGGATCAAAATTGTTTGTCCATACAACCTTGAGGGTAGCTCGACAAGTTGTAGGGAAAAACATATTTCGAATATCATATATGTTCAAGCTGCCTCATATAGAGACGGGTGACATGTAGCGTGAATTTATTTGTTGGACCCAGAACTTAATGAAATCGTATTTCTTAAGTCAGTTCTTTAGAAGGTCATTTTAATGTCAACGTGAATATAGTTTAATCATATCAATTAGAATTTAACTTGATATTCAATTAATCAACCTATTTGACCAATTAACTATTTCCATTAAAAATTATATTTTTGATTCCTTCGGTAAACATAGTCTTGCCCTAGTTTTGGCATATGTTCAAAATTAAATATAGGTAGAATGGCTTTTATCTATCTATATCCTCCCACTATTTTTACGATCGTTTCAAAGCTTAATAACGAACGATTTAATCGAATTAAAATATTTAAAATTTAGTGAAAGAGGGATCCAATCATCCTGAACCTCACAACCTTGAGGAGACTCAACAAGTTGATTGGTTCCATGATTGGTAGACTAACTCTTAATCAATCACATCACATGTGACTCCCTATCGTTCTTTACCCACAGTCACTAATGATCTTGAGGAGACTCAACAAATCATAATGACTGGTCTAGTCAGACCCTTGATTTCGTGTCCAGATTTGACTTAGATCGATGCTCGAGGAGACCCGACGTATCGATTTGGGTCAAGTCTAGACTACATCACATGTATGTTGGAGTTTGTTCCTTAAAGATAAACATGTTATAGCTTGAGGAGACTCAACAACTATAATTGTCTTCTTTGAGTTACCAAGCTCCAAAATCAAGGAGGAATACGGATTAATCTTTAATAAGATTTATAACGCATTGACTAGATATAGTCCAGGGTGTCATACAATCATGATTCGCGACATTGCGGTCCAGCGGAACACAGCCAGGGAATTGACTAAGCCAGGATCACTATCCCTTAAAGGGTGATCCAGAACTCTTAGCCAAGCACATTGACTGGATCATGGTCCATTGAATGAAGCTTGTCATTTTTATATGTGTGCCATAGACTAAACAACTTTTATTAACTACTAATTAATCCTATCAACTAGTTGAATCCTTAAATTCAAAATTTTAGGATTTGTTTAATAACTTTTATTAAATCCTTATCAACTATAAGGCTCACGTGCTATCCTAATCGTTATTAGGATTTTAATAAATTTATTAACCAACGCCAAAAGCGAAGTCCTTTAATGAGAATTAATAATAACAATTAGAATTAAAATTTTCATTAAAAGGACTACCCTAATCAGGAATTAGGTCTTGAAGCATTGTTAATATTTTATTAAAACATAGCATGTCATTAAAATTCAAGTAATAAATTTTAATCATTTCTTAATGGCTAACCTAAAAGGTTGTCTTGTGTTATCAAATAAGGGACAAGATGAACTAGCCATAAAGCTACACTAATTTATCGCATAAAAGGTGTACAACTATTTAACAATTTAAATAGAACAATGTCTATCACATAAACAATTTTAGCATGCAAACATAAATTTAACATTTAAATTTAAAATATGATTTTAAAAATATTTTATTTTTATCTCATAAAAAATTGTTTTTAAAATCATAAATTTGCATGCTACCTTTTAAAATATTTATCGCATAAAAATTTTAACCTTTAAAATCAGTTTTAAAATATCTCATAAAATTAAAACATCACTTTAAAAAAACTTTCATGCTTAAAAATTTATCATATAAAATTTTTAGGCACTTTAAACTTATCGCATACATTTTGAAAGATTTAAAATTAGTTTTAAAAATTATCACATAAATTTTAAAACGTCATTTAAAAAATTTCCATGTTCAAAATTTATCAAATAGAATTTTTGAACATCTAAAACATTTTTGAAAATTATCTCATAACTTTAAAAAACATTTTATTTTTTTAAAGTATTTAAAAGCATTTCAGGTTTAATAAAATCGCAGGCTAGATCGAAACACAGACCTAGCTCCGATACCACTGAAGGGTTTTCTGGGACCCTTAGGGCACAAAAACTCTATGCCCGTCCTAAGTCGGACGGAACATAGACAGATAAGCAGCGGAAAATAATCATGTTAATCTAATTAACATTTAACCCTAAGGTCTAAGACCCTAATCCAAGATCTATGCCAACTTGGGATGGGTCTGACCATCCCAAGAAGGATCTAGCCTACTGCGATTAAATTAAACTAATGCTTAATTAAACACATACTTGGAATCTCAGACCTGGGGCAGGCGAGATGTTCCGCACCGTCTTCCGAGCCGCTCCCGTCCCACGCCGAGCCGCTCCTCGAACCGCTCCCCGAACTGCTCCTCGAACCGCTCCGCATCCCGAGGCAATCAATCCCGTGTCGCCGAGCCAACCACGTGCCAAAGAAAGTTTCACGCGAGTGAAATCTCCGCCTAGATTTCGGATCTGAATCCGAACTCCTTTGCGGCTTTGCTAGAGCCCTCAGGAGCAAGGCAGAAATTTATAGGGAGATGAGAAATATTAATTTAAGCTTAGATCCGAGCGAGCTCCAACATTTACGAGAGCCTCTCAGATCTAGAGCTTGGGACGAGTTATGAGGAAGGGGGAGGGCCTCTATTTATAGAGGCGGCTGACTCTCCCCTTTTCTCCACAACCAAGGTGGGACTATTAATTTGGGATTAATTAAATCAAGTTAGTTTGCCTTTCACAAAGGGCAAACTTCCTCGAATTTTAACTCCCTCACCGTTGAGCTTCAATGTTGGTACAACCTACCAAATCAAAGAGGGTTCAACGATGAACGCGTAGGAAAAAACGGTTCGTCAATCCGAGTCCGTTTGACCCTTCAAACAATTGTCCAAAGTTAGCCAAAAGTCATGCTTCTCTTAGAAACGTAGCCGTCAAGAAAATCCCAGGTTTCAAAAAACCCTAACCAGAAAATTCGGGCTTGGTGGGCCCCCATTTTCGTTGGTTTCAGCCCAACAGTTTGGGCTGACTTGTTTTGGCTATAACTTGTGCATTTGGACTCCGTTTTTGTCGCGGTTTGAACCTGCGTTTAGAGCGGGACGATTCCGTCATCTAGGTAACCTTTTCAACGCATTTATTTAATTAAATATAGTCTTAAACAATTTAAGACACATTTAATCTATTTTGCATCATATGCAAATTGGTCCCTATCTAGGCTTAAATCTTCATTTGCATCAAACACAAATGACCTGAGGGCATATTCTTCTACATCTCCCACTTGCACTCAGGATCATTTATCCCGAATGCAGGAGATGATTGCAAACTTCTTTTGCAATATTTTATCCCTTGCATCAAATGCAAATTATTCTCTCTAACTAATTTCTACCTATTACTAGACGAAGGTCACACTCTGTGTGAGACCCTACAGCCTGACCCTTACAACAGGTTGGGCTCTAAGCCCTATACGGTAGTGACCACGAGCAGTGGTTGCCGTCCCTGCATCAGGAATCATCATTATGTGGTTGACTCATTGACATGAGTATTGTCGGGACCACCCTGACTGTTTCCGTGATGAATTCCGCAGTTATAGTCTCTTCGTCTTAACTATGTCGTATAGATCAAGTCTAGGGTACGGTCAAACTGTCAACCCCAATAACTTGACTCCGGTTAGTTTATATCGATCTTTTAGTCAAATAATGTTGGACTTCTTCCAACAAACTCTTGCCAGAGATTTTACTAAAGACCAAACTAACCCTACGACAGTAACTCCCATTGACCGGGAGAGACGAATCCTCTCCTGGTCATTACTCTCCTCATACGATTCAAGTGTCACCCAATCAAAAACCTTTCGACAGGCCTTGCCTCGAAGCTAGGTCATTTGATCAAAGTGGCACTGTTCATGCACAGGTTCGTCAAAATGACCTTAAGTCAAAAGACCAACTAGCCTATCATCACTCAGAGTCATCATTGACAGATTGGTCAATATAACCATATGATAACTCTTGTGGATCGTTCAGTGAACTCATTCTCTAATGAGCACCTGTGTCTCGTCTCCGACTTCGCCAAGTCAAGCGATCATGAGATCATCACCACCGCTGAACGGTGAAGACTAAGACACAATGGTCTATCCGATGTTTCGATATCCTTTTCTCGAAACATCTACGACCAGGAGCCCTTTTAGACTTATGCTACAGACGGTCAAACACTTCTCCATGATCGAGATGCTCATCTCGATACATGTTTGACCTCGCATAAAGTCTCAGGACTTTACCTAAGTCAATATCTAATGTTAACTACATTACAACATAACTTTAGATAAATTATTACTAAACAGCTTACTGTTATTTCGATCAAGATATTTGTGCTATTCACACATAGAGATAGATTGCCTCGGGGGTATCATCTCTCAACATCTCCCACTTGCACTCAGGCCCATTTATCTCGGTATCTAATACCGTTTTTACACATAAGTTTTCCCGACTTCATGTGCTAGAGCCTTCGTGAGTGGATCTGCTAAAACCGTCTACACTATAGACTTAGGGAGTTTCTATGTTCATATTAGACCAACCATTTGAATCTCATTCAAATAATTCACTAGGTCTGTCAGAATCCATAATATTTATTTCCTTGGATCTTATCCAGTTCATCGTACCTTACGATAATAATTTAAATTAGTTACTGGTCATTTAAAATGGCTCATATTTATTTCTGATAAAGTATCAAACTCTTTCGATCACTTTGTCAAAATATATGTTCCATCCCCTTGATGCCTCGCATGTAATTTATACGCTCCCACTGACCTTGAAAACTATATGGTTAATTCATATAAGTTGGTCCGTCTAAATCATATGTAGAAAAACGAACTTATAAGTGAATGTTCCAATTTTCATGGTCAACTTTGAGCGTTTTACATCGAGCTTGGTCCGAGTAGATCTGTGCACATCTGCTGGCGAGACGGTTTCAACATAATCCATTTTATAATAATTAGGATGAAAACCGTTCTCGACCAACATGATTGCACTTCACTATTTTCCTTTCTGCACAAATCTTTCAACTTAAAGATTTACTTGTAGAAAGTGAGGAAACATTTTCTTTGGGCACGTAAACTAAATTCCAAAATTATTTACGCACACGGACCTATTCTAATTGCATCAAATTTTAAATCGGAGTTACTACTCCGAATTTTATCCCGGGAGTTGACTAAGTCATCATCAGTCATGATGTCTAACTCGACGATTCGTCTCACGAAATTCGAGTAATTTTACAACTTCTTTACGATTGATTTAATGAATATCTTATTGATAATGTCCTCATAGAACATTATCAAAACCTAGGCATTACTATCTGGGACTTAACCCAGAGGGAGGGCTTAACTCAGAGTTACTTACAATGGATCACACCAAGTCTAACTAAGTGTGATTCATACCATTTGACACACGGATGTGTTAACAGACTTGACCTGAGAGAAAATCACATTTTCTTTTAATTACGCAAGATTTAATGTAGCTAAGTATTTGACCATTCGATCTAATCGAATCAGTTTAAATACTTTAGGCATTTCGTTCTTTATTTTATTAGACTTGTGTTTCATCAAGAACATGTGTCTTAATAAAATATACGAATAGCTTAATTTGGTTAATCTAGACTCGGGTTCCTCAGTATGTACAAGACTGAGTTCGACAACTCATTCTCCCACTGTCTTACAGATGGGTTTCGGCCATTCTATCTAAGAGGATAAGACTCACAAGTGTCCGCAGACTTCATAATACGAGAGGTCAGACCCCTCTTTATGTGACTTGTGAAGCTTAGTCTCTCGATACAGCCTAGTCTATTTTTCCATACAAGTTTGCTACTATCTTGTGTATTTATATATATTAACATTTAATATATATATTATTGTTATACATAAATTACTAACGCAAAACATTGCTTCAGAAGCGAGGTGACGACATTTGTCAAATTGTGTTAGACGTCTTCTGTATAACAATAATTATAAAATCGTGACATCAAAATATGTCACATTTTCAATTCCTCCTACTTATGCCTTTACTAATGATAAATTAAACTATTAAACTCGATTGACTTTCCGGAGTGCCTTCTTCCTTTTCTAAATCACATTTAGATATAAATAGCCCAACATAAATAAATAGCTATGAAAGCATCTTATGTATCCAAACGCCTGAGAGGTGCAATCTTGAGTGTAGCTCAAGAAGTTGCTTGTCTCAAGATCCGGTTGGGATACATAGTCTTGCACCGCTCATGCACTCGTATTCGACTCAAACAGTTTGATCGAATTCTCGAACTTTGCGGATCAAAATTGTTTGTCCATACAACCTTGAGGGTAGCTCGACAAGTTGTAGGGAAAAACATATTTCGAATATCATATATGTTCAAGCTGCCTCATATAGAGACGGGTGACATGTAGCGTGAATTTATTTGTTGGGCCCAGAACTTAATGAAATCGTATTTCTTAAGTCAGTTCTTTAGAAGGTCATTTTAATGTCAACGTGAATATAGTTTAATCATATCAATTAGAATTTAATTTGATATTCAATTAATCAACCTATTTGACCAATTAACTATTTCCATTAAAAATTATATTTTTGATTCCTTCGGTAAACATAGTCTTGCCCTAGTTTTGGCATATGTTCAAAATTAAATATAGGTAGAATGGCTTTTATCTATCTATATCCTCCCACTATTTTTACGATCGTTTCAAAGCTTAATAACGAACGATTTAATCGAATTAAAATATTTAAAATTTAGTGAAAGAGGGATCCAATCATCCTGAACCTCACAACCTTGAGGAGACTCAACAAGTTGATTGGTTCCATGATTGGTAGACTAACTCTTAATCAATCACATCACATGTGACTCCCTATCGTTCTTTACCCACAGTCACTAATGATCTTGAGGAGACTCAACAAATCATAATGACTGGTCTAGTCAGACCCTTGATTTCGTGTCCAGATTTGACTTAGATCGATGCTCGAGGAGACCCGACGTATCGATTTGGGTCAAGTCTAGACTACATCACATGTATGTTGGAGTTTGTTCCTTAAAGATAAACATGTCATAGCTTGAGGAGACTCAACAACTATAATTATCTTCTTTGAGTTACCAAGCTCCAAAATCAAGGAGGAATACGGATTAATCTTTAATAAGATTTATAACGCATTGACTAGATATAGTCCAGGGTGTCATACAATCATGATTCGTGATATTGCGGTCCAGCGGAACACAGCCAGGGAATTGACTAAGCCAGGATCACTATCCCTCAAAGGGTGATCCAGAACTCTTAGCCAAGCACATTGACTGGATCATGGTCCATTGAATGAAGCTTGTCATTTTTATATGTGTGCCATAGACTAAACAACTTTTATTAACAACTAATTAATCCTATCAACTAGTTGAATCCTTAAATTCAAAATTTTAGGATTTGTTTAATAACTTTTATTAAATCCTTATCAACTATAAGGCTCACGTGCTATCCTAATCGTTATTAGGATTTTAATAAATTTATTAACCAACGCCAAAAGCGAAGTCCTTTAATGAGAATTAATAATAACAATTAGAATTAAAATTTTCATTAAAAGGACTACCCTAATCAGGAATTAGGTCTTGAAGCATTGTTAATATTTTATTAAAACATAGCATGTCATTAAAATTCAAGTAATAAATTTTAATCATTTCTTAATGGCTAACCTAAAAGGTTGTCTTGTGTTATCAAATAAGGGACAAGATGAACTAGCCATAAAGCTACACTAATTTATCGCATAAAAGGTGTACAACTATTTAACAATTTAAATAGAACAATGTCTATCACATAAACAATTTTAGCATGCAAACATAAATTTAACATTTAAATTTAAAATATGATTTTAAAAATATTTTATTTTTATCTCATAAAAAATTGTTTTTAAAATCACAAATTTGCATGCGACCTTTTAAATTATTTATCACATAAAAATTTTAACCTTTAAAATCAGTTTTAAAATATCTCATAAAATTAAAACATCACTTAAAAAAACTTTCATGCTTAAAAATTTATCATATAAAATTTTTAGGCACTTTAAACTTATCGCATAAATTTTGAAAGATTTAAAATTAGTTTTAAAAATTATCACATAAATTTTAAAACGTCATTTAAAAAATTTCCATGTTCAAAATTTATCAAATAGAATTTTTGAACATCTAAAACATTTTTGAAAATTATCTCATAACTTTAAAAAACATTTTATTTTTTTTAAAGTATTTAAAAGCATTTCAGGTTTAATAAAATCGCAGGCTAGATCGAAACACAGACCTAGCTCCGATACCACTGAAGGGTTTTCTGAGACCCTTAGGGCACAAAAACTGTATGCCCGTCCTAAGTCGGACGGAACATAGACAGATAAGCAGCGGAAAATAATCATGTTAATCTAATTAACATTTAACCCTAGGGTCCAAGACCCTAATCCAAGATCTATGCCAACTTGGGATGGGTCTGACCATCCCAAGAAGGATCTAGCCTACTGTGATTAAATTAAACTAATGCTTAATTAAACTCATACCCGGAATCTCAGCCCTGGGGCAGGCGAGATGTTCTGCACCGTCTTCTGAGCCGCTCCCGTCCCACGCCGAGCCGCTCCTCGAACTGCTCCCCGAACTGCTCCTCGAACCGCTCCGCATCCCGAGGCGATCAATCCCGTGTCGCCGAGCCAACCACGTGCCAAAGAAAGTTTCACACGAGTGAAACCTCCGCCTAGATTTCGGATCTGAATCCGAACTCCTTTGCGGCTTTGCTAGAGCCCTCAGGAGCAAGGCAGAAATTTATAGGGAGAGGAGAAATATTAATTTAAGCTTAGATCCTAGCGAGCTCCAACATTTACGAGAGCCACTCAGATCTAGAGCTTGGGACGAGTTATGAGGAAGGGGGAGGGCCTCTATTTATAGAGGCGGCTGACTCTCCCCTTTTCTCCACAACCGAGGTGGGACTATTAATTTGGGATTAATTAAATCAAGTTAGTTTGCCTTTCACAAAGGGCAAACTTCCTCGAATTTTAACTCCCTCACCGTTGAGCTTCAATGTTGGTACAACCTACCAAATCAAAGAGGGTTCAACGGTGAACGTATAGGAAAAAACGGTTCGTCAATCCGAGTCCGTTTGACCCTTCAAACAATTGTCCAAAGTTAGCCAAAAGTCATGCTTCTCTTAGAAACGTAGCCGTCAAGAAAATCCCAGGTTTCAAAAAACCCTAACCAGAAAATTTGGGCTTGGTGGGCCTCCATTTTCGCTGGTTTCAGCCCAACAGTTTGGGCTGACTTGTTTTGGCTATAACTTGTGCATTTGGACTCCGTTTTCGTCGCGGTTTGAACCTGCGTTTAGAGCGGGACGATCCCGTCATCTAGGTAACCTTTTCAATGCGTTTATTTAATTAAATATAGTCTTAAACAATTTAAGACACATTTAATCTATTTTGCATCATATGCAAATTGGTCCCTATCTAGGCTTAAATCTTCATTTGCATCAAATACAAATGACCCGAGGGCATATTCCTCTCCAGGTTCTAGATTATTTTGTGACTTATGTTTTTGTATTTTGTGACTTATGTTTTTGTATTGAAAAGTTTCATGTGTATCATGTGGTGTATTGGGCTTTAAAGACTTTCGTTTTGAATTAATTATTTTTGTAAATATTATCAAGTGGTGTTTTCAATTTTTATTTTTTTATAAATTTAATTTGTTTGTGGCGGTTTGGAACCGCCACAAACAACATTTATTTTTTTAAAAATAATTATTTTATAGCGGTTGAACACCACCACAACCTGAATCCTTTTAGCGGTTGAAAACCGCCTTTTAATATTAATTTATAGCGGTTAAAACCCGCTACAATCATCTTTCAGATTAAATTTTAAAAAAATTGATTGGTTTGTGGCGGTTCTAAACCGCCACAAACGCTTCGTTTTATGTGGTTTGCAACCGCCATAAATAATTATTTATAATTATTTTATCGTAATAAACTTCCGCCAGAAATTTTGTTTTTGGCGGTTCGAAACCGCAATAAAGTTGGGTTTCACACGGTTAATTAGAAGCGGGTCGAACCCGCTAGAAACCATGTTTCTCACCCCTTGTTTAGTAGCGGTTTGGAAAGCCGCTTGAAACTAGATTTGTGGTAGTTACGACCCGCTACAAACAAATTTTACAATCGCTACAAACGGCCTTCTTTCTTGTAGTGAGTAATGACCAAGAAAGGATTCGTCTCTCCAGGTCAATAGGAGTTAGTGTCGTAGTGTTAGTTCGATCTTTAGTGAAAACTCTTGCCAGAGTATGTTGGAAGATGTCCAACATTATTTAACTAAAGATCGATGGAAACTAACCGATTTCGAGCTATTGGGGTTGACAGTTTGACTGTTGCTTAGGCTTGAACTGAATGGCATAGTTTAGACAAAGAGACAATAACTGCGGAATTCATCACGGACACAGTCAGGGTGGTCCCGACAATACTCATGTCGATGAGTTAACCACATACGTATGATACTGAAACAGGGACGACAACTGCTGCTCGTGGTCACTGTCGTCTGGGGCTTCGAGCCCCACTCGTAGTAGGATCAGGCTGTAGGGTCTCACACAGAGTGCGATCTTCGTCTTGTAATAGGTAGAAACTGTTGCGGGGTAGAACTCGCATACAATGAATTTGTATTATGTGGAACCAAGGGCACGGTGGTTATGATAATGATGAGGGTTAGGGTAGGCTATTTAACAGGTGATTAGTGTGACGATGAGGCTAAGCCTGTTATGAAGGCTGACCACGGTATCGAA
Source organism: Scilla litardierei (assembly GCA_030789695.1). NCBI lineage: Eukaryota > Viridiplantae > Streptophyta > Magnoliopsida > Asparagales > Asparagaceae > Scilla > Scilla litardierei. The sequence goes on from CM061134.1 coordinate 42,283,526, forward strand.
TCCGGAAGGATGCGGTAGAAGGGCCGAACTTCCTGTGGCAGGGACGAGCACGACCGATGGTGACAAGCTAACCTGCGCAGTGAGCAACTCGTCAGAAAGGCTAGGTTGGGGTCCAACCTTTAGCCTCTCCGATGCCTAAGTCAGTAATAGGACGTAAAGCGGGGGCTAGGCACGCATGTCGGACTGAAGGTGAGTCGACTGTATGTGACGAGCTATGAATGGTGGAAGAACAAAGATATGGACGACCTTTGCCCTTGTGTGTGAGTAATCAGATTCAGAGTAAATTTGCCAACCCCCTCCCCGTTGGAGGCGAAGGGGTATTTATACCTGGTGGAGGCGGTTAGGTGGGGCTGACCTGGCATGCTGACTTGGCGTGCTGAGCTGGTCCTGCTGTCAGCGGAAGCTTCAGACGAGGATGTCAGGATCAAGGGTGTCAGCCACGCTTTTGTCAGACGGTGCAACGGCCAGTGGCGCTTTTGTCAGGGTGTCAGGGCCGAAAGCATTAAGTGTCAGGGGGCGCAGCGGCCAGGGGGTGCTTTGTCAGATGGTCGGGCGGCGATATTGTCAGTAGCATCCTTGTACTAGGTTGTTTGTCGTGTCCGATGTGCCAATAATCCGTCGGAGCGCCTCCTAGGGGTAGGGTCAGCGACGGGCTGTTGGGCCAGCCTGGATTCAGGATGTGCGGTCCGGACGTACACTTTGTGCGCTGTTCCTGGCGAACCGGGGGAGAACGGGTGCGCGTCCCGCTGTGATCGTGGTGGAGAGCGCCCCTATCAACGGTCGAGGCGGACCGCGCCCTTCCCCCAGTCGTGTAGGTCCCCAGGATCGACAGGCGCCCTGCAGGCCTTGGAAGTTCGGGCGAGGAGCACCCTGTCGCTGGGTCGGCTGTCCTTCAGGAGGGTGGGATGAGCCGGCGGGGTATTTCGGTGGTTTGGGATGGAAGGTCGGACTATAATGATCTTCATGTCGTAACAATTGCCCCCGGCATTTGAGCTCGAGGTGGAAGCCCGGCTCGGCTCGGATGACGTATCACTTGCCCTACATTGAACCGACAATTCGGATTTTGATCCGCACTCTGGTGAGGCGGCGCAGGTCTCGAAATTCCTGCCATGTTGGCCATTATTGCGATTTGAAAGTACAAGGGGGAAATCGAAGCGCCTCCACTATTGAACTCGTGACGCGTGGATGAGGTGACTTTCGCACCAGTCGAGGCGTCAGGGATGCTCCGATGGACGCCGTGTGGTGGCGTATCGACGGTCGAGATGGCCTATTGCCTTCTATAAGTATGGGGAGAGGGAGATTAGAGGAGACTTTCTTCCGGTTTCAATTCGTCCTCGCACTTTTCGACTTTCGTTCATCGCTCACTGACGTTGTCGCTATTGCCATCGCCGAAGATCCGCTTGCGATTGTCCTCTCTACTCGGCTGCTCTGCTAGGTAATCCCTATATCCTTTAATCGATGGCTTCTCATTTTGACTCCAGAGGGGGTAGTATTGCGGCGACAGAGGAGTCAATGGTAGAGGAGAGGTGGTGGGGGGCGCAGAGGCCTCAGCGGAGGAGGACGTGGTGCACTGACGTAGCGAGGGCGATTGAGGCCGTCAGGTGTAGGCCGGACAGGATCAACATTAGGGAGATTTGGGTGCTGTTCGTGCGCCCGCCCTGTGAAGCGTGGGTCCCCGGACCTGAGGAAAGGGTGTGTTTGCCTGGGGATAATGAAGTTGGGGTCTACGCCCGATCCTTCGAGTTGGGACTTTGCTTCCCGATCCACCCTTACCTCCTATTCCTGATGAACTTCCTAGAGCTTCCGATCTTCGCCTTGGCGCCCCGCTCCTGGGGCTTGCTAGTGGGGTTCGCCGTGCTATGCTTTGCCAGCTCCCTGAGTCCGTCCCTGGCACTGTCCCAGCACTTCTTTGCAGTTCAGAAGAGGGGGATGTACCACTGCATCTGCACGAGGAGGGGAAGGGAGCTCATCGTCGGGGTGCTCGTCGATGTGGGTAGGTGGATGGCGGATTTTGTCTTTGTTGAGATGTCGATTGACGCGGTGCTGATGTCGAACTGGGGGCGATGAACCCTCTTGTGAATGAGAGAGTGAAACTAACCGGTGAAGACCTGGCGAAGGCGTAGATCTTGGCGAAGCTACCCGAGGCGCACCGTCGGTTGGCGAACTTGACGCAGGACAGTCGGCTCGCCCAGGATTTTTGGTCCCAAGGCAGTTTGAGTCTGGCGAGCCTTTAGGTAGGCTTACCCTGATCTTTCTTTTCTTCACAGGTGGGGACGCGATGCTTTCACTAGAGGAGGTATCGGGGGCTACCGGGATACCGGTTGCGGAGAACGTCGACCCTCGTGATAAGGGTAAGAAAGTGATTGGCGAGGAGGGGCCTGTAAAGGAGGTGTCCCGAAAACGGGGTGCCGAGGTCCCGGACGAGGAGGGGACGAGCCAAAGGCGGAGGGCGTCCGAATCTGGCGCCTCTTCCGGTCAAGCTAGCGAGAGCCACTGATCGCGTCCGAGTGTACACCCAAAAAACAACTTGTAGTCTTACCGCAAGCGCACGGTGTAGCGGTGAGCGGGTATCGAACTCAGGGAGGACAAATGACCGTGTCTTTTTCCAATCACCTAGCTATCAAGATAATCAAGAGTAGTTGTGTGTAACAGTCACAATCGTTCAAGTATCAAAAGAAATATCAATATAATAAAGCGTCTATGGATAGGAAATCCCCACTACGGACCTTCTCTCATCCTTGTAAATCATAAGTTTCATTGTTGCTAAGCTTGAATATTGGTGAACTAGTCGCAACCTAATGTAGAACCAAGCTCACGCTCTCGCGCTATTGCCGGTCTATAGCAAACCTAGGATAGGGCCCACTTTCGTGCAAACCCTAGCCTAAGCCGCTAGTGTGAAGATCGATATCATCATTCAATCGTATCTCGAGCCCACTCTCGTGCAAACTCGAGCTACGACCTAGCTTATGATAGTTCCTATCTGCCCAATCTCTTGCAAACGGATATTGGTATAAATTCACAATTAAAAATCCTAGCTTTGGTCCAATCTCTTGCAAACCAAATCTAGAGAAATCCAATTGTCAATCTAAATCGAATATCTAGGCATTCCTACCAATTTGGATCCAATCTCTTGCAAACCCTAGTCAATATGAATTCCTAGCTATTCGTAATAAATCGATCAAAACCTAACCTTAATCAATTCTAGCAATAATTCTACAAATTCATCATAATTTAGAGATAGGGTCCATAGGGTTCATCCCTATGCCCTAGGACGACGACACTACTCACAAAGCATCATGCAAATCTCAGAAAAATCAATTATGGTCACGGCACAATTCATTGCAAAAGAGAGGTAATGCATAAAAATTGAGTTTTTAATAGAAATAGACAAACCAATGCAATTGCCGACGATCTCCAGCTGAGATTTCACAAAGAGTAGCCGTCAAAATCCTAAAAGAAAGTCTAAAAATTAATGTTCTAAAAGCTCTCTAAACTAGGGTAAAAACTGGGTTTAAATACCCTCTAAAATCGTCCAAAAAATCGTGCCAAAAATGCCCCTGCGCAGCCCAGAAATCGCAAACCTAACAGCAGGCGGAGAGGGTCACTCGGCCGAGTGACCCTTGTGACTCGGCCGAGTGCCAGACCCTGTGAAAATACAGTAACTTCGGATGTTTCAGGGTCTGTCTTCGGGGGTGACTCGACCGAGTATACTTCTTCATTCGGCCGAGTGTCTTTATCATTCGCCCGAGTGGAGCTTCGACAGGATCTCTGAGAATTACAGTAACTTCGGCCTTTCTCTGGACAATTTCCCTGTACCACTCGGGCGAGTGAGCTTTCTCACTCGGCCAAGTGGGATTTCTTTGTTCGACCGAGTATACGCTGAAAACTCAGTGTGCGTATCCGTTCTGGTCGGCCGAGTGGGACTTCTTGCTCGGCCGAGTGATATGCTGAAATGACCGTTTCTCTTCTTTTTGCCTCCTCGTCGCTCCTATTGATTTTCTTCTTCTTCCTCTCATCCTCTATCGCTGATAAGCCCGCAAATGAGCCGTGGGTGACACTCCTAAGTGCTTGCAAATCCCTTGATCTCAAATTCGCTCCATATCGCTCCATATCTCCCGAAATACGACAAAAAACATGAAATAGTGAAAAGCATCGCAATATTGTCGAATAATCGTGAAAAACACGATATGGGCGATCAAAACGGCATGCAAACACACAGAAAAAAGGTGTAAAATATGGATTGGTCAAAATCTCCCAAGCTTACCTCTTACTCATCCTCGAGGAAGATAAGTAAAAGGCGAACCCGACGGAAAGATAATAAAAAAAATGAAAAATGAAAAACGGAAGAAATAAAATAAAAAAAAGCAAAGAGAGAGGTGCTAGATCATTTTCTCAGGACGCAGGCCTTGCTTACTCATATAGCATACAGCGAATATAAAACTCATGCCAAAGATTTTTATCTCGATATCATGGTATAAAGATGCATTCAAAATAGAAAACCCGAGAATAGCAAAATAATATGAAATATGGAATCATTCTAGAATTAACATCGTCTGAAGCATCTAAAGCGGTATACATAATCATAGACCACACACTTTTCAATTGAATGCTTTCTATTTGGAGTATAAGAGATATCACGCAATATGGATCAATAAGAATAGAAAGGTATGGTTTTCATGAAATGCATGCTAAGTTTCAATTCCTGGATTTCATAAAACTTTTAGTAATCTCATCGAGTATAGAAAATTACATAGCTTAGGTTGTCATGCACAGTCAAGTAGTCACTCTCTCACACATCATTGGATCCTCTCCCCCAAGCTTATCTATAAGCGTGGTGGTATAAATAAATCAATAAGTACATTCCCCATTTTTGGTGCTCCAATAAAAGAAACAAAAGAGGGAAGGAAGAGAAAAAGAGTATGAGATAGGATCATGTATAAGCTTCTTTTCTCTTTTCTTTTTCTTTTTCTTTTTCTTCTTTTTTTTCTCTTTTTTTCTTTTTTTTCCTTTTTTTGATCACGTATACATATGTGATCCTAAATCAAAAGAATAGAAAGATATTCATATATATATATATATATATTTTCTTTTTGAATTTGGGGTATTGGAGCATGGAATTTCATAGCGGGGGAAATGCCAATAATAGAATCGCTAAAGGGAGATTAACCAATGCATACAAGTATAGAAACAATGCTCAAGATATGTGGAGAAAGAAATAAATGTAACACTCGGTTCACTCTATAGGACGTGCACGATAACTTTCAGCAGAGTAATGTAATCTACTCAGTTTAATCTCAGAAAGTAAACTAGTCCAGTTATATCAACCTAACATACATTCATTCAATCGGAAAGTGAAGCGTACAATTTTCATGCAATCAGAAGTATATAAGAAAAGAAGGCAGTACTCCAGATATAAGCAATCAATGCGTGAATCTTGGTGTGTTTTCTACGAAAAGTATACGGTAAAAATTATCAGACTCAGCTAATAAGAGAATTTCATCCATATTCATATATGAAGGTGTGGGTTACTATCTTAAATGCATAGCAAGACATAGCACATGATATCTGAAATAAAAACTATGGCATGACAAAGTAATATGCATATAGAGGTAAGCTAGCACCACGTCATCATCATCACAGAAAATTCATCTCTAGCAAAAAGATGAAAGAAATAAGGATAAAAAGAAAATGAGAACTACTACTGTACAATGCAGCACACTCAAGAAGAAAAACGTGATGCATGATAAAAATGAAAAAGTGAGTGAAAAGGGTGTAAAAACAAAGAAAAGGTGGAAAAATAAAAGGTGACAAAAATATAAAAAGTGTGAGAACTCATTCCCCCAAGCTAAAGTGCACAGTGTCCTCAATGTGCGAAGTGTGGCACATCGAGAGGCAAAAAGTGGGTGGGCTAGGTGAGGATGCTTGCATGATGGGAAAAAATGGAAGAAAATGATATGAGAATGCAGGTGATGCATGCGAAGATCAAAATAATGCAGATATGAGTGTCCCCAAAAAGTACTCCCTCTCTCCCAAAAAGATATAGATAGGTAGGACCAAAATGTGAGCAGAACAGTGTGTGGAGGAGGGGTGCAAAATCAGCAGGCCCAAAAAATATCCAACGTATCGACAACAATGATAGGGAAGTCATCCAGTGTGTGCCTAAGGTGGTGGGGGTGCACGAGCACCGTCCTGTGGCGGAGGTGGTGGGTGAGGTGGCTGCTGGGTGGGTGTGTGATCGCGCCCCGGCGTACACGTCCCGAGGCGACGGTTGTAGTTTTACCGCAAGCGCACGGTATAGCGGCGAGCGGGTATCGAACACAGGGAGGACGAATGACCGTGCTTGCTCCTAATCAACCTGGCTATTCAGAGGGATAATTGCCTTGGGCGATCCTGTCACAATCGTCAGACAAAAGTGCAAAATATCAAATCAAATAGAGAACTCCTAGGGAATGGGGAATCCCCACTACTCACCGTATTTCACAATTGTGGTTTGCCGGTATCGAAATCGCTAGGATGAGAATTCGGATGAACTAGTTGCAACTAAATGTGGAACCAGGCTCACGCTCTCGCGCTGTTGCCGGTCTATAGCTATCCTGGGTTTGGGTCCAATCTCTTGCAAACCCTAGCCTAGGGAAGCTAGCATTAGGATCAACATCATCGTCCAATTGCGCACCGAGCCCAATCTCTTGCAAACTCGGTCCACAATCTAGATTAGGATAGTTCCTACCCGTCCAATCTCTTGCAAACGGGTATCGGCACGGAATTGCAACCGGAGATCCTAGCATCGGTCCAATTTCTTGCAAACCGATACTTCGAAAATCCGACTCCAACCCAATTCGGATTTCTAGGTCTTCCTATCGAACTGGGATCCAATCTCTTGCAAATCCCTATTGACGTGAATACCTAGCTATCCGTAGTAATTCGATCCCAATCTAATCCCTAATAACAATCCTGGCTCAATTCCTACCAATTCAACACAAATACGAAATTGGGCTTGTAGGGTTCATCCCCACGCCCCAAGACGTGGAGACTACTCACTAATCATAGCAATAGCACAATAATTGGCAAAGAAATAGACAATGGAATTCATCACAACAATGGTATAAACAATAAAAATAGAGTTTTTGTGGAAGAGAAGTGCAAACCAATGTAGATCTTCAATCAACCCAACAAAAATCCAAGTTTTTCTCTTCACCAATCACAATTAATAAAGCTAAAAAGTAGACTCAAAAAGCTGCAAAAAATCTGAGAGGTGGCTCCCAAAACTAGGGTAAAAACAGAGCTTAAATAGCCCCAAAAATCGTCTAAAAATCGTGACCAAAACGCCCCTGCACAGCCTGTTTTCCGCAAATTTCGCTACAGGCAGCGCATCGCACTCGGCCGAGTGACAAAAGTCGCTCGGCCGAGTGAAAACCCTGTCAATTTCCAGTAAGTCGTGGGCTTCAGGGGTCTTCAGTTCGGGGGTGGCTCGGCCGAGTGAGTTGTCGTCACTCGGCCGATGGCTTCACTTCACTCGGGCGGACGGGATTTGCCACTCGGCCGAGTGGGTCTTCTGAAGCTCAGATGGCCGAAAAACAGTAACTTCGGTCTTTTTGAGGGCCTTCGTCTGGGCGCCACTCGGGCGGACGTGGTATCGTCACTCGGCCGATGTGGTCTCCGTCGCTCGGCCGAGTACACATGGAAGTCGTGTCTGAACGGGTCGGCCGAGCAGTGTCTCGCTGGTCGGCCGAGTGGCTCCTCCACTCGGCCGAGTGGGACACAAAAAATGCCCAAACTGGTCGTTTTGGCCTCCTCGTCGCTCCGGCGACGTCCATTCTTCTTCCGCTCCTCTCCAACAGCAAAATACCCCTCGGGGAGGTCGTCGGTGGCCGTCTAGATTACACGCATCTCGAGATCACTCCTAATCGCGCCAAATCACCTGAAATGCGACAAAAACAACAAATCGTGAAAAGCATCGCAATATCGTCGATATATCGTGAAAAAACATGATTTGGGCGATCAAAATGGCATGCAAACATGCGGGAAAAGGGTGTAAAATAGGGAGTGATCAAAATCCCCCAAGCTTGCCTCTTACTCGTCCTCGAGGAAGATAAGTAAAAAGCGAACCCGGTGGATTCGGAAAACGAAAACGGCGACAAACGAAAAAAAAATGAAAAACGAAGAAGAATGAAAACCAAACGAAAATAAAGAAAGAAAGAAAGAAGAGGTAGGATGCTAGATCATTTTCTCAGGACGTGGGTTTCACCTACTCTTATAGCATGCACCGAGTGAGAAATACATGTCAAAGAATCTCATTTTGATATCATAGTAGAATAGTGCAAGTAGAAAATAGAAAACCCACGAACAACGGTATAATCATGAAAAACGGAATGATTTTAAAATTAACATCGCCTGAATCATCTAAAGCGGTATACAAGTCTCAGATCACACACTTTTCAATTGAACGCTTTCTATCTGGAGTATAAGAATATCACATCATAGAATAGAGAGAATAGAAAAGTATGGGTTTCATGAAATGAATGCTAGGCTTAGATTTCTGGATTTCGTAAAGCTAGAAACAATCTCACCGAGTATAGAATATTACTTAGCCTAGGTTGTCGTGCAATGTCAAGTAGTCGCTCTCTCACACATCAATGGATCTCCTCCCCCAAGCTTATCTATAAGCGTGGTGGCACAAAAATATTTACATCCCCATTTTTATATAGCTCCAAAGGCAAAGAAGAGAAAGAAGAAAGAAAATAAGCGAGATGGGATCTTTTATTGAGGATTTTTCCTCTTTTCTCTCTTTTCTCTCTTTTTTTCTTTTTTTTTCTTTTTTTTTTCATCTATACAATGATCCCAACTCAAAGAGAGATAATGATATACGAGAATGTTCTTCTCTCTTTTATTATATTTTTTTTGGAATAAGAGGTTTGGAGCTAGGAATTAATAGCGGGGGAAATGCCATAAAATAGAATCACTAAGGGGAGATTCACCAATGATTTTAAAAGTAGAGAAATGATGTTCAAGATTTGTGGAGAAAGAAATAAATATAACTCTCGGCTCACTCTATAAGACATGCACGACAACTTCAGCAGGGTAATCTAATCTACTCAGTTTCGATCACAAAAAAGCTAACTAATCCAGATATATCATAGCTAACCATCATTCAATCATCCGGAAGTGAAGTGTACAATTCATGCATATAGAAGTGATAAAGGAAAAGAAGTCAGTACTCCAGATATAGGCATTCAATGCGTGAATCTTGGTGTGTTTTCTGTGATAGCATACATATGAATATTCAGGCTCAGCTAATAATAAAATTTCATCCATTTTCATGAGGAAAAAGTGTGGGCTCCTATTTCTAAATGCAAGCGAGTCATAGCATATGATATCAGAAATGAAATCTAAGACACGACAAATATAGCATGCATATAGAATAAGCTAACTCCACGTAGACATCATCACAGAAAATTCATCTCTAGCATGAGATGAAAAAAGGAAGAAGTAAAGATAAAAGGAAAATAGAACTATGCAATACGGCACACAGGAAAGTAAGGAAAACGTGATGCATGGCAAAACAAAAGGAAAATAACGAAAAATGAGTGCAAAAGTGAAAAGCGGTGTGAAAAACTGAAAATAAAGGTGGCAAATCGAAAAAAAAACGTGAGAGCTCACTCCCCCAAGCTAAACGGCACAGTGTCCTCAATGTGCAAAGTGTGGCACACAGAGAGACAATTAACGTGAGGGGCAAGTGAGGGTGCATGCATGAGGGGAAGGAAGGAAAAAAAAAATAATAAAAGGAAAAATAAAGAAGTGAAAGTATGATGCGGGTATGATGCATGCACAAACAGGAGTGATATGAAAATACGGCACCAAAAACGCTCCCTCTCTCCCAAAAAGATATATATATATGTTATCAAAATGAGAAACCCTAGTGGATATGATATGATGTGCACAAAAAGATATGATCAAAAATATAATCCCAAAATAAGTGAGAGGAGGGGGGGTGGACAAGAAAAAAAAAACATCAGGACCTAGCAGAGACGGGCAGCACAACGTCAGGAATGGATAAAGGCATCAAGAGTGCCTAAGAAGGCGGTGCCGCGCCGTCTCCGTCCTGAGGCGGAGGGGGTGGTGGTGGTGTAGGCTGCTGAGCTGGGGTGGGCGTGGGAGTGGAAGCAGGTCGAGCGTGTGTGGGAGTGTGTGTGGGAACCTGCTGGGTGGGTGGGGGTACGCGCGGGAGACGCTCTAAGATCTGTGTCAGGCAGTAGTGGATCTGAGGGATCAGGTCAAAGCGTCCAGCCATCGTAGAGACGGTGGAGGACAGGGTCCGAAGGTCTCCTCTAAGACCACTCACCGCCACCTCAAGAGCACGTATGCTCTGCAGTACAGTGTCGGGCGGGGGTGGTGCAGAGGGGCGCACCGGTCTAGGCTACGCAGGGCGAGGCTGGCGTACGCGTGTGGAGTATGTAACGGGCTCAGCAGGGAATGGGACAAAAGGTGCGGTGCCAGGAAATGTGGGCCGGGCCTCAGTGTGAGGCCGGGGCGGGCGGTGAGAAGTGGAGGCAGCGGCAGCGGAAGAAGAGTACAAAAGCGGCTGCGAGGCGGCTAGTGAGGTCGGTGGCACAGAAGTGTGGACAGACGCCACGACGCTCTCGGAGAATACGGCAGCTGTGGAGACAGAGGAATCTCCCGCTGGGGCGGAAGTGTGTGGACCAAAAGGCGCAATCCCAGCGGAGATCATGCTAGCCATGGTCTCCACGACCGCGGCGAATGAGGGCTCTCCACTCTCAACAAAGGTCTGCGGGCGCTGGGGGAGAGCGGAGCAAAGAGGCTCCACGGACAGAGGGCCGGGGGTGGCAGCGGGAGTGGTGGGGACAGCCTCGGAAGTGGTGACAGTGGTGGAAGTGGGCTCAGCAAAAGTACTCTCGACACAGGCAGAGGTAGGGACAGAAGTGTCAAGAGCAGTGGAAACGTCAGGAACAGGCTGAGAGGCCACAGGGTCGACGGGGTGGGCAGCAGGCTCGGCAGGGTGCGCAGCAGGGTCTGCGGGAGCAGCCTGGGCAGCGTGGGCAGCGGGGCCCTGCTCGGCCTCCTCGGCCTCGAGCACGTAGGCGGCGGGGATGAGGACATCCATATCTGGGAGCCAGTCAACGTGGGCCGGTGCAATCTGGGTCCGAGCAGGGCTCGGGAGAATCATGTAATCGGCCCCATAGGGGCCGTGCAACCAGACCCAGTGACGCTCACCGTGCGGACGCAGCATCTTCATCCGGGCCATAACGTCTATCGACAAGGAAGTGGGGCCCGGAACGCGTCGCAGGTCGTCGGGGAAATCCTCGCCGGTCATAAGAGCCAGCAGGGTAATCAGGCCGCCGCAGCATATCGGTGAGCGAGCGCCCTCCGATACAATGATGCGGTCTAAGTACCATGCCGCGATATCGATCACGACGGCGGGGACAAGCTCATCTCCATCCCTAGACAGAGCTCTGGGACGTGTCATCGCATAGAGCATGTAAAGCTCTGGCGTAGACATCGTGCCCGGCTCATATCTGGCCAAAAAGGTAGTCGCCATGAGGCGTTGGGCAATGCGTAGGCAGGGATGTACGATGGCCGAGGCCTTGGCCCTACTAGGGTCAAAGGCGGCGTGGAGACCCGTGATACGTGCCCAGAAGGCGCCGGCGTCGAAAGAGGGTGGAGGGATATGTGTGGGGCCATAACCGCGATCGGCTCCGGGGACTGCGGGCCAAGAGAAAAATGCTCTCATCATATCGAGAGTGACCTGGCACTCTCGATCCATGAACCGGAATGAGCATCCCTCATCGGTCCGGGCGATCGAACTCAAAACCTCAAGTGTCGGACGGGTAAAAGTATCCGCCGACACCTGGAAAAAATCTCGCCAGCCCACGTTGTCGTACAACATGAGCATCCCCTCAAGTACCCCCAGGCGTCCTAGGTCAGCGAGGTGTGCGAACCTGGAGGGTACGATCGAGCGCTGGGAGATACGCTCGAAGACGGCGCGGTGTGCGTCGTCTCGGAACGTAATCCCGAGCGGCCCGACCAGTGGAGCCGGTGGTGGTGGCTGTGGATCGGCGGGGAGAGGCTGTGCGGGCTGTGGGTGCGCTGCAGGCTGTGCGGGGTGTGCGGAGCCTGCAGGCTGTGCGGGGTGTGCGGGGTGTGTGGGGGACGGTGGAGGAGAGTCCTCCAACTCGTGGGAGGGGCCGGCATCATCCGACCGCTTCCGCTTGGCGGAAGCTCTCTTCGACCGCGGCCGTGTCCGGGGCGGCATATCTGCCCCGAGCGCGCGCCGAAAAAGTGAAAAGTGCGGCGTGTGCACAAAGAGTGGAAAGAGTTTACCCAAACACGCCGCGAGTGCTAAGTAGTGGAAGCGTGCGAAGTCCGCGCCTCCACGAAGTCCTGAGCAGCCCGTAGAAGCTCCCCTGAGCTCCCCTAAGCTCCAAAAAGCAACCTGCGCATGGAAAAGCGATATCAGCGAGTAATAATCAAAATGTATGGAGCAAAAGGGGTATAACAGATAGATATGTGACTTGATTCGTGTTAGGGGTTCGATTGACACACGGATCCTCAAAAACTACGCAAAAGGAGAAGAAAACGGTGAAAATAAGCGAACCGGAGGTGATCGGAGACGGGGGTTGCCGGCGGCGACTCGGGCGGGTGGCGGCGACGGTCGGCCGGCGGTGGCAGGCCGAGCGGCGGCGCGCGCGGGCGAGTGGATGTTGGGCGAGGCGCGATCGGGCGAGGGGAAGCTGAGGGGGCGCGGGCGAAAGGGTTTATTTTCGTTTTCGAAAACTGCGCCTCCCCCTTGGCTTTATATTAAAAAGTTACGACTCGGCCGAGTGACGTGATCACTCGGCCGAGCGAGGCAAATAAAAATTTCTCCCCGATATCGCTTCGGCCGAGTGGCCTTGCCAGGCTCGGCCGAGTGGAGTAAATCCATTCGGCCGAGTGACTCAAGCTACTCGGCATGACTCGCCCAAGGAGGGTGTCTGTTTCACTCGGCCGAGTGAATATATATACTCGGCCGAGTAGCAGTTATAATGAAATGAGGAAAATAGACAGAGAGTTGGGTACAGCAGACTTCCCTTGTTCGTGAGCGGTTCGGCCGGACGAACTTCTGTACTCGGCCGAGTGACTAGTATACTCGGCCGAGTGAGCCTTGCATTCTGCTGTTTGTCTTCGTTTAGGCTCTAAACTCCGTCTTTCTTCCTCCAGTCGATTTCATGCTCCTCCTAAGCGTCGAACGCCTTCTTAGGGCGCTCCTCATCGTCTCGTTCAACCTCCTCATGATGATCTACCTATCTCCTCTCCTGTCAAGAAAAATAGGACCCGTTATCACAAAATTTTTGATCGGATGACTCAAAACACTAAAAATTTCTAAAACGAAAATAAAGAAAATGCGAAAATAAAGCAAAAACCGTCGGGTTGCCTCCCGACAAGCGCTCGTTTTAGGTCGTGAGCTCGACCCCCTATAATTTTCAATCAATGCGGGATGTTTGGTGCATATGAGATGCACCCGTCAAACTTTCCGGGGAGCGTGGTTGGATTCGGACGTGGCGGCGAAGCGTTCTCCCGCGGTGGTCTCCTATCTCGAATAGTGTTGGAGGGAGGCTCCCCCAAGCTAGCATTTGCCCCGGTCAACGGCTTAGCCGGCGATGCCGATTTCCGTACCGGCGGAGCTTTCTTTGGAGACTTTGATTTCGAGAGCTTGCAGAGCTCTCGAATCCTTGCGACATCAGCGTCGCCTTCATCTTCATCAGCGGAGAAGTCGGGGGAATCATCATTATTGTCCTCATGGCCTAAATCCGGGCCTTCATCCAATTCTTCATCAAAAAGGGCACCAATTGAGTGAGGAATCGCCTCCTCTATCACCTCATCAAGGAGGTCCGAGAGATCATCCGGCCGCTCGTGGTAAGGCATGTGTTTCATTGCCTTAGGAATGTGGAGCTCCACCTCGATGTTGCCGACGTTTAAAGTAAGTGTTCCTTCGCGCACGTCGACGATGACTCCGGCGGTGGCGAGGAAGGGGCGTCCAAGTATCAATGAGGTGTCTCCCTCCTCCTTAATGTCCATGATGACGAAGTCACATGGCAAGCATATTCCACCCGGGACTTGAAGTGGGATGTCCTCGGCGATCCCCACCGGCCTTGTTATCCGGCCATCGGCTAATTGAATGCGCATGTCGGTGGGCTTCAACTTTGTCCCGGTGTTAAGCTTTAAGAACATGGAGAGGGGCATGAGACTCACACTAGCCCCAAGGTCGACCAACGCCTTTTGAAGAGGCACGCCACCCAAAGTGCAAGGAATCCGAAAACTCCCCGGATCTTTAAATTTTGTCGGCTCCTTCTCTCTCTTGGTGAACCAAGAGCCCTCCTCGGCTAGCATTATCTTCTCCTTCCTTTTCCTCCCCGAAATCAAGTCCTTCAAAAATTTAGCATACGTGGGGATCTCGACGATGGCGTCGAGGAAGGGAATATTGAGGCTAACTCCCCTTAGATACTCGAGGAATTTCGCTAGCCTTTTCTCCATTTTTGCTTTCGCTAGTCTTTGGGGGAATGGGACCGGTGGCATGAAGCGCCTTTCCTCAATTAATCGCTCTGCCCTAGATTTCTCCTTGTCTTGTGGCTCCTTCTCCTTATCAACCTCAACTACCGGCTCAACCGGCTCCAAGCTTTCCTCCACGGCCTCCTCAATAGGAATCATGGCGGGGGTGGTGTCCTTCCCGCCTCTAGTAGTGACGGCAACTACGGCGTTGATGTGGCCCGTGTTGCCCCGTGGGTTTTGCTCCGGTTGCGCCGGCAATCTTTGAGCGTTCCGGTTGAGCAACGCTAATTGCTCCGATATTTGAGCCACTACGGTATTGAGAGATTCTTGCCCCGCCTTCAAAGTAGCATTCACCTTATTTTGCTCGACCATGAACGCCTCCACTCTAGATTCGAAGTCGGTTCGTTGAGGAGCTTGTGGAGGGTTTTGATTTTGATTCCTCCACCCTTGGTTGTATCCGGGAGGCCTATACGGTGGGACTTGTTGCTTCGGTGGAAAGTTTTGTTGCGGAGGCCCCCTCGGTGGATAGTTTTGTTGTTGGGGTGGTGGTGGTCGAGCTTGTTGAGGCGGTGGTTGTGGCGGGTTCAAGGCTCCTTCATTGTTGGCGTAGGAGAATCCCGGATGATTTCTTGCGGCCGGATTGGACCAATACCCTTGGTTCCCCGCAACATATTGTATTTGCTCCAAGGATCCTTCTCCTTGCTCTCCTCCCGAGTACATGACTTGAGATTGGTCTTGCCAATCACACATTTGGTTGGTCGGTGCGGAGGTGGATGGGCTTCCTTGGGGCTCCGTGATATATTTCTCCAATCTCTCCACCACCTTGTGGAGAGAATCAAATTTGCTCGTGAGCTCCGCTACGGCCTTCGCCTCGTAGATGCTAGTTGGCTTTAAGGAGGATGTGGAGTGTCCTCGCTCATCGCCCCACTGTTGGTTATTTGAGGCCATCTCCTCAATTAGGGCCGTAGCTTCCTCGGGAGTCTTTGACAAGATTGCACCATTCGCCGCGGCATCAATAATTTGTTTGGTCCCCGGTTGGAGACCGTTGTAGAAGCTATGAACTAGCTCCCAGTCCTCTATACTGTGGTGCGGGCATTGGTGCTGCAAATCCTTAAATCGCTCCCAAGCTTCATAGAGCGTCTCCTGTGGTCCTTGCTTGAAGGACATGAGAGCGCTCCGGATCTTCACCGTCTTGGATGGCGGATAGAATTTGTCAATAAATGCGCTCGCCAACTCGTCCCAAGTAGTGAAGACTCCGTCAGCCTGCGTCCTCAACCAATAGAGTGCCTTGTCCTTAAGCGTGAAGGGGAAGAGGCGCAGTCTGATAGCGTCGTTGGAGACCCCCGGCATCTGGAATGTGGCGCACTTTGACAAGAATAGTTGGATGTGGTAGTGGGGGTTCTCATGTGCGTTCCCATGAAACGGGTCTTGTTGCATCAACACCACCAATCCGGTCTTTAGCTCGAAGTTCTTGTCGGCCGCCAACCCCGGCATGGCAATGGACGAGGTGGTAGAAGAAGTCTTAGGCCGAAGCCTATCTCGAATCGAGATTATCCTTGCCATCCTTGCCGCCAATTCTTCAGGAGTTTCCGGGTTGGTCATATACCTCCCTTCCGGATCTTGTCTCTTTTCCGCTCTAAGTCTCCGCGCGGTACGTTCGATCTCGGGATCAAATAATAAGTCTTCTGGGTCCGCCGTAGATCTCGTGTTCATGCACAGGGGAAACAGAGTTTCAAAGAAATGATTAATACCGTGGAAGGGTTAGGCAAGAAATAAGAAATAAAAATAATGATAATAATAAAAAGAAAAAGAATAGCTAGGGTGAAAAAGAATCAAACGCAATCGCCTCCCCGGCAACGGCGCCAAAAACTTGATCGCGCCCCGGCGTACACGTCCCGAGGCGACGGTTGTAGTTTTACCGCAAGCGCACGGTATAGCGGCGAGCGGGTATCGAACACAGGGAGGACGAATGACCGTGCTTGCTCCTAATCAACCTGGCTATTCAGAGGGATAATTGCCTTGGGCGATCCTGTCACAATCGTCAGACAAAAGTGCAAAATATCAAATCAAATAGAGAACTCCTAGGGAATGGGGAATCCCCACTACTCACCGTATTTCACAATTGTGGTTTGCCGGTATCGAAATCGCTAGGATGAGAATTCGGATGAACTAGTTGCAACTAAATGTGGAACCAGGCTCACGCTCTCGCGCTGTTGCCGGTCTATAGCTATCCTGGGTTTGGGTCCAATCTCTTGCAAACCCTAGCCTAGGGAAGCTAGCATTAGGATCAACATCATCGTCCAATTGCGCACCGAGCCCAATCTCTTGCAAACTCAGTCCACAATCTAGATTAGGATAGTTCCTACCCGTCCAATCTCTTGCAAACGGGTATCGGCACGGAATTGCAACCGGAGATCCTAGCATCGGTCCAATTTCTTGCAAACCGATACTTCGAAAATCCGACTCCAACCCAATTCGGATTTCTAGGTCTTCCTATCGAACTGGGATCCAATCTCTTGCAAATCCCTATTGACGTGAATACCTAGCTATCCGTAGTAATTCGATCCCAATCTAATCCCTAATAACAATCCTGGCTCAATTCCTACCAATTCAACACAAATACGAAATTGGGCTTGTAGGGTTCATCCCCACGCCCCAAGACGTGGAGACTACTCACTAATCATAGCAATAGCACAATAATTGGCAAAGAAATAGACAATGGAATTCATCACAACAATGGTATAAACAATAAAAATAGAGTTTTTGTGGAAGAGAAGTGCAAACCAATGTAGATCTTCAATCAACCCAACAAAAATCCAAGTTTTTCTCTTCACCAATCACAATTAATAAAGCTAAAAAGTAGACTCAAAAAGCTGCAAAAAATCTGAGAGGTGGCTCCCAAAACTAGGGTAAAAACAGAGCTTAAATAGCCCCAAAAATTGTCTAAAAATCGTGACCAAAACGCCCCTGCATAGCCTGTTTTCCGCAAATTTCGCTACAGGCAGCGCATCGCACTCGGCCGAGTGACAAAAGTCGCTCGGCCGAGTGAAAACCCTGTCAATTTCCAGTAAGTCGTGGGCTTCAGGGGTCTTCAGTTCGGGGGTGGCTCGGCCGAGTGAGTTGTCGTCACTCGGCCGATGGCTTCACTTCACTCGGGCGGACGGGATTTGCCACTCGGCCGAGTGGGTCTTCTGAAGCTCAGATGGCCGAAAAACAGTAACTTCGGTCTTTTTGAGGGCCTTCGTCTGGGCGCCACTCGGGCGGACGTGGTATCGTCACTCGGCCGATGTGGTCTCCGTCGCTCGGCCGAGTACACATGGAAGCCGTGTCTGAACGGGTCGGCCGAGCAGTGTCTCGCTGGTCGGCCGAGTGGCTCCTCCACTCGGCCGAGTGGGACACAAAAAATGCCCAAACTGGTCGTTTTGGCCTCCTCGTCGCTCCGGCGACGTCCATTCTTCTTCCGCTCCTCTCCAACAGCAAAATACCCCTCGGGGAGGTCGTCGGTGGCCGTCTAGATTACACGCATCTCGAGATCACTCCTAATCGCGCCAAATCACCTGAAATGCGACAAAAACAACAAATCGTGAAAAGCATCGCAATATCGTCGATATATCGTGAAAAAACATGATTTGGGCGATCAAAATGGCATGCAAACATGCGGGAAAAGGGTGTAAAATAGGGAGTGATCAGTGTGGGTGGCATAGGCAGACGCTGAAGAATCTGGTTCAGGCAAGCCTGAATACCAGGGAGTAATGCAACACGGGTCTGGACAGCACTAACAGTAGCGGAGAAAGCCTGAAGATCTGCTCTAAGTCCACTCACCGTCCCCTCAAGAGCACGTATGTGCTGAACTAAGGTGTCGGGAGAGGTGGAGCAGCGGGTCGAGTAGGACGAACATGCGAAGAGTGGGGCTGTCTCGCTCGGCTACTGTAAAGAATGGGTGATACGGTGGGGTGGGCAGGTGGTGATGTGCTCGCTAAGTGTCGCGCAGCCTCTGTATGAGGCTGAGACACAGGAATGGTAGACGAGGAAGGAGCGGCAATAGAAACGGGGTCTATCGAAATAGGCACAGTGGTGGCGGTGGCGGCCTGGGTGGACTCAGCTGAAGTGCTCCCGACACCAGCAAAAGTGTGGACAGAGGTGTCGGGAGGAGCGGACAAAGCAAGCGTGGGCTGAGGGATCACATGGTCAAGTGGTGGGAGGATGGGCTCCTGCTGAGCGCCCTCAGGCTCTAGCACGTACGCGACGGGGATGAGAAGATCCATCGATGGAATCCAGTCCCCACCCGCGGGTCCAATATGTGTCCGAGCAAGGCTCGGGAGAATCATGTAATCTGCATTATGGGGACCGTGCAGCCAAACCCAGAGACGCTGACCATGAGGACGAAGCATCCTCATCCGGGACATGACATCTATCAAAAGTGAGGTGGGGCCCGGTGGTCTGCGCAAGTCAGCTGGGAGGTCCACTCCGCATAATAGGGCCAAGAGGGTATTCAGACCGCAGCAGCAAATAGGCGTATGAGCGCTAACAGAAATAATAATGCGGTCGATATACCAACTGGCGATATCAATCTCTACAGCGAGGACCAGAATGTCAGCTCCATCAAAAACCCTGGGATGTGTCATCGCATATAGCATGTAGAGCTCAGGTGTCGCCAACGTCCCGGGCTCGTACCTCACAAGAAAAGTAGTTTCCATAAGGCACTGTGCAATGCGGAGGCACGGGTGGAGGACGGCAGAGGCCTTGGCCCTACTAGGGTCAAAGGCAAGTGGTGATCCAGTGATCCGTGTCCAGAAGGCATGGGTTTTTGGGGTTTTGGTGGACCCCCAGAGCTCGGGTATGTGTCCGTCCTAAGTCGGACGGACCACATGGGCTTAAAACGCAGCAGAAAAACAAAACAAAACTTTTAAGCTAACTAAACAATTTAGCTAGGCTCTGAGGGAGCCAGAACCTAGCCCGATCTATGCCAACCTGGGGTGGATCTGACCACCCCAAGAGGGATCTACTCTAAAGCGATATAGCGACATTTTTTAAATCTACACTAAAATTACTTAACCACATACCCGGAATCTTGGCCCTGGAGCAGGCAAGATGTACCGCACCGTCTTCTGAAGCTCCTCGTAGCCGAGCCGCCTTGACTCGATCTGCCTGAGCTGCCTCGCACCCTCGAACCGATCCGCCCGAGCCGACTTTCGCCTCCGAGCCGATCACACGCGGTAGAAAGTTTCACTTGAGAAAAACCCGCGTCTTAGACGTCCAGATCTAAATCCAAACCCCCTTCGTAGTCTTGCTAGGACTACTCCGGAGAATAGGAAGAGAGAGAGAGAGAGAGAGAGAGAGAGAGAGAGAGAGAGAGAGAGAGAGAGTAGTTTAGTCACCGATCAAGCTTGCTCTAAAAGTCTGGAGCTACTCGATCGATGACTTGGTGTGTTTTTCAACGAAGAGAGTGCACCCCTATTTATATAGGGAGTCGGCACTCACTCTTTCGTTGTGAGCAATGTGGGACTTTTGCAAATGAGAGGAAAAATTAATTAAGCCAATTTTGCTTAATTTGTAGTTTAAGTGAGCTTGTCATAAATGCAAACTTTAACTAATTAATTCTCTTTGCTTATTAAACTTTAGATACCAAACAAGTTATCAATCTGAATGGCTTCAAATGGTGAACGCGTAGGAACCGACGGCGATGAATTTCGACTTCGTTTGACCCTTCAAACAATTGCCCAAAGTCGAGCAAAAATCAACTTTTCGTCGCCGTCATTTGGGGTTTCAAAAAACCCTAAAATTAACTTAAGTTGCGGACGCGCCCACCCAAGACAACAGAGGCGGGCCGCCCGCTCGCTGCTTGCAGCGGGCGTTGGTCTGCTGCAGGCAGCCGGCCGTGCCCGCTGCAGACAGCGGGCCAAGCCTGCTGCTGCAGCGGGCCGCGCCCGCTGCTGCCAGCGGGCGTCAGCGGGCCGTGCCTGTTTTGCCTCTGGGTATGGGCTTGTTAGCCCAGTTGGTCTAACCCACCTTGCCTCAAACTATTTTCATGTTTCTGGGCTCGTTTGAGCTCCGATTTGGACGCTGTTTGAACCTAATATTAGACCAGGACGATCCCGTCAGCCAGGTAACCCTTTCCAATATATTTGTTCCTACTAAATTTGTCATAACCAATTTACGACACATTTAATCATTGTTTGCATCAAATGAAACATTGTCCCTATTGCTATTACGACTATCTTTCACAACTAGACTTGTGAATATTAACTATTCAATATCATCAAATGATTCTCTCTCGATTAATCTTCCTATTACTAAGACACGAACACTACTCGGTGTGAGACCCTACAGCCTGACCTTACTACATGTTGGGGCTCGGAACCCCTAGACGACGATCACCACGAGCAGTAGCTGTCGTCCCTGTTTCAGAATCATCATAACGTGATCGACCCCTTTGACAAAAGCATCATTGGGTTTACATTGGCTGTGTCAGTGATGAGCTCCGTTAGCTATAGTCCCTTCGTCAAGACTGTGTTCCTGTTGGCCTAGGGTATGGTTTACTGTCAACCCTATTAGACAACATCGGTCAGTATATGGCGGTCTTTGTTGTATACACGTTGTACTTCTTACAACGTACCCCGGCCGAGGATTAACACAAAGATCGTACTGAGCCTGTAACACTAACTTCCCTTTAACGGAAGTGACGAATCCCATCTCAGTCATCTACTCACCTCGAGAGCTTCAAGTGCGACTCAACCTAAGATCTTTCAGCAGGCCAAGCCTCGAAGCGAGATCATAGGTCTAAGCTACACCGTTCACTCACATGTTTGTACAAATGACTTCAGGTCTTAAGGACCAGCTTACCTATCATCGCCCTAGAGTTATTAAAGATAGTTTAGTTAAAGTCAACCATTTAATAACTCTAATTTGGTCGTTCAGTGAACTCATTCTCCAATGAGCACCTGTGTCTCATCTCCGACTTCACCAAGTCGAATGACTATGAGATCATCATTACCCTAAGGTAAAACTAAGACACAGTGGTCTATCCGATGTGTCGATATCCAGTTCTCGACACATCTATGACCACGAATCGTTTAAGACTTATGTTTCTATTCGGTCGCTTACTTACTCATAATCGAGATCTTATCTAGATACGTAAGGACCTAACTATAAGTCTATGGATATTATCTAAGTATATTAATATGAATCATTTTATAATTAGGATAATAGGTACCATATACAGTATGAACAAGACGTATACTTTAGGATAAATTTCCTTATGGGCATATATCCTCCTACATGGGTGTCGAACGACGGGGGTGGGATGTGTGTGGGAGCATAAGCACGGTCTGGGTCAGGGACAGCGGGCCACTGGAAGAATGCTCGGAGCATGTCAAGAGTGACCTGGCACTCCTGATCCATCAGGCGGAATGAGCATCCTCCAGCGGTCTGCTCGATAGAGCTAAGGACCTCTAGTGTCGAGCGGATATAAGTATCTGTCGACAACAACAAGAAATCATGCTACCCCACGTTGTCGTACAACTGGAGTAGCCCCTCAAGGACCCCTAGGGTCTCTAAGTCGGCGAGGTGCACGAACCTAGTGGGCACGATCGAGCGATGGGAGATATGCTCGAATCTGGCACGCTGGGTGTCATCACGAAACGTAATCCCCATCGCATCGAACGGGGGTAGGCTTTGCAGATGGTGGAATGGGATCGGCAGGAGGCGACTGTGTAGGTGGTGGTGGTGGGCTAGGTGGAGGGGAGTCCGCCCTAGCGAAAGAGGAGCCAGAATCACCTGGCTTCTTCCGCTTGGAGGCGGGCTCCCGCGTGCATGGCCTAAGGCGAGGCGGCATATGTGTTGCGAGACGTACCCACCCAAAAATAAAAGTGATACGTGCTATGTAATGAAACGAGTAGAGCTGAGCACGCCGCGAGTGCAAAATCTGGTGTGTGCGAAGAACGCCTCCTCTGTGAGGCTCCCGGTGCGTCCAAAAGCTCCCCCGAGCTCCCCCAAGCTATCCTGAAATGCAAACAATAAAATCAGCGAATGATAATCAATATACATGGGGGAGGTAGGGGATAACAGATATATATATGAGTTGATTTGAGTTTGGGGTGCAATGGGCGTACAAAATAGGAGAAATGAGGAGAAAATCGAAATTTCAGCGAAATTGGGGTGACCGGCGGCGGGGGATGGCGGCACAGGCGGCATGCGGCGGCGGGGCGG
Organism: Scilla litardierei; assembly: GCA_030789695.1. NCBI lineage: Eukaryota > Viridiplantae > Streptophyta > Magnoliopsida > Asparagales > Asparagaceae > Scilla > Scilla litardierei. The sequence goes on from CM061134.1 coordinate 42,306,275, forward strand.
CGTCGGCGTCGGTCGGCGGCCGACGTCGGGGGTTACGGTTCGGGCGATTGGGGAAGGAGAAGCAGCGTGCTCGGGCGATTTTTGGGAAAAAAAACGTTTCGACATTCGCGCTGCCCATTCAGCGTATATATAGTATAGTTACGACTCGGCCGAGTGATATGTTCACTCAGTCGAATGAAAATTTTTCGAAATATCTTCGCAACATACGACTCGGCCGAATGACTTATCCCACTTCAAGAGTGGATAAGTTCCATTCGGCCGAGTGGCATAGCACTCGGCAATATTCAGAGCGTGCATGGTATCTGATTCACTCGGCCGAGTGACAAGTCACTCGCCTGAGTGGCAAATTATACTGTAAATTGAAAAAATAACAGAGAGTTGGTCAGAGCGATCTTCCTTGATCTGTACTCCACTCGGCCGAATGGAGTCTTTGCTCGGCCGAGTGGCATATGTTACTCGGCCGAGTGGGCTCCTGTTTTCTGCAACGGCTCTCTGTTTTCGCTCCATTCTCTGTTTTTCTTCCTCCAGTCAGTCCCTGACTTCTCATGAGGCTTGAGTGCATTCTCGAAGCGCTCTCCTTTTCCTTGGTCATCCTCCATATGAATGATCTCTTGTTCTCCATCTCCTGTCATCAAAAATAAAGCCCGTTGTCACGATTTTTATTTACACTAGACTCTAAACACTAAGAAAAATCTAGAAAAAATGAAAATCAACTAAAAATGATATGAAACCGTCGGGTTGCCTCCTGACAAGCTCTCGTTTAAGTTCATGAGCTCGACCCCTTATGATTTTCGTTTAGCGCGTGATATTGGGCGCATGTGAGATACGCCCATCAAATTTGCCGGGAAGGCCACCTAGATTTGTTTGTTGATGCTCGTAGGCCTTCCTCGGCATCCCCTCATCATGGGTAGTGTTGGGGGATAAGTCCCCCAAGCTTGAGCTAGCACCAATCCTCTTCTTCACCGGTGACACCCGCCTTCGGTCCGACGGAGCTTTCTTCGAATTGTTGGCCGTTGAGAGCTTGCAAAGCTTCCTTATCCTCACGACATCAGCATCGTATTTATCATCGGCCATAGAGCTATCCGGAGGGTCCTCTGCCTCTTCTTCAATGCTAGAAGTTTGGCCTTCTTCAAGGCCATCATCATGGAGAGCGCCGATGGAGTGCGGAATGGCTCTTCGATCACCTCGTCAAGGAGATATGAAATATCGTGGGGGCGTCCCTTGAGTAGATACACGCGATTCATGATCACTCCTTATTTTACACCTTTTTCCCGCATGTTTGCATGCCATTTAGATCGCCCAAATCATGTTTTTCACGATATATCGATGATATTGCGATGCTTTTCACGATTTGTTGTTTTTGTCGCATTTCAGGTGATTTGGCGCGATTTGGAGTGATCTTGAGATGCGCTTACTCTAGACGGTCACCGACGACCTCCCCGAGGGATATTTTGCTGTTGGAGAGGAGCGGAAGAAGAATGGACGTCGCAGGAGCGACGAGGAGGTCAAAACAAGCAGAATGGGCATTTTTTGTGTCCCACTCGGCCGAGTGGATGAGCCACTCGGCTGACCAGCGAGACACTGCTCGGCCGACCAGAACAGATACGAATTCTATGTGCACTCGGCCGAGCACCGAAGACCACATCGGCCGAGTGGATTATCACGTCCACCCGAGTGGCGCCCAGACGAGGCCCTTCCAAAACATCCAAGTTACTGTTTTTTGGCCGCCTGAACTTCAGAAGACCCACTCGGCCGAGTGGATTATTACGTCCGCCCGAGTGCCTTGAAGCCATCGGCCGAGTGACGACAACTCACTCGGCCGAGCCGCCCCCGAAGTGAAGACCCCTGAAGGCCCTGACTTACTGGAAAATTACAGGGTTTTCACTCGGCCGAGCGACTTTTGTCACTCGGCCGAGTGCGATGCGCTGCCTGTAGCGAAATCTGCGGAAAACAGGCTGTGCAGGGGTATTTTGGTCACAGTTTTTGGACGATTTTGAGGGCTATTTAAGCCATGTTTTTACCCTAGTTTAGGGGGCCTCTCTCTTAGATTTTTTGCAGCTTTTTAGATTAGTTTTTAGCTTTATTCTTGTGATTGGAGAAGAGCAAAAGTTTGTGATTTTTGTTGGAACAATTGAAGAACTCCATTGGTTTGCATCTCTTTTCCTTAAAAATTCTATTTTTTATTGCTTATCTCAATATTGTGATGAATTCTATTACTTATTTCATTGATTATTTTTGTGATCTTGCTATGAATTGTGAGTAGTCTCCACGTCTTGGGGCGTGGGGATGAACCCTACAAACCCACTTTCATATTTGTGATGAATTGGTAGAAATTGAGCTAGAATCGTTATTAGGGATTAGATTGTGATCAATTTACTACGGATGGCTAGGTATTCATATCAATTGGGATTTGCAAGAGATTGGATCCCAATTCGATAGGAAACCCTAGAAATCCGAATTGGGTTGGAATCGGATTTTCGAAGTATCGGTTTACAAGAGATTGGACCGATACTAGGATTTCCGGTTGCAATTCCATGCCGATACTCGTTTGCAAGAGATTGGACGGGTAGGAACTATCACAATCTAGATCGTGGACCGAGTTTGCAAGAGATTGGGCTCGGTGCGCGATTGGACGATGATGTTGATCCTAATGCTAGTTTTCCTAGGCTAGGGTTTGCAAGAGATTGGACCCAAACCTAGGATAGCTATAGACCGGCAACAGCGCGAGAGCGTGAGCTTGGTTCTACATTCAGTTGCAACTAGTTCATCCAAATTCTTATCCAAGCAATTTTGATACCGACGAACCACATTTATGAAATACGGTGAGTAGCGGGGATTCCCCATTCCCTAGACGTTCTTTATTTGATTTGATATTTTCGCACACTTGTCTGACGATTGTGACAGGATCACCAAAGGGAAATTTCTCTCTTAAGTAGCCAGGTTGATTTGGAGCAAGCACGGTCATTCGTCCTCCCTGTGTGTTCGATATCCCGCTCGCTGCTACACCGTGCACTTGCGGTAAAACTACAACCGTTCTTTGGGTGTATACTCAGGACCGATCAAGCTTTTGGCGCCGTTGTCGGGGAGGCGATTGCGTTTGATTCTTTCTCACCCTAGCTATTCCTTTTTTTATTTTATTATTATCATTATTTTTTATTTCCTACCTAACCCTTCCACGGTTCTAATCATTTCTTTGAAACTCTGTTTTCTCTGTGCATGAACACGAGATCTACGGCGGATCCTGAAGCTATACTATTTGATCCCGAGATCGAACGTACCGCGCGGAGACTTAGAGCGGAAAGGAGACAAAGTCCGGAAGGGAGGTTTATGACCAACCCGGAAACTCCTGAACAATTGGCGGCAAGGATGGCGAGGATAATTTCTATTCGAGATAGGCTTCGGCCTAAGACCTCTTCTACTACCTCATCCATTGCCATGCCGCAGTTGGCGGCTGACAAGAAATTCGAGCTAAAGACTGGATTAGTGGTCCTGATGCAGCAGGATCCATTTCATGGGAATGCCCATGAAAATCCTCACTACCACATACAATCGTTCTTGTCGAAGTGCGCCACATTCCAGATGACGGGGGTCTCCATCGATGCCATCAGACTGTGCCTCTTCCCCTTCACGCTAAAGGACAAGGCACTCTATTGGTTGAGGACGCAAGCTGAGGGTGTCGTCACTACTTGGGACGAGTTGGCGAGTGCATTTATTGACAAATTCTATCCGCCATCCAAGACGGTGAAGATCCGGAGCGCTCTCATGTCCTTCAAGCAAGGACCACAGGAGACGCTCTATGAAGCTTGGGAGCGTTTTAAGGATCTACAGCATCAATGCCCGCACCACAGTATAGAAGATTGGGAGCTAGTGCATAGCTTCTACAATGGTCTCCAACCGGGGACCAAACAAATTATTGATGCCGCGGCGAATGGTGCTATCTTGTCAAAGACTCCCGAAGAAGCTACGGCCCTAATTGAGGAGATGGCCTCAAATAATCAACAATGGGGCGATGAGCGAGGACATTCTACGTCCTCCTTGAAGCCGACTAGTATTTATGAGGCGAAGGCCGTGGCGGAGCTTACGAGCAAATTTGATTCTCTCCACAAGGTAGTGGAGAGATTGGAGAAGTTTATCACAGAGCCCCAAGGAGCCCCTTCTACCCCCGCTCCAACGAACCAAATGTGTGATTGACAAGACCAATCTCAAGCCATGTACATGGGAGGAGAGCAAGGAGAAGGATCCTTGGAGCAAGTACAATATGTCGCGTGGAACCAAGGATATTGGGCCAATCCGGCCGCAAGAAATCATCCCGGATTCTCCTACGCCAACAATGAAGGAGCTTTGAACCCGCCACAACCGCCACCTCAACAAGCTTGACCACCACCACCCCAACAACAAAACTATCCACCGAGGGGGCCTACTCAACAAAACTTTCAACCGAAGCAACAAGTTCCACCATATAGGCCGCCCGGATACAATCAAGGGTGGAGGAATCAAAATCAAAACCCTCCACAAGCTCAACAACGATCCGACTTCGAAGCTAGAGTGGAGGCGTTCATGGTCGAGCAAACTAAGGTTAATGCTACATTGAAGGCGGGGCAAGACTCTCTTAATACCGTTGTGGCTCAAATATCGGAGCAATTGGCCTTGCTCAATCGGAACACTCAACGATTGCCGGCGCAACCCGAGCAAAACCCACGGAGCAACACCGGCCACATCAACGCCGTAGTTGCCGTCACTACTAGAGGCGGGAAGGATACCACCCCCGCCATGATTCCTACCGAGGAGCCCGTGGAGGAAAGTTTGGAGCCGGTTGAGCCGGTAGTTGATGTTGATAAGGAGAAGGAGCCACAAGAAAAGGAGAAATCTAGAGCGGAGGAATTGATTGAGGAAAGACGCTTCATGCCACCGGTCCCTTTCCCCCAAAGACTAGCAAGAGCGAAAATGTAGAAAAGGCTAGCGAAGTTCCTCGAGTACCTAAGAGGAGTTAGCCTCAATATTCCCTTCCTCGACACCATCGTGGAGATCCCCACGTATGCTAAATTCTTGAAGGACTTGATTTCGGGGAGAAAAAGGAAGGAGAAGATCATGCTAGCCGAGGAGGGCTCTTGGTTTACCAAGAGAGAGAAGGAGCCGGCCAAATTTAAAGATCCGGGGAGTTTTCGGATTCCTTGCACCTTGGGCGGCGTCCCTCTTCAAAAGGCGTTGGTTGATCTAGGGGCTAGTGTGAGCCTCATGCCTCTCTCCATGTTCTTAAGGCTAAACACCGGGACAAAGTTGAAACCCACCGACATGCGCATTCAATTAGCCGATGGGCGAATAACAAGGCCGGTGGGGATCGCCGAAGACATACCGCTACAAGTCCCGGGTGGAATATGCTTGCCATGTGACTTCGTGATCATGGACGTTAAGGAGGAGGGAGACACTTCGTTGATACTTGGACGCCCATTCCTCGCCACCGCCGGAGTCATCGTCGACGTGCGTGAAGGTACACTAACTTTAAACGTCAGCAACATCGAGGTGGAGCTCCACATTCCTAAGGCTATGAAGCACATGCCTTACCACGAGGAACTTGACTACATGGACCTCCTTGATGAGGTGATAGAGGAAGCGATCCCTCACTCAATTGGCGCTCTATTTGACGAAGATTTCGAGGAAGGCCCAGATTTAGGCCACGAAGAGAATAACGATGATTCCCCCGACCTCTCCGCTGAAGATGATGAAGGCGACGCTGATGTCGCAAGGATTCGAGAGCTCTGCAAGCTCTCGAAATTAAAGTCTCCAAAGAAAGCTCCGCCGGTACGGAAACCGGCGACACCGGTAAAGCCGTTGACCGGAGCAAATGCTAGCTTGGGGGAGCCTCCCCCAACACAATTCGAGATAGGAGACCACCGAGGGAGAACGCGCCGCCGCCACATCCAAATCCAAGCGCGCTCCCCGGAAAGTTCGATGGGTGCATCTCGTATGCACCAAACATCCCGCATTGATTGAAAATTTTAGGGGGTCGAGCTCACGACCTTAAACGAGCGCTTGTCGGGAGGCAACCCGACGGTTTTTGCTTTATTTTTACTTTTTTCTTTATTTTCGTTTTAGAAATTTTTAGTGTTTCGAGTCGTTCGCCCAAAAATTTTGTGATAACGGGTCCTATTTTTCTTGACAGGAGAGGAGATAGGTAGATCCATCATGAGGAGGATGAACGAGACGACGAGGAGCGCCCCAAGAAGGCGCTCGACGCTTAGGAGGAAGATGGAATCGACTGGAGGAAGAAAGATGGAGTTTAGAGCCCAAACGAAGACAAACAGCAGAAGACATGTCTCACTCGGCCGAGCATACTAGTCACTCGGTCGAGTACAGAAGTTCGTCCGGCCGAGCCGCTCACGAACGAGGGAAGTCTGCTGTACCCAACTCTCTGTTTATTTTCCTGATTTCAATATAACTGCTACTCGGCCGAGTATATATTTTCACTCGGCCGAGTAAAACGGATACCCTCCTAGGGCGAGTCTTGCCGAGTAGCTTGAGTCACTCGGCCGAATGGACTTACTCCACTCGGTCGAGGCTGGCAAAGCCACTCGGCCGAAGCGATGGCGGGGAGGAAATTTTCATTGGTAACGCTCGGCCGAGTGCCACGGCACTCGGCCGAGTCGTACCTTTTTTATATATAAGGGGCGAGGGGGGCACAGTTTTCGAAATCTCAAATCCCCCAAACGAGCCCGACCCCTCGACTTCCCTCGCCCGATCACTTCGCCCGACCCCTCACTCGCCCGACCAGCGCCGCCCCGCCGCCGCTCAGCCCGCCACCGCCGGCCGACCACCGCCGACGCCTCGCCCGAGTCGCCGCCGGCGGCCGCCCGTCCGATCACCTCCGGTACCCCTTTTTTCGCCGTTTTCTCCTCTTTTCGTGTATTTCTTGAGGATCCATATGCTAAACGCCCCCCTAACCCAAATCAATTTCTATATCTATCCATTATACCCCTATTGCTCCATACATTTTGATTATTACTCGCTGATATCACTTTTTCATGCACAGGTTGCTTTTTGGAGCTTAGGGGAGCTCAGGGGAGCTTCTACGGGCTGTTTTTGACTTCATGGAGGCGCGGACTTCGCACGCTTCCACTGCTCAGCACTCGCGGCATGTTTGGGTATACTCTTTCCATTCTTTTTGCGCACACCGCACTTTGCACGTTCTTCGGCACGCGCTCGGGGCCGATATGCCGCCCCGGACACGGCCGCGGACGAGGAGACTTTCCGCTAAGCGGAAGCGGTCGGATGATGCCGGCCCCTCCCTCGAGGTGGAAGAGTCTCCTCCTCCTTCCCCCACACACGCCGTCCACCCAGCACAGCCTGCAGTGCACCCACAGCCCGCACAGCCTCTCCCTGCCGTTCCACAGCCACCACCACCGGCTCCACTGGTCGGGCCGCTCGGGATTACGTTCCGAGACGACGCACACCGCGCCGTCTTCGAGCGTATCTCCCAGCGCTCGATCGTACCCTCCAGGTTTGCACACCTCGCTGACCTAGGACGCCTGGGGATACTTGAGGGGATGCTCACGTTGTACGACAACGTGGGCTGGCGAGATTTTTTCCAGGTGTCGGCGGATACTTTTACCCGCCCGACACTTGAGGTTTTGAGTTCGATCGCCCGGACCGACGAAGGATGCTCGTTTCGGTTCATGGATCGAGAGTGCCAGGTCACTCTCGATATGATGAGAGCATTTTTCTCGTGGCCCGCTGTCCCCGGAGCCGATCGCGGTTACGGCCCCACCCATATTCCCCCACCCTCTTTCGATGCCGGTGCCTTCTGGGCACGTATCACGGGTCTCCACGCTGCCTTTGACCCTAGTAGGGCCAAGGCCTCGGCCATCGTCCACCCCTGCCTTCGCATTGCTCAGCGCCTTATGGCGACGACATTTTTGGCCAGATATGAGCCGGGCACGATGTCTACGCCAGAGCTTTACATGCTCTACGCGATGACACGTCCCAGAGCTCTATCTAGGGATGGCGATGAGCTTGTCCCCGCCGTCGTGATCGATATCACGGCATGGTTTTTAGACCGCATCATTGTATCGGTGGGCGCTCGCTCACCGATATGCTGCGGCGGCCTGATTACCTTGCTTGCTCTTATGACCGACGAGGACTTCCCCGACGACTTGTGACGCGTCCCGGGCCCCACTTCTTTGTCGATCGATGTTATGGCCCGGATGAAGATGCTTCGTCCGCATGGTGAGCGTCACTGGGTCTGGTTGCATGGCCCTTTCGGTGCCGATTACATGATTCTCCCGAGCCCAGCTCGGACCCAGATTGCACCAGCCCACGTTGACTGGCTCCCTGCGATGGATGTCCTCATCCCCGCTGCTTATGTGCTCGAGGCCGAGGAGGCCGAGCAGGCCCACGCTGCCCCTGTAGCCCCTGTAGCCCCTGCCGAGCCTGCTGCCGTGCCTGTTGACCCTGTGGCCCCTCAGCATACCCCTGACGTTTCCGCTGCTCCTGACACCGCTGTCGGTGTTGGGAGTACCTTAGCTGAGCCCACCTCCACCACTTCCGAGGCTGTCACCACCACTGTCACCACCACCACCGACCCTCTGTCCGTCGAGCCTCTTTGCTCTGCACTCCCCGAGCGCCTGCAGACCTTTGTTGAGAGTGGAGAGCCCTCGTTTGCCGCGGTCGTGGAGACCATGGCTAGCATGATCTCCGCTGGGATCGCACCTTTTGGTCCACACTCTTCCACCCCAGCGGTAGTCACCTCTGTCTCCACCCCTGCTGTATTCTCTGAGAGCGTCGTGGCGTCTGTCCACACTTCTGTGCCGTCGACCTCTCTGGCCGCCTCGCTGCCACTTTTGCACTCTTCTTTCGTTGATGCTGCCTCCACTTCTCACCGCCCGCCCCGGCCTCACACTGAGGCCAGGACCACCTTTGCAGGCGCAGCCCCTTTTGTACCGTTTCCCGCTGAGCCCGTCACATACGCGACCCGAGTACGCCAGCCCAGACTTGCCCAGCCCCGCCAGGTGCGTCCCTCTGCACCACCTCCCCCTGACACAGTACTTCAGAGCATTCGTGCTCTAGAGGGGGCGGTGAGTGGTCTCAGAGGCGACCTTAGGACCATGTCCTCCACCGTCTCTGCGATGGCTGGCCGCTTCGAGCTGCTACCGCAGATCCACTACTGTCTCACCCAGGTTCTGGAGCGTCTCCCGCGCGTACCCCCACCCACCCAGTAGGTTCCCGCCCACACTTCCACACCCACTCAGCCTGCTGCCACTTCCACACCCACCCCCGCTCAACAGCCTGTCCAGCCAGCACCACCCTCACGACCTCCGCCTCAGGACGGAGACGGCGCAGCACCGCCTTCTTAGGCACTCTTGATGCCATCGTTTCTTCTTGCCGTTGTGCTGCCCGTTTCTGCTGGGTCATGTTGCACTTTTGTCCACCCCCCCTCCCCTCACTTATTTTGGGATTCTATTTTTGATCATATCTATATATATCTTTTTTGGGAGAGAGGGAGAGTTTTTGGTGCCACTCATATATCTGTTTCACTCCTATCTGTGCATGCATCATGTCTGCATCATATTTTCATTTCTTTATTTTTCTTTTCATTTTCATTTTTTCCCATGCATGCATCCTCACTTACCCCTCACATTTCTTGTCTCTCGGTGTGCCACACTTTGCACATTGAGGACACTGTGCCATTTAGCTTGGGGGAGTGAGTTCTCACATTCTTTTTGATTTACCACCCTTATTTTTAGTTTTTCACACCATTTTCCGCTTTTGCACTTATTTTCACCACTTTTTCTTCTATCTTACCATGCATCACGTTTTTCTTGTTTTTCTGTGTGCCGCATTGTAAATAGTTCTATTTTCCCTTTATCTTTATTTCTTTTTCATCTCATGCTAGAGATGACTTTTCTGTGATGATGATGACGTTGGATTTAGCCTACTCTATATGCATGCTATATTTGTCATGTCTTAGATTTTATTTCTGATATCATATGCTATGACTTGCCTTGCATCTAGAGATAGTAACCCACACTTTTTCCACATGAAAATGGATGAAGTTTTATTTTTAGCTGAGTCTGAATATTCATATGTATGCTATCGCAGAAAACACACCAAGATTCACGCATTGAATGCCTATATCTGGAGTACTGATTTCCTTTCCTATATCACTTCTATATGCATGAATTGTACACTTCACTTCAGGATGATTGGATGATGTTAGCTATGATAAATCTGGATTAGTTAGCTTTTTTGTGATCGAAACTGAGTAGATTAGATTACCCTGCTGAAGTTGTCGTGCATGTCCTATAGAGTGAACTGAGAGTTATATCTATTTCTTTCTCCACAAATCTTGAACATTATTTCTCTACTTTTAAAATCATTGGTGAATCTCCCCTTAGTGATTCTATTATATGGCATTTCCCCCACTACTCATGCCTAGCTCCAAATCTATCATTCTCTTAAAAAAATAAAAGAGAGAAAAACATTCTTGTATATCATTATCTCTCTTTGAGTTGGGATCGTTGTGTATATATGCTATATCAAAAAAAAATGAGAAAAGAGGAAAAATCCTCAATAAAAGATCCCATCTCACTTTCTTTCTTTCTTCTTTCTTCTTATTACATTTGGAGCTATATAAAAATGGGGATGTAAATATTTTTTATGCCACCATGCTCATAGATAAGCTTGGGGGAGGGGATCCATTGATGTGTGAGAGAGTGACTACTTGACGTTGCACGACGACCTAGGCTAAGTAATATTCTATACTCAATGAGATTGTTTTTAGCTTTACAAAATCCAGAAATCTAAGCCTAGCGTTCATCTCATGAAATCCATACTTTTCTATTCCCTCTATTCTATAGTGTGATACTCTTATACTCCGGATAGAAAGCGTTCAATTGAAAAGTGTGTGATCTGTGATTTGTATACCGCTTTAAATGTTTCAGACGATGTTAATTCTAAAATTATTCCGTTTTTCATGATTATATCGTTGTTTGTGGGTTTTCTATTTCTACTTGCACTATTATACTATGATATCAAAATAAAATTCTTTGACATGTGTTTTTCATTCAGAGCATGCTATATGAGTAAGTGGAACCCACGTCCTGAGAAAATAATCTAGCAACCTACCTCTTCGCTTCTTTCTTCCTACTTTATTTTATTTTCGTTTTCATTCTTCTTCGTTTTTCATTTTTCGCTTTTTCGCCGTTTTCGTTTTCCGAATCCACCGGGTTCGCCTTTTACTTATCTTCCTCGAGGACGAGTAAGAGGCAAGCTTGGGGGATTTTGATCACTCCTTATTTTACACCTTTTTCCCGCATATTTGCATGCCATTTAGATCGCCCAAATCATGTTTTTCACGATATATCGATGATATTGCGATGCTTTTCACGATTTGTTGTTTTAGTCGCATTTCAGGTGATTTGGCGCGATTTGGAGTGATCTTGAGATGCGCTTACTCTAGACGGTCACCGACGACCTCCCCGAGGGATATTTTGCTGTTGGAGAGGAGCGGAAGAAGAATGGACATCGCAGGAGCGACGAGGAGGTCAAAACAAGCAGAATGGGCATTTTTTGTGTCCCACTCGGCCGAGTGGAGGAGCCACTCGGCCGACCAGCGAGACACTGCTCGGCCGACCAGAACAGATACGAATTCTATGTGCACTCGGCCGAGCACCGAAGACCACATCGGCCGAGTGGATTATCACGTCCGCCCGAGTGGCGCCCAGACGAGGCCCTTCCAAAACATCCAAGTTACTGTTTTTTGGCCGCCTGAACTTCAGAAGACCCACTCGGCCGAGTGGATTATTACGTCCGCCCGAGTGCCTTGAAGCCATCGGCCGAGTGACGACAACTCACTCGGCCGAGCCGCCCCCGAAGTGAAGACCCCTGAAGGCCCTGATTTACTGGAAAATTACAGGGTTTTCACTCGGCCGAGCGACTTTTGTCACTCGGCCGAGTGCGATGCGCTGCCTGTAGCGAAATCTGCGGAAAACAGGCTGTGCAGGGGTATTTTGGTCACAGTTTTTGGACGATTTTGAGGGCTATTTAAGCCCTGTTTTTACCCTAGTTTAGGGGGCCTCTCTCTTAGATTTTTTGCAGCTTTTTAGATTAGTTTTTAGCTTTATTCTTGTGATTGGAGAAGAGCAAAAGTTTGTGATTTTTGTTGGAACAATTGAAGAACTCCATTGGTTTGCATCTCTTTTCCTTAAAAATTCTATTTTTTATTGCTTATCTCAATATTGTGATGAATTCTATTGCTTATTTCATTGATTATTTTTGTGATCTTGCTATGAATTGTGAGTAGTCTCCACGTCTTGGGGCGTGGGGATGAACCCTACAAACCCACTTTCATATTTGTGATGAATTGGTAGAAATTGAGCTAGAATCGTTATTAGGGATTAGATTGTGATCAATTTACTACGGATGGCTAGGTATTCATATCAATTGGGATTTGCAAGAGATTGGATCCCAATTCGATAGGAAACCCTAGAAATCCGAATTGGGTTGGAATCGGATTTTCGAAGTATCGGTTTGCAAGAGATTGGACCGATACTAGGATTTCCGGTTGCAATTCCATGCCGATACTTGTTTGCAAGAGATTGGACGGGTAGGAACTATCACAATCTAGATCGTGGACCGAGTTTGCGAGAGATTGGGCTCGGTGCGCGATTGGACGATGATGTTGATCCTAATGCTAGTTTTCCTAGGCTAGGGTTTGCAAGAGATTGGACCCAAACCTAGGATAGCTATAGACCGGCAACAGCGCGAGAGCGTGAGGTTGGTTCTACATTCAGTTGCAACTAGTTCATCCAAATTCTTATCCAAGCAATTTTGATACCGACGAACCACATTTATGAAATACGGTGAGTAGCGGGGATTCCCCATTCCCTAGACGTTCTTTATTTGATTTGATATTTTCGCACACTTGTATGACGATTGTGACAGGATCGCCAAAGGCAAATTTCTCTCTTAAGTAGCCAGGTTGATTTGGAGCAAGCACGGTCATTCGTCCTCCCTGTGTTCGATATCCCGCTCGCTGCTACACCGTGCACTTGCGGTAAAACTACAACCGTTCTTTGGGTGTATACTCAGGACCGATCAATTCACTTCACCGGTGGGGAATCCTTCGGAATAATGCTTGAGCCGTTGTCCATTTACCTTGAATGTGGCTCCGTCTTTTCCTTCCAATTCAAAAGCTCCCCCCGGTTGTATGTGCTTAATGGTGAATGGTCCGGACCATCGCGATCTCAACTTTCCTGGAAAGAGTCGGAGCCGGGAATTGAATATGAGGACTTTGTCTCCGACCTTGAAGTCTGTAACGGTGATGCGTGCATCGTGGAGGATTCGAGTCCTTTCCTTGTAAATTCTTGAGCTCTCTTAAGCATCACGTCTAATCTCATCAAGCTCATTAATGTCTAAGAGTCGCCTCACCACCGCACTCTTGTAGTCATAATTGAAGGTCTTGATAGCCCAATATGCGTGGTGCTCTAACTCTGCCGGCAAGTGACAAGCTTTCCCATAAACAAGTCGGTACGGTGTGGTGCCAACGGGAGTGCGAAAGGCCGTACGATAAGCCCATAGTGCATCGTTCAATTTCATCGACCAATCTTTTCTAGATCTATCGACGGTCTTTTCTAGAATTTTCTTGATTTCTCAGTTCGACACCTCCACTTGGCCACTCGTCTGAGGGTGGTATGCCATGCCAATTCTATGATTCACCCCATACTTTTTCAACATGGCTTCAAATTTGTTTTCTATAAAGTGGCTCCCCCCATCGCTTATCAAAGTACTAGGCACTCCAAAGTGTGGGAAGATGTTTTGCTTGAAAAATTTGGATACCACCCTCGCATCATTAATAGGGGTCGCAATGGCTTCCACCTATTTAGAGACATAATCCACGGCTAATAAGAAGTACTTGTTTCCTTTGCTCGACGGAAAAGGTCCCATTAAGTCCACTCCCCAACAATCAAATAGCTCAATTTCTAGAATGGGCTTCATTGGCATCTCGTTTCGCTTTGATATATTTCCGGTCCGTTGGCATCTATCGCATCCCTTGACAAGGTCATGCGTGTCCTTGAACATGGTCGACCAAAAGAACCCGCACTGTAATATCTTAGCGGTGGTTTTAGAGGCCGCATGATGTCCCCCGCATGGCATACTATGGCAATGCAAAATGATCGACTTGGCTTCCTCTTTGGAAACACACCTCCGTATAACTCCGTCCTTGCATATCTTGAAGAGATATGGATCTTCCCAGAAATAGTTTCGGACTTCGTGCATAAATCTCCTCTTTTATTGCGTGAGCATTCCGCATGGTTTTATTCCACAAGCCAAATAATTAACGATACCAAGGCACCTCTCCGGGTCTTACGACGAATAGCCTCTCGTCGACAAAGGTGTCATCGATTGGCAAGCTTTCATCCTCCTTGTCGCGAACAAGCCTAGACAAGTGGTCCGCCACAACGTTTTCCGTTCCCTTCTTGTCTCTAATCTCCAAGTCAAATTCTTGCAACAAAAGTATCCATCTTATCAATCTTGGTTTTGCCTCTTTTTTGCTTAGAAGATACTTCAATGCCGCATGGTCGGTGTGTACAATAACTTTGGATCCAAGGAGGTAGGACCGAAACTTCTCGAGGGAATAGACAACCGCCAAGAGCTATTTTTCGGTTGTGGTGTAGTTTTTCTGTGCCTCGTCCAATGTTTTGTTTGCATAGAATATTGCATGAAGATTTTTATCCTTCCTCTGACCTAGTACTGCTCCAATTGCTTGGTCACTTGCATCACACATGAGTTCAAAGGGGAGGCTCCAGTCGGGTGGTTGTATAATGGGGGCAGAAATGAGCGCTTCCTTCAGCGTATTAAATGCTTGCAAGCACTCTCCTGAAAATACAACGGGGGCATCTTTAGCAAGTAAGGTAGTAAGGGGTCGGGCAATTAGGGCAAAATCCTTGATAAAGCGGCGGTAAAACCCCGCATGGCCAAGGAAGCCTCTAATGCCCTTAACATTAATTGGAGGAGGGAGTTTTTCGATTACCTCAATTTTCACCTTATCAACCTCGATTCCTCTTGAAGAGACAAGATGCCCAAGAACTATCCCCTCGGTGACCATAAAATGACATTTTTCCCAATTAAGAGTGAGGTTATTTTGTTGGCATCGTTTAAGGACTTTAGTAAGATTGGCCAAACAAGAATCAAATTCACTTCCATATACAGAAAAATCATCCATGAAGACTTCCATAACATTTTCAATGTAATCAGAAAAGATTGATGTCATGCACCTTTGAAAAGTGGCGGGAGCATTGCAAAGTCCAAAGGGCATTCTACGATAGGCATATGTACCATAAGGACATGTGAAAGTGGTCTTTTCTTGGTCATCTTCATGCAATGGGATTTGAAAGAATCCCGAATACCCATCCAAATAACAGAAGTATTTATGCTTAGCTAGACGCTCAAGCATTTGGTCAATGAAGGGCAATGGGTAATGGTCTTTCCGGGTGGCTTTGTTTAATTTCCTATAATCAATACACATCCGCCATCCCTTGACGGTACGCGTGGAAATGGGTTCTCCCTTTTCGTTTTTTATAACGGTCATCCCTCCCTTTTTAGGGACGACATGAACGGGGCTAACCCACCGGCTGTCAGAGATAGGATAGATAATGCCGGCTTCAAGTAATTTAAGAATCTCTTTCTTAACCACCTCCTTCAAGTTAGGGTTCAACCGCCTTTGAGGCTCTATGGAAATGGCTTCAGTGTTTTCCAAGTGGATTCTATGCGTGCAAAGCCTAGGGCTTATTCCCTTAAGATCGGAGATGGTGTAGCCAAGCATATCCTTGTGACTCCTTAGGACATCTAAGAGTCTTTCTAGTTGATCATGGTTGAGGTGGGCATTAACAATAACCGGATAGGTCAATTTATTACCCAAGAAAGCGTACCTTAGATTCGGTGGTAATTGTTTAAGCTCTACCTCAGGTGGTGTTGGACCTTCTACTTTCTCTCCTTGTGAAAGCTTGGCTTCTTCTGTAACATCTAGGTTTAGTTCCTGCTCTGGGAGTGGGCTTCCACATGCAGACTAAGATTCACTTCTTGGTGAGGACGGTGCATCGGAATGGACACTGCACAACTCCGCGTGGGCATCGATGGGACTACCTCTCTGTTCCGGTCCAAACCTGAGATCAAGAGATGTGTCAGTGGGTTCATACATGTAAGAGTGGGGGTCGTAGAGTGTACTTCCCTGAATCTCAGCATGCCCAGTGGACTCCTCGGGAGTGTAGTACTTTTCGATGCACACTCTGCCGTCTTCAAAATATAACCTGTCGTCTCTCACATCAACCATGATGTTTCCCTCGATAGTCCCTTCTGGGGAGATTTGATCCATCACAAAGCTAGCAAATAGTTGCTCAGTGGGGTCCTCTATATGAACGGCAAACGCCCCTGTGGCATGGACCTCATCAACAAGTTCCTTAAGAAGGCTCGCGAAGGAATCATCATCTTCCAGGCTAGACTCAGTCATCAACATAGCGTCCCCCATGTTCCTGTTAAGATCTTATGGAAAATACTGGGAAAGCAAGTAAATTGGGCAGCAAATAGAGTCAAAAAGGAAATATAAAGAAAGAAAGGAAGATAGATGGTGAGATATAGCCGGGTGATCACAATCGAATACCGCCAAGTGGCATCCCCGATAATGGCGCCAAAAACTTGATCGTGTCCGAGTGTACACCCGAAAAACGACTTGTAGTCTTACCGCAAGTGTACGGTGTAGCGGCGAGCGGGTATCGAACTCTGGGAGGACAAATGACCGTGTCTTTTTCCAATCACCTAGCTATCAAGAGAATAAAGAGTAGTTGTGTGTAATAGTCACAATCGTTCAAGTATCAAAAGAAATATCAATATAATAAAGCGTCTAGGGATAGGAAATCCCCACTACGAACCTTCTCTCATCCTTGTGAATCATAAGTTTTATTGTTGCTAAGCTTGAATATTGGTGAACTAGTCGCAACCTAATGTAGAACCAAGCTCATGCTCTCGCGCTATTTCCAGTCTATAGCAAACCTAGGATAGGGCCCACTCTCGTGCAAACGCTAGCCTAAGCCGCTAGCGTGAAGATCGACATCATCGTTCAATCGTATCTCGAGCCCACTCTCGTGCAAACTCGAGCTACGACCTAGGTTATGATAGTTCCTATCCGCCCAATCTCTTGCAAACGGCTATTGGTATAGATTCACAATTAAAAATCCTAGCTTTGGTCCAATGTCTTACAAACCAAATCTAGAGAAATCCAATTGTCAATCTAAATCGAATATTAAGGCCTTCCTAACAATTTGGATCAATTTCTTGCAAACCCCAATCGATATAAAGCCCTAGCTATTCGTAATAAATCAATCAAAACCTAACCTTAATCAATTCTAGCAACAATTCTACAAATTCATCACAATTTAGAGATAGGGTCCATAGGGTTCATCCCTATGCCCTAGGACGATGGCACTACTCACAAAGCATCATGCAAATCTCAGAAAAATCAATTATGGTCACGGCACAATTCATTGCAAAAGAGAAGTAATGCATAAAAATTGAGTTTTTAATAGAAATAGACAAACCAATGCAATTGCCGACGATCTCCAGCTGAGATTTCACAAAGAGTAGCCGTCAAAATCCTAAAATAAAGTCTAAAAATTAATGTTCTAAAAACTCTCTAAACTAGGGTAAAAACTGGGTTTAAATACCCTCTAAAATCGTCCAAAAAATTGTGCCAAAAATGCCTCTGCGTAGCCCAGAAATCGCAAACCTAACAGCAGGCGGAGAGGGTCACTCGGCCGAGTGACCCTTGGGACTCGGCCGAGTGACAGACCCTGTGAAAATACAGTAACTTCGGATGTTTCAGGGTCTGTCTTCGGGGGTGACTCGGCCGAGTGTCTTTATCATTCGGCCGAGTGGAGCTTCGACAGGATCTCTGAGAATTACAGTAACTTCGGCCTTTCTCTGGACAATTTCCCTGTACCACTCGGGCGAGTGAGCTTTCTCACTCGGTCGAGTGGGATTTCTTTTTTCGGCCGAGTATACGCTGAAAACTCAGTGTGCGTATCCGTTCTAGTCGGCCGAGTGGGATTTCTTGCTCGGCCGAGTGACTGTTCTACTCGGCCGAATGATATGCTGAAATGCCTGTTTCTCTTCTTTTTGCCTCATCGTCGCTCCTATTGAATTCCTTCTTCTTCCGCTCATCCTCTATCGCTGATAAGCCCACAAATGAGCCGTGGGTGACACTCCCAAGCACTTGCAAATCCCTTGATCTCAAATTTGCTCCAAATCGCTCCATATCTCCTGAAATACGACAAAAACAAGAAATAGTGAAAAGCATCGCAATATTGTCGAATAATCATGAAAAACGCGATATGGGCGATCAACACGGCATGCAAACATGCGGAAAAAAGGTGTAAAATATGGAGTGATCAGCCTCCCCGAGGGTTCACCCATTCGGGGAGTGGTCCTCCCGGTTCCTGCATGGGTACCCGAGGCGGGGAAGCCTAGTAAGGCACCCCCAGTCCAGAAGTGGCCTTACGGAAAACCCCTGTGCGAGATGGGAAGGGCGACGAACCCGAGTTACGGGAACGCTCTCATCCGCTTTAAGCGGACAAAGGCAGAGGTCGAGGCGATTCCAAACGACAGTCTTTACCTGCCGACCTATCGGATAGGCCGTGATGAGTCGATATTTGAGGATGCTGGGGTGGCGGCGCATCTAGCAGAGCATTGCCTGCTGCCGCAGGATCGCGAGTCCCTGATCCGCGTGGGGGCAGAGCGGCTGTGTGCCTCTGTTGTGTGGCACGTCATGCAGGTAGGCCGAATTCCTCGTCTCGCCTCCCAAGTTTTCTTTTCTTGTGTCCGACTGAGTGTGGTCTTTTTGTAGATGGTCACGGCTATGACGACCCTGCGGCGCCGAACACCGGTGGCTGCCATGAAGGTGACACTCAACAAGGCGAGGGTCGACCTTAGCGAAGTCGGAGAGCAGCTTCGGGAGAAGGAGGAGGAGCTGGTGCGGGTCACGGTAGCCTATGAGGTTGAGAAGGGGCGGGTCGTGTACTTTGATGCGACGAAGGCTAGGCTCGTGCGTCAGCTTCTGGAGGAGGCATGCAAGTAGGCCGATATCTAGGCGAGGCATGCCGATGAAATGGATAGAAAGCAACGGGTAATCGAGCTGCAGGTGGGGCAGATAGCTGACCTGAAGAAGACCATCGAGGCGAAGAGAAGGGAGAAGGGTATCCGGAAGCAGTAGCTGGAGGAGAGACGGGGGGGTTGAGCGCGATGTGATCGAAGCCGCTATCCGTCGTTACCATGACAAGCATGTCGTTCTGCTTCTGTGAGAGGCGAGGGAGACGAGAGTTCACCAGGTGGCGAGGGAAATGGGGGCTCGGCCGGCGGAGAGTCAACGATGCTGAGGACTTAGAGTAGGGGAACTTTGTCTGTTTTTGTATGGCCGACCAGGGGCCGGGCCCGATGTAATGTTGTATTCTTGGCGGGCTCCGTGAATAGCCTTACCGTTTAAAATAAATGAAATGGATTGGTTTTGTTTTGGTTTCCTTTCTTACTTATTAGGTGTGTAGACTGTTTGATTGTGAGGGTATAATTGCTCCCAACGTCCCTCTGTCGACGACTGCTGAGTTGTGGGGAGAGGGAGGTTGAGACATAGTACGTTTGGTAAGGGTATGGGGATGAGCTCAAGGTGATCCGGTGGGTATGTCGGGTCGAGGCGAGTTGAGGCGTTCTGCCCGGTCCGGTTGAGGATGGTTAGTGCCGCAGTCCGACCTCGAAAGTGCACTGCTCAGTCTCCTGGGCTGTATTAGTGGTGGCGAGGCCCTTCCTGGGATTGAGTTGAGGAGGAGGCTGGAGCGAAATCATTGCGATTTGGCGGAATTATTTCGCATCAAAAGAAGGCGGAGATCGAAGCGTCTTGGTGTCCATTGTGCGAGCTGAGGTGTCTGTTGCATGAATCGAGGTGATCTTTTCGAATCGGCGGTGGCTGGAAATCGAAGCGGTTCGGCCATTCCTCGGGTGACGCGTGGCAGATGCGACAGCTGCTGTTAGTCGAGGCGTCACAACGCGTGGATCGAAGCACCAGGGAGCGCAGATCCTCAACGCGTGGCGGGATTTATACGGTCGCAATCATTCTGGGTGTCTTATAAAGAGCTCTAGGTGGGAACGAGTGAAGATTTCTCCCTTTTGAAATTCTCTTAAGAGCTTGTGATTGCCGGAGATTTGTAAGGTCCTTTCCGAAGTTGCCGTCGGAGATCCGTCTGTCATCTTAGCGTCATCGTCGAAGCCGCCGTATTTCATCTCTTTCTTCTTGATGTCTTCGTCAACCTCTTCTATCCATTTGCCGGAGTCGAGGGAGGTAGAGGAAGAGGGGTCTGGCACGGATACGGAGCAGAACACCAGGGAGACGGAAAGTAAGAGTCAGAATGTGGGCGGGGAGCCATCGGTGAGCTTACCCACAGCGGCCCCGAGGGACCTGAAGAAGGGGAAGGGCCCGTAGCTAGGGCCTCGAAGACCACTACTCCGGCCACTGTGACCATGGCGGAGGCTGGAGAGGTGCCCGATGAGATCACGGGTGTGAAGTCGGTGCTGAGGAAGTCCATCTCAGAAATCAGCGAGTCGTATATTAGGCCGCCTTAATCCGTCCGGGAGCCAACCACGATGGAGAGGGTGTGTTTTGCGGGAGACTCTGAGGTGGGGGTGTACGTGGGCTGTTTCCAGCAGGGGTTGCATTTTCCCCCCATCCCTTCGTGTTAGAGATCTTGAACTTCCTGGAGTTGCCACTGTCCCACCTGATGCCGAATTCCATCAGCATGATCGTCGGCTTTCTGGTGCAGTGCGTGAGCAACCAATTCTGTCCGTCCATGTCCCTATTCAGGTATTTCTTCGCGGTGAATAGGCTGAGGTCCTATTATTACCTGTCCGCAAAGAGTAGTCATCCTCTCATCAGAGGCCTGCCGGAGAAGATCAAAGGATGGAGCAGACAGTATGTGTTCGTCTTCGTGCCCGCGGATGTGGTGATGAGATCGAACTGGGGGGAGCTGAATCTCGAGGCGAAGGAGGGGATTGAGCTGAGTGACGAGGAGGAAGATGTGGCCCGGTCTCCGATGGCAATCCCGAAAGAGGGCCGGAAATTTGGAATGCTTGCCAAGCCCGACATGATAGTGCGTCACCTTTGGCCCAAAGGTAATACAAACTTTTTGGTTGCTGCATCTAAAGTGCTCACTCTAAGCTTTCCCTCTTCTGCAGGCCGCACCATGAGTATTTCGCTCAAGGAGATAAAGAGGCGAGCTGCGGAGCAAGCGATGAAGAAGGCGAAGAAGGCGGACCTGAAGACGCGAGGAGGCCGGAGGAGAGGGCTCGAGGAAGGGGAAGGCATCCTCGAAGAGGACGAGGCAGCATGCGATGTCGTCAGTTGTCGATCCTCGAAGGGAGAGGGGTGCCAGTCGGCTCGGGGAAGGGACTGTTCAGGGAACAGCCGCCCTAGTCAACGATCTTGAGGCCGGGGGTGAGGGGCGGACCGAGCTAGGGGTGGGCACCCCCGAAGCCCGTCCGCCGAGCCAGAGGGTACCCCCCATCGCTGAGAGGGTCATAGCCCAAGACCGCCCTAAGGGCTCTGGTGGGTCGGGCTCCGGGCCTAGGTCGTCGGGTTAGGAGAGCTGGCCCTACGACTGCCCACGGTTTGTTCTGGAGAAGCAGGCCCACCCCATCTACGAGGCCTCGCTCATCTACTTCAAGGCCAAAAAGACCGAGGTCGAGGGCTATTCGAAGGAGGCCCTTCACCGGATGTTCTTTCCCGTGGGGGGGCGACGAGTCCGTCTTTGAAGATGGTGGGGGTGGCAACGAGGTTGGCGAAGAACTGCCTGCTGCCCTGTGATAGGGATGTTGGATATGGATGACATGAATACACCCATGAGGGGATGTATGAGGGTATACGGACCTCAGATGTCGCGTGCACGAAAGCGTGCGTGAAGGGAACCTTTTCTCTGTGAAAAGGACCACTCGATAAGGGGAAAAAGTCACTTTATAAGTGCATAAAGGCACTTGATAAGTGAATGAAGAAGAGGATAAGTAAATGTGCTAATATAGGCTAATAAGCTTATATTTAGTTATTTCCTACAATAACTACCCCTAAAGCCTATAAATAGGACCCAAGGGTAAGGCATTTACACTAATCTAAACATGCCATAAGTTTGCATAAGGCAACTTATGTTCTTCTTCTCCCTTCCATTAAAATCCTCTTCTAAATAGAGATTTAGGCAGTGAAACGCTGCTTCCATCCTCTGTGATGAAGTACCAACCGTTGTGGCGAATCCGAGGGTGAAGTTCAGAGACTACGACGCAGCATACGCTAACGTAAGTCTATGTTATTATTTGATCCTAACGTCGTTGTTTTGACAGGATCCTACATTAGTATCAGAGCCATACGGGTTCGCCCCGGTCTAACCGTCGCCCCGGTCTCACCGATGAATGCGGCGTTGTCTCTTTCACGAATGAGTCTCCTTCCATTATGGATATGGTAGGAGCGCATCGTGACGGAGAGAATCGCAGCAGTTGTTCTTTTCACGTTAGGGTCTTCTGTCATTACAGATATGGCAGGAACTCTCCGTGACGGGAAGAACTGATCGGTCATCTCACCAAACTCGCACTCTTCATGGATGCTGAGTCTCCATTCAATAGGGAATGTGAACTCTCTTCATGTGGAGCGTGAAGTTTGCGACCTTGAAAGTGTGTTATTTTTTCATTTTGGCACATGGCCATTAAAGAATAACTACTTTCTTGACGAACGGGTGTTTCATCGGAGAAGACGATGGTGGTTATTCTCAACGGAGAAGATGACATTTTTGGTGCATGATCACCATGGCCATATGGGCCATGGAGGCAATGCATCCCCCCTCCCCATGCGGAGGGGGTTGGCTACGACCAATAACAACCACGGCCACCCCTCCAGTGGGGGTGTGCGGCCAACCCCATGCAAGGGGCCGGCCATGGCCATATGGGCCATGGACAGGCCATGGCCAAGGGGCCATGGACAGGCCATGGCCAAGGGGCCCTGGCCATGGCCGGCCCTGGCCTGCTCTGGCCTCGGCCAGGGCCAGGGGGCCCTGGCCGCGGCCAGGCCAGGGCCAGGGCCCTGCCGGCCCTGGCAGAGGCCAGGGCCGGCGTTCTGGCCTCTGCCAGGGCCTGGTCGAGGCTGGCCCTGGCCGCTGCCAGGGCCACGGCCGTCCCTGGCAGAGGCCAAGGCCACGGTCATAGCCGGCCCTTGGCCTCGGCCAGGGCCAAGCCCCGGTTGGCCCTATTTTTCATGGGGAAAGGGGGGGCTTGCATGACCGGAGGGGGTGGCTTGCATGGCCGGTCTCTACGGAGCCGACGGCAGTTGTCTGCGGCAAAATTCTCCTGTAGGGGGGAAGCGCCTGGATCCATACAGGAGCCGACGACGGTGGCTTGCAGAAAACTCCCCTCAAGGAGAGTTCGGCCTTGGCCAAGTTGCGATGGTAACTCTCTCTTCGGAAGGAAGAAGAATTCGGCCTTGGCACGGTCACGACACGACCCCGGCAATGGCCGGGGAATTGTCGAAATATTTCGGCTATGTCACCCTGTAATGGTGTGTAGGCCATGCAAAATACGTTTGCAAAATACGTTTGAAAAATACATTTTCAAAAATACTGCAAAATACGTTTGCAAAATACGTTTGAAAAATACGTTTTCAAAATACGTTTTTTTTCAAAAAATGCTTTTCCGCTGCAAAGTACTATAAGAGTACTATCGTTTGATAAGTGACGGGGAAATATTGAAAGTTGTTCTAGATGGTGATTGGAATCGTAAAGACCTTTCCGATTCTAGAGCAACATCTTCAATATTTTTCGAAAGTAACTTATCAAATATAATAATATCATTCCAAGTGGAATTTTTTCCAAGTGGGAGTGATATTAAACTAGTCTGAAATTTCACATTCGATTGATTCAGTATCTCAATGGATCATGATTCGACCAGTGGTCTTTTGGACTAGTTTGTGGGACACCTCAGCTCAGTCTGGGGGTAGTGAACCATGGACTAGCCATTTCCCTGGTCGGTCCACTGGCCGAGACTAATGAATCAGGAAAATGTAACAATATGATTACTATGTATATGAAATTAATGCAATGTTTTTGATCGAACCTTCTTTTCATGTCTTTTGCAGCATTTTAAAGCTAAAATGTCTTCTGCCGCTAAGAACATCGTCGCTGAGTTGAACAAAGGTGAAAAACTCAATGGCGATAATTACAAATTATGGTCCATTAAAATACAGTATGTTCTAGAGGAGCAAGAAGTGCTCGAAACTCTAAAGAACATAATGATTGAACCCGAGTTGGGCACTACGGCCCAACACAGACGAGACAAGGAAGCTTTTGATGCTTGGTCTTGGAAGAACAAGATAGCTCGCATTACGTTATTATCCAGTATGGCCGATGGCATAATGCGCATTTTCCGAGAGCATGACCTAGCCATGGACATATGGTCCAAGCTTGAGGAGAAGTTTGGTGGCACCTCGGTGTCCAAACTTCGTTCTTTAACTATAAGATTTGATTCATACAAGAAACGTCCAGATCATTCCATGGGGAAACATCTGCGACATATGGCGAATCTAATCTCAGAGTTAAAGGATGCAGGTCATGTGCTCACTGATGAGCAACAAATCCAAGCAGTCATACGTTCCCTACCAAATGGGTGGGACCAAATGAAGATGCATCTCACTCATAATAAGAGCATCAAGAACTTCAGCGATATTTCTAAGCATCTCGAGTTAGAGGAAGAGCGGCTTGCGGTTGCCAAGCCAAGTGCAGAAGTGCACATGGTTGCTAGTTCCTCACACTGGGGAAAGAAACGGAAAAATCGTTCGAATTTTACTAATGAACGTAATAAGCAACTTGAGTCTACCAAGAAACCCAAACATAAGGGTGGGAACACGAAATGGCACAAGAAGAAAGACTTGAAGAGGATCAAGTGCTTCAAGTGCAACAAGTTAGGTCACTATGCTCGTTCTTGTACGGATGGAGGTGACAAGGTAACTTGTAATACTAGTTACATATGTGTTTCTAGTTCAATATTTCTTGTAGAATCTAATCCATTTTGGATAATTGATTCAGGTGCCACCGACCACATAGCAAGGGACAGACGGTCCTTCGTGGAGTATCACCGGATACCCTAAGGAACAAAGTGGATATATGTAGGAAACAACACACGTATTGAAGTGAAAGGCGTTGGGACTTGCAAGCTCGTCTTGGACAACGGCCGCACTATCTTACTACATGATGTCCTCTTCGCTCCGGATATTCGAAGGAATATTATATCTGTGGTCGTGTTAATGGGTCTTGGTTATAGCTGGTTTTTTCATAATTGTAAAGTGGACTTGTCTTGTAATAATACTCTAATTGGTTCTGGGTATGTTTTCAAAGGATTTATTGTATTAAATACAATGTATGACTCCTCATTTTGTAATGAAAATTTCCTTGTTGCAAATTCTTCGACTTATGAGTCAGATATAATTTGTTGGCACGCAAGGCTTGGTCACATTGGACCAACGCGTATGGATAGACTTACCAAACGTGGCCTTCTATCCAATGTTTCAAAGGTCGATATGTCGACCTGCGAACATTGCCTTGTAGGGAAATCTTGTTGCAAGCCGTTTGGAACCGGCACAAGGGCAGAGGTTCCATTACAGCTCATCCATTCAGACATATGTGGTCCGATGAATGTCAAGACAAGATGCAGGAAGTCCTATTTCATCACTTTTATTGATGACTTCACCCGATTCGGACATATCTATTTGACATCCCACAAAAGTGAAGCATTAACCTGCTTTAAAAACTATATGAGTTTAGTGGAAAATCAATTAGCTCACAAGATTAAGGTCTTGCGAACCGATAGGGGCGGTGAACATCAATCAACAAGTTTTAAAGAACTTTGTGATGAAAAGGGCATAGTTCATCAGGTAACTATGCCTTATACTCCGCAACAAAATGGTGTTGCAGAAAGGAGGAATAGGACTTTAATGGAAATGGTCCGTTCAATGATGGCGCAAGCTAACTTGCCGATCACCTTTTGGGGTGATGCATTATTGACGGTCGCTTTCATCTTGAACCACGTACCATCGAAATCAGTTAGCTCCACTCCTTACGAGTTGTGGAACCAAAGGTCTCCTGACTTAAACATTTTGAAACCTTGGGGGTGTGCATCCTATGCACATATTTCCTCCCATAAGTATGGCAAACTTGGGCCACGGGGAAGGAAATGTATCTTTATACGATACGCAGAAAACTCCAAAGGTTATGTTTTCATTGGTCAGGAAGACAATGGAGGTCTAATTGAATTTGAGTCGAGGGATGTCACTTTCTTGGAAAACGAGTTTCCAAGACAGGGTGAGATAAGTCAGGACTTATCTCTATTTGAGATTAATGATCAAGAAGGATTACCTCATTCGAGTGGGAGAATTCTTGGTGAAGACGAAAATATGTTTCTACATTCACCAATGGATGATACGAATGATGCTGATCATATTCCATACGGGAATAATGATCCAAGTGGGAGCAATTCTAACGACATTACAAGTGGGAGTGATATTAGAATTGATCTAAATTCAAGTCAACAAGGACTTGAAGAATTTCAAATACGACGTAGTAGTCGTACAAGGTTAGCTCCTCTAAGATTTGAGGATGAATTTCCGCAAACCTTTATGACTTTACTACAAGTAGATGACGAGCCTACTACTTTCAAACATGCCGTATCATGCCCTGCAAAAGACAAATGGATGGAAGTGATGAAGGAGGAGTTAGAATCCATAAAAGTTAACCAAGTCTGGGACTTGGTTGATTTACCCCGAGGACGTAGAGCTATTGGGAACAAATGGGTTCTCAAGATCAAGTATAAGGCTGATGGCTCTATAGACAGATATAAAGCTCTCCTTGTCGCGAAAGGTTTTACACAACAGGAAGGGATAGACTACGAAGAGACCTTCTCACCTGTTGTTCGTTTTACCTCGATTCGCCTGATTCTAGCTATGGTAGCTTGCTTAGACCTCGAATTACATCAAATGGATGTAAAGACTGCCTTTCTCAATGGAGAATTGGTCGAGGAGATCTATATGGAACAACCAACAGGGTTCGTAAAAGAAGGAAACGAACATAAGGTTTGTAAACTTCATAAGTCCATATATGGTCTTAAACAACCCTCAAGGCAATGGTATATACGATTTCAAGAAGTTGTCTTATCAAATGGTTTTACCATACTTGATGAAGATAACTGCGTATATATCAAGAGGATTAAAAGCAAGTATGTTATTATGTCTCTATACGTAGATGACATTTTAATAGCCGGAAATGACAAGGGCTTTGTGATAGATATCAAGGCTTGGCTTTCATCAGTTTTTGAGATGAAAGACATGGGAGAAGCCGCATATATCCTTGGTGTTAAGATTTCAAGGAATCGTTCGAAGAAACTTCTTTCTCTTTCACAAGAGACTTATATAAAGAAGGTTCTAGAACGTTTTAATATGCAGGACTGCAAGTCCATTGATACTCCTATAAGCAAATGCGATAATTTATGTCTGAAATCGTGTCCAAAGAACCAAAAGGAAAAGGAAATTATGGAAAAAGTTCCATATTCCAGTGCAGTTGGTAGTCTTATGTACGATATGATGTGTACAAGACCGGACATCTGTTTTGTCGTTGGAATGGTAAGTCGTTACCAATCCAATACAGGGCAAGTACCCTGGAAAGCGGTTAAGAGGATAATGCGGTATCTTAAAGGAACTGTGGATTATGCTTTATGCTATCAAGGAGATGCCTTGAGGCTCGAAGGCTACACTGATGCTGCTTGGGCGGGTGATCTCGATGAGCGACGATCGACCTCAGGATATGTTTTTCTACTCGAATATGATGCAATATCCTGGAGTAGCAAGAAACAATCCTGCATCGCACTTTCAACTATGGAAGCCGAGTTTGTAGCATTTAGCATGGCAGTCCAAGAGGCTGTTTGGCTTCGGAAATTCTTAGACAGGCTAGTTGATGCAAGTGACTCAGGTGCTGTACAAATACACAGTGACAGTCAAGCATCTATAGCCTATGTCAAAGATCCAAAATTCCATTGTAAGACCAAACACATTGATATCCGCTACAAATTTGCAAAAGACTATGATAAGACCAAGAAGGTAGACATAAGGTACATATCTACGCATGAGATGATAGCGGATCCGCTTACGAAGGCGATCCCCAGAGATGTGTTTTACAAACACTTATCATCCCAAGGATTGCGTAAGAGCTGAGTTGTACCAATGTAAATTCACATGTCTGTAAAAGATCAAATTTAATAAAAGAATAAGTTCTTTTCAACATTTGCTTATGAGTTTCTAGAAAATGTTTGTGTACATTTTAAAATCTCAGCTATATTTTCTAGTATGTCGGACAGATTGAGGTTGGCTCTCTCACATGAGCAACCGCCTTTATTATATCAGACGGATAAAATAAAGATGAGACATGTTTAAAGTCAAAATCATCAGACGGATGATTTAGAGTCATGACTTAAACAAAATGGTCGTATGAAAGATCTGCATCATATGGATGCTTACAAAAGATCTAAGAGGATTCTTAAATCCTATCTGTCTTATGCGGGATGTGGGTCCAAAAGATTATTTGAGTAGTAAAAGGGACTCAAAATCAGACATTGTGGTGTCTGATCATCATCCTTACAACATCATTAAGACATACGCTCCCTGGGAAAGGAGTGATGTTGTAATACGTATTCATACTACGTATGCATTTGACCATTGGGTTAGAATAGTAATTGTGTTTACTATTATGTGAGACCCAAAGACCACATGGGTCTTAACTCGTTACCCTTATGGACTCTAATTGGTTCCTTTAGATTTGACTGGGTGATTGCTATCTTAGCATGTTGCTTATGGACTATGGTCAATTCGGTCCGACGGGGCATATTTGAAAAGCAAGTCAAGTCAAGATCGAAAGGATCGCAAGAAGAGGAATATTAATTTCATATTCACATTTGGACTTTAGAGATTCAAAGCTGGCCAGCCAATTGTAATCCAGATGGGATTCAATTGTTGAATATAAAGTATAAGAAATGTGAAGAAATAATCTAGGGTAAAGCATGCGTTAATATACTCAACTTTGCACCTCGAGGAGTGTTGTGTATCTCTAACAAGTGCACAAACAGCAGACTCTATGCGCAAGACGGTCACACGGCCTATTTCTCGGTATGATAAACAGAAGAGTTAAAGGAAAAGATGTTTCCTTACAATCCCCTCAAGTGTGAGTGGGAGATGTTGGATATGGACGACATGAATACACCCATGAGGGGATGTATGAGGGTATACGGACCTCAAATGTCGCGTGCACGAAAGCGTGCACGAAGGGAACCTTTTCTCGTGTAAAAAGGACCACTCGATAAGGGGAAAAAGTCACTTTATAAGTGCATAAAGGTACTTGATAAGTGAATGAAGAAGAGGATAAGTAAATGTGCTAATATAGGCTAATAAGCTTATATTTAGTTATTTCCTACAATAACTACCCCCAAAGCCTATAAATAGGACCCAAGGGTAAGGCATTTACACCAATCTAAACATGCCATAAGTTTGCATAAGGAAACTTATATTCTTCTTCTTCCTTCCATTAAAATCCTCTTCTAAATAGAGATATAGGCGGTGAAACGCTGCTTCGATCCTCCGTGACGAAGTACCGACCGTTGTGGCGAATCCGAGGGTGAAGTTCAGAGACTACGGCGCAGCATACGCTAACGTAAGTCTATGTTATTATTTGATCCTAACGTCGTTGTTTTGATAGGATCCTACAAGGGAGGCTCTCGCCGGCGTTGGTCATAAGGGTCTGTGCGGGACCGCACTGTGGCACGGCATCCCGGTAGGTGGCACGGGCCGAGTTAAGTAATCCATGTGTTTTGTTAAGGAATAGTCTGACAAGATTTTGTTCTGCCGTGTAGGCCATTGTCATGATGGTCACCGCCAGGGGCCACACGCCAGCCATCAAAAAGGCAGAGGGCGCCATCGCCAGAATGGCGAGCGAGCTTGTCGCGCTCCGCAAGAGTGTCGAGGAGCAGTTGGCGGAAGAGAAGGGTAAGCGCGGCCCATTGGAGTCGGAGGTCATGCACCTGAAGGCGCTCCTGGCGGAGCATGAGACGAAGGCCGCCTCTGCGACCGACTGGGTGAGGGAGCTGAAGGGCACGCTTGAACGGAAGGAGGTGCGTGCGACCGACCTGGAGGCCCAGGCGAAGACCGCGAGAGCAGAGTTGACCCTGAAGACCGAGGAGTTTATGTCGTATCAAGATTCGACCGTCATCCTGATCGCGCCCCGGCGTACACGTCCCGAGGCGACGGTTGTAGTTTTACCGCAAGCGCACGGTGTGGTGGCGAGCGGGTATCGAACACGAGGAGGTGGTGTTGAGCTCCAATCTATCCTAGGTTGGTTTGACTACGAATGTTTTATTGGTGGAGATGGTTATGGAATAATATAATGGAAATGGTGGTGGATGTCAGTGTCGATGATAAAGAAATCGGTCAAATATCGATTTAAATACAATATAATAAAAAAGGGAATTTGCCTTGCGGCGATCCTGTCACAATCGTCGGGCAAAGTATGGGGATATAAAATCAAATAAAGGCGTCTAGGGCTAGGGAATCCCCACTACAGACCGTTATGCATCATTGTGAATAGTGAATCTCAATATTACTAGACTTGCGTTGAGGTGAACTAGTCGCAACTTAATGGAGAACCAAGCTCACGCTCTCGCGCTATTGCCGGTCTATAGCAAACCTAGGTTAGGGCCCAATCTCTTGCAAACCCTAACCTAAGCCACTAGCATGAGGATCGACATCATCGTTCAATCGCCCCTCGAGCCCACTCTCGTGCAAACTCGAGTTACGATCTAGGTTGTGATAGTTCGTATTCGTCCAATCTCTTGCAAACGAATATGGGTATAGATTTACAATTAAAAATCCTAGCTTTGGTCCAATCTCTTGCAAACAAAATCTAGAGAGACCCAATTGTAAACCTAAATCGAATATCTAGGCCTTCCCATCGATTAGAATCCAATCTCTTGCAAACCCCAATCGATGGAAATCCCTAGCTATCCGTTGTAAATCAATCACAACCTAACCTCCTAGCAATTCTAGCAATTTGGGAATTCATTCATCACAAATCTGAAATTAGATCTATAGGGTTCATCCCCAAACCCTAGAACAACAAATCTACTCTAGCATAGCAATAAGGATATGAGAATCAATAGAAATCATTGCTTGCATACAAAAAGATAGAAAAACAAAGATTCAAATAAAAAGAAGAAAATACTTAGCTTTAATGAAGATCTTCAATCCAAAATACAAGCTTTAGATCCAAGAGGGGGCCTAGGGCATGGCCTAACCTCTAAAATAAATCCTAAGAGAAACATATTGGAGCTAAGAAAACATAATGGGGATCCCCTCTAATGGTGGCTACAAACCCCTTAAATACTCCCCCAAAACCCTAGCAAAAAAAACCTAGAAAACCCCTCAAATTCGTGCCCAAAAACAGCCCAAACCGCAACTTAAAATCTGGGCCCAGGCCGCACTCGGCCGAGTGGAATATGTGACCCGGCCGAGTGACACTGACATGCAAATTCCAGCACTGCAGCATCAACTTGCAGAAATTCCCCAGATTTCATCCGACCTCCGATTTGCGTGTTCTTGGCGGCGTTGGAACCGTCATGAAGTCTACTATCCATAAAAAATATGAGAAAAAATACTTTGATAGCTGGAATGATAGCAGATTTCAAAAGAGTGGGAGGCTGTCTGAAAATCTGGGCGCTGCGTGTCCTCGGCATCACTCGGTCGAGTGGCAAATGTCACTCGGCCGAGGGGCATTTGGTACTCGGGTGGACGGCTTTCGTCACTCGGCCGAGTCGGGCTTCTGGGGCAGACTGACGGATTACAGTAAGTTGGACATTTTGGCTTGCCGTCGTCTGGGTGCCACTCGGACGGACGGAGTCTCCTCACTCGGCCGAGTCGGCGTGCGATGCTCGGCCGAGTGCACACTGATACATCTCTGTTGCGTGTCCGATCTGGCCGGCCGAGCGGGGTCTCAATGCTTGGCCAAGTGACTCCTTCACTCGGCCGAGTGGCATGCTGAAAATGCCCAATCTTCATCTTTTCGCTCCCCCGTCGCTCCTACGGCGTTCTTTCTTCTTCCACTCCTCTTCCATTGCAGAATAACCCTCAAAAGTGCCATGGTTGACACTCCGGAGTGGGTGCAAATCCTCTTGATCTCATAATCGATCCAAATCGCTCCATATTTCCTGAAATACGACAAAAACAAGAAATAGTAAAAAGTATCGCAATATTGTCGAATAATCGTGAAAGGCGTGATATGGGCGATCAAAACGGTATGCAAATATGCAGAAAAAAGGTGTAAAATATGGAGTGATCACATCCCCACCCTCACGGATGCGACGTATGATGGCATAGTGAAAGGTTAGGCCATGGGCTGGGAGGCCTGCCTGAGCCGGGTGAATGAAAGGGCTGCCAACCTCTGCCCTCTGATTGAGGTTGACTTCGACGAACTAGTGGCCTCGGAGGGGGAGGAAGAGGCGGGGGATGATGAGGACGTGGTCGTCGACGAGGATGTGGTTGTCGAGGAGGTGGTCGTCGACAATGAGGCCAACCCCTCGGACGTCGCACCAAGCGGCGGTGCCTTAGGTGACAGTGGCCCACAAGAGTAGGTTTGTCTAGCCCTTCTTCACACACCCCCCCCCCCCTTTTTGTTTAGAAGGAAGGCCTGAGGGAGACCTCGTTTTGTCGAGTCGGCCCCTGTTGTTGTCGTAAATTTTGGACCCCTGGAATATTGAAACTTTATGCTGTTTTTGGTTATCTCTTATATGGTGAAGCACCGAGTTGTATCTGTGGGACAAGGGGGAGCGTGCAGCTTAGCCCTTTTTCTTTTTAACAAAGGGGAGCATGTAGCTCGGACTTTTCTCTTCGCCGTCATGGGCGGCATAGTTTCGTGAGCTCGCCCCGTAGTTTGACGGGGATCGTTCCCAAGTTAGAGCGCGCTTAGATAATGCTTAGGAATTTGCTTGGAATAGCCTTTTTCATTAAATTTTACAAGAATTTAACAAAAATGACAGAGGTTAAACAACTGTTTAACTGCAGAGTTCTGATGGGATCCGGTGCGTAATCCGATCTATGGGCGGGCTGGGAAGCCGTTTCACTTTATAGTAAACTGCATCAGTATATATGGGCTCCTGTCTGTAGGGCGGCCCACCTTCTCTTTCACTGCTCGTCGCGTCTCTCTTCACCTCCCCTATGCTGAATGGTTGTGAGGTTTCCTTGCAGAATCCGCAGCTCGGAGGGGAACTCTGGGAGAGGAGGAGAACGAGGTGGCGGTGGTGTGCTGCC
Source organism: Scilla litardierei (assembly GCA_030789695.1). Lineage (NCBI taxonomy): Eukaryota > Viridiplantae > Streptophyta > Magnoliopsida > Asparagales > Asparagaceae > Scilla > Scilla litardierei. Next base: position 42,339,720 of record CM061134.1, read on the forward strand.
TCTCCTTTTGCCTCCTCGACCACGAAGAGCTGCAAGGTCTCTTTGGGGAATCCTTACGTCGAAGGAAAACCCTGAAAGAGGTGGAGGACGAGGTAGCGGTGGTGGCGTTACCTCCCGGGAGGGTCTCTGACGGCCTGGCCTCCATGGGAAGGTAGAGGGGTGGAAGGCGGGGTGGGCCGGTGGAGGCTGCTATGCCCAGTGGGACTTTTGCCTTTCCCCCGGCGGGGATCGTCGTGGAGGGGGTGCTGGTCGGTAGGGGCGGTCCGCCGCAGGTCCTCAGCTCATCGGTTCTTTCCGCCGAACAGATCGTTCCCCTGCCTCAAGTTGTCTAGGAGAAGTCGAGGGGGAAGGCGGGGCGCCCCTCGTGTAAGAGGAATAGCCCATCGACGATCCGTATGTAAGAGAAATAGCCTATCGGAGAGGTAGGCCGTTGGGAGGCGGGCCCGCGAAGGCTGGTATGCCTAGGCGGAGGCTGGCGTGCCCAGTGGAGTGATTTGGCAGGGCTGCCCCGTCATTTGGGCTCGTGCCCTGGATCGCCAGCGTGCGTCGGGCACCAGAAGAGGGAAATGGTCCGCCACTGGTGCTCCAATTCCCATGGCGTAAGTTGTCCAAGGGAAGTCGAGGAGTGCCAGGCAGGCCATCCCATGCGTAAGAGGAATAGCCCATCGGCAACCGTCGTGTGGAAGCTGTCACCTATCAGGGAGGCGGAGTCCACTGATGGCTGGGGGCCTCCCTTTTGTTTAGGCCGACGGTGTCCGGTGGGAAGCCCTACCCGGATGTTCCGGGGGCTGGATACCTCGCACCTTCTCATCTTTCATAGGGGGGACTGAGACTAACTTGCCCTCATAGTTTCTTTCTCTTCTGCTCCTTCGAGGGGGCAAGGGGAGTATTTATAGAGGGATTTTGCTAACGGTTCCCCGAAAGTTAATGCGATGAGCTGACATCATTAATAGGCCCCTTAGATTCACGCCCCTCGAAGCTTCTTTTGCCAAGTGGCGTCAGACGTGATTCGTCAGCCCTTTCCTCTCGGGGGATGTGTCGTCATTAATGGTGTCCTTCCCGAGGGTCCTTTCGTTTTGACGAGTCGCATCGGGGGCACGCTTTATCGGGACCCTACATTGACCGGAGGTTCTTGGCCTGCGTATGGCCTGCCTTGGTTTGCGTGCCTTGAATGGGTCTGTTTGGGGAGGACGTTTAGCGAGTGGCTTGGTCCGAGCCCTTCTCTGATTTGGGTGGTGAGGACGGATCCTGCCCAGAGTCTTGAAGGGGGGAGCGAGCGCGTAGCTCAGCCCGTGTCCTTCTCCGGCTTAGGTGGCGAGGATTGGTCCTGCCCCAGAGTCTCGAGGGGGGAGCGAGCGCGTAGCTCGGCTCGTGCCCTTCATTGGTTTGGGTGGCGAGGATTGGTCCTGCCCCAGAGTCTTGAGGGGGGAGCGAGTGCGTAGCTCGGCCCGTGCCCTTCTCTGGTTTGGGTGGCAAGGATTGGTCATGCCCCAGATTCTTGAGGGGGGAGCGAGCGCGTAGCTCGGCCCATGCCCTTCTCTGGTTTGGATGGCGAGGATTGGTCCTGCCCTAGAGTCTTAAGGGGGAGAGCGAGCGCGTAGCTCGGCCCATGCCCTTCTCTCGTTTGGATGGCGAGGATTGGTCCTGCCCTAGATTCTTGAGGGGGAGAGCGAGCGCGTAGCTCGGCCCGTGCCCTTCTCTAGGTTGGGTGGCGAGGATTGGTCCTGCCCCAAAGTCTTGAGGGGGGAGCGAGCGCGTAGCTCGGCCCGTGCCCTTCTCTGGTTTGGGTGGCGAGGATTGGTCCTGCCCCAGAGTCTTGAGGGGGAGCGAGCACGTAGCTCGGTCCGTGTCCTTCTCCAGCTCGGGTGGCGAGGATTGGTCTTGCCCCAGAGTCTCGAGGGGGGAGCGATCGCATAGCTCGACCCGTGCCCTTCATTGGTTTGGGTGGCGAGGATTGGTCCTGCCCCAGAGTCTTGAGGGGGGAGCGAGCACGTAGCTCGGCCCGTGCCCTTCTCTGGTTTGGGTGGCGAGGATTGGTCCTGCCCCAGAGTCTTGAGGGGGGAGCGAGCGTGTAGCTCGACTCGTGCCCTTCTCTGGTTTGGGTGGTGAGGATTGGTCCTGCCCCAGAGTCTTGAGGGGAGGGAGAGAGCGTAGCTCGGCCCGTGCCCTTCTTCGGTTTGGGTGGCGAGGATTGGTCCTGCCCCGGAGTCTTGAGGGGGGAGCGAGGGGGTAGCTTGGCCCGTGCCCTTCTCTGGTTTGGGTGGCGAGGATTGGTCCTACCCCAGAGTCTTGAGGGGGGGATCGAGCGCGTAGCTCGGCCCGTGCTCTTCTCCGGTTTGGGTGGTGAGGATTGGTCCTGCCCCGGAGCCTTGAGGGTGGGAGTGAGAGCGTAGCTCGGCCCATACCCTTCTCTGGTTTGGGTGGCAAGGATTGGTCCTGCCCTAGAGTCTTGAGGGGGGGAGTGAGCACGTACCTCAGCCCATTCCCTTCTCTGGTTTGGGTGGCAAGGATTGGTCCTGCCCCTGAGTCTTGAGGGGGGAGCGAGCGCGTAGCTCGGCCCGTGCCCTTCTCTGGTTTGGGTGGACAGGATTGATCATGTCCCAGAGTCTTGGGGGGAACGAGCGCGTAGCTCGGCCCATGCCCTTCTCTGGTTTGGGTGGTGAGGATTGGTCCTGCCCCAGAGTCTTGAGGGGGGGAGCGAGCGCGTAGCCTGGCCCGTGCCCTTCTTCGGTTTAGGTGGCGAGGATTGGTCCTGCCCCGGAGTCTTAAGGGGGGAGCGAGCACTTAGCTCGGCTCGTGCCTTTCTTTGGTTTGGGTGGCGAGGATTGGTCCTGCCCCAGAGTCTTGTGCATTTAAACTGAAATTTTCAAGTGGAGACAGCAAGATTTGAAAATGCACAGTAAAGAAGATATTCTATTGAGGACTCACAATTACTGGTAGTATTTTAGTAGGTGCTCAGCGTTCCACAGATGAGCTAGCTCGCTCCCGTCGAGGGTCGCCAGGAGGTATGTGGCTGGTCCGATGATGTGGATGACTTCGTAGGGTCCCTCTCACTTTGCTACCAGCTTCCCTCGACGAGCGGCCTCGGCGGGCTTGAAGGTGGTGTCTATGAGGACCAAGTCGTCGAGTCCGAAGCTCCGTTTCTTCGCCCAGGAGTTGTAGTGTCGGGCCATCCTTTGGCTCTGTCGGATAAGGTTCGTCAGGGCCCGGTCTCTCACTTCATCGACGAGCTTGAGGCTGAGGCCGAGGCCCTCCGCGTTGATGCCATCGTCGAAGTACCGCAGCCAGAGTGTCTCCTCTCCAATCTCCACAGGGACATCCACTTCTGATCCAAACGCCAACATGAACGGGCTCTCTCCGGTCGAGGCTTTGTGGATGATACGGTACGACCAGAGAATGCCCAGTAGCTCGTCCACCCACGCCCCCAGGGCGGCATCGACTTTCTTCTTCAGGGGACCCAATATGCATTTGTTCGCTACATCCGCCATCCATTGCATTGCGGGTGGGCCACAGAGGCAAAATGAAGCTTGATTCCCCAGCCCGAACAGAAATCTCGAAAGCCTTTGCAGTCGAACTGCCTTCCATTGTCCGTCACTACCGAACGGGGTATCCTGAAGCAACAGATCATGGACTTCCAAATAAATCCCTTCATGTCTGTCCATGTGATGCGAGCTATAGGTTCGGCCTCAATCCCTTTGGTGAAGTAGTCCACCGCGACAACCAGGTATTTCCTCCCTCCAGAGGCCTTTGGAAAGGGTCCGAGGATGTCGAGCCCCCATTTGGCGATAGGGATCGGGCTCAAGATAGGCACCAGGTGGGCCGGAGGCGCCGCCGTGTGTCTGCCAAACTTCTAGCACGCCTCGCACCTCTTGACGTAACGGGCCGTCTTTTAGATCATTGTCGGCCAATAGTATCCCTGACGCACTATCTTGTGGGCGATAGTACACCCACCATGGTGGTTTCCGCATAAGCCCTCGTGCACTTCACGAATGACCTGTTCTGCTTGCTCTGGCCCAAGGCACTTCAGGTAAGGAAGGACGTCGAACCTGGCACGGCGTCGGCGGTATAACACTCCGTCAAAGAGTATGAACGACAGGGCCCGCCTCTCTATCTTCTTGGCCTGCAGCCGCTCCTCGGGCAGGGCCCCCGTCTCTAAGTACTTCACTATTGGGGTCATCCACGTCGTCGTCGATCCAACACACATTAGCACTTCTTCTTCAATGGTAGGCACCAGCAGACTTTCGGCGTAGATGGCCTTTCCGATCTCGGCCGCGAAGGAGGAGGCCAGCTTTGACAGGGAGTCTGCCCAGAGTTTGTGGGAGCAAGGTAGATGTGGACCTCCGCTCTCTTGAATTTCTGGAGCTCAGCCTGGTTGCGCTTCAGGTATCGTTTCATCATCTCTTCTCAGACCTCGAAGCTCCCTTAGACCTGTTGGACGACGAGCCGTGAGTCACTAAGCAGTAGCACGTTCGTCGCCCCCTCGCTCTGTAAAGCTTCAGCCCGTTGACCGCGGCCTCGTACTCCACGACGTTGTTGGTTGCCGAGAAGTTGAAGCACAGGGCGTACTCCAGCAGGCATCCGTCGGGGGTTTGGATGACGATACCTGCCCCCGTCTCGGACCCTGTCACCGAGCCATCGACGTGAATGGTTCACAATCTGCCCACTTCTCCCTGGGCGGGCTCCGATGGTCCAGCCACCTCCATCGCCTGTGGGGAGGCTGCTGCTGGTGATGCGTCCGGGAGGTCCTCCGGGGGTCTTCGGTAGTGCATTCCACCACGAAGTCTGCCAGGGCCTGGCCCTTTATCGCCGTCCTGGCCTTGTAGGTTATGTCGACCTCGCTGAGCTCGACACTCCAATTCAGCATTCTGCCCGACCGTTCTAACCTCTTCAGGTTCTTCTCGAGGGGCAGATTGGTGTGGACGGTGATGGGGTGGGCCTGGAAATACAGTCAGAGCTTCCTTGCCGTTGTGATCATACAATAGGCGACCTTCTTGATAGGGCTGTAGTGAGTCTTCGCCTCTCGGAGAATCCGGCTCGCATAGTATACTGGCAGTTGCACGCCCTTCTCCTCTTTGATTAGGACGTCGTTGACGGCTTCTTCATCGGTCGCCAGGTACAACCCCAGCTATTCTCCTTCCTCCGGCTTGGCGAGCAACGGCAGGCTCTGCAAGTAAGCCCTCAGCTCTGCAAATTCTTGAACGCAGTCGTCGTCCTACGGGATCACTTTCATGTTGATTTTTGCTTCGCTGAAGGCCGTGCGCAGGACTCTGAAGAAGGGGAGCGACCTCTCCGCGGATTTCGACAAGAATCTCCCCAGCGCCGCGATCCAGCCGTTCAGCCGCTGCAAGTTCCGGATGGTCCGCGGATCCGCCATATTGACGAGGGCTGACACCTTGTCGGGGTTCGCCTCAATCCCTCGCTTCGTTATCATGAAGCCAAGGAATTTCCCCGACTACACGCCGAAGACGCACTTCGTCAGGTTCAGCCTCAGGCCATACTGGTGCACCTTCTGGAACGTCTCCTGCAAGTCGGCGAGGTGGTCCGGGGCTTTGTTGCTCTTCACCAGCATGTCATCGATGTAGACCTCCAGGTTCCGCCCGACCTGCGAGCTGAATATCTTGTTTACCATCCGCTGGTAGGTCACCCCGGCGTTCTTCAGTCCGAAGGGCATCTTCGTGTAACAGAAGGTGTCGCTATCGGTAATGAAGGACGTTTTCTCCTCGTCCTTATTCTCCATCGGGATCTGGTTTTAGCCCGAGAAGGCGTCCATGAAGCTCAACAACTCATAACCGGACGCCTGGTCGACTACGTGGTCAATCCTTGGGAGGGGGAAGCTTTTCTTCGGACACACCTTGTTGAGATCCGTGAAGTCGACGCACATGCGCCACTTCCCATTGGCCTTCTTCACCAAGATGACTATGGCGAGCCAATCTGGATATTCCACAGGCCTGATAAACTTGGCCTGGAGAAGCCGCTCCACTTCTTCGTCGGCTGCCCTCTTCTTCTCTCCTCTGGCACTCCTCTTCTTCTGTCGGACCGATCGAGATCCTGGGTCCGCGTTCAACTTGTGTGAGATTACCACCGGGTCGACCCCTGGCATATCCGTGGGCGACCAAGAAAATATGTCCATGTTCTCTCGGAGGAGGCTGATGAGGGCCGCCCTCAGAGAAACCGGGAGTTTCGTGCCGATGGAGACAGTCTTGCCCTCCTCCGTGGCCATGGACACCTCTTCAACCTCTTCAGCTGGAGTCGGTCGTTAGTCGCAAAAGTCCTCCCTTTCATCTAGGAGGTCGATCGATAAGGCCTGCTCCGGACCCTTATGTTTGGTCGACCCCACGTAGCAGCTTCTGGATAGCTTCTGGCTTCCCCGCACTAACCACACCCCTTGCGGAGTTTGGAATTTGACCATCTGGTGGAGCAGGCTGGGGAGCGCTTCAATGGCCGTCATGTACGATCGCCCTATTATCCCATTGTATGCTGATGCAATGTCGACGACAACGAACTGCGTCATGCGAGTGACGACCCTCGGTTCCTCTCTGAGCGACACCGGCAAGGTGATCACCCCCACAATGGGAACCAAGTGGCCAGTGAAGCCAACGATGGGCCCCGTGCAAGGCCTCAGGTCTGCCTGCTTCAGCCCCATTTTCTCGATCGTCGTCATAAATAGAATGTCGCAGGAACTCCCAGTGTCGATCAGGAGGCGGCTGATGATGTCCATCCCAATCTGAGCCTCGATGACGATGGCGTCGTCATGCGGCAGCTCGACTCCATCCAGATCTTCATCGGTGAAAGTGATGGGGGGTCGAGCCACCCTTCTTCGCTTTGCACCGCCGCCAAGGTCCGCCGCCATTACCTGCCACACGTACGCCTTCTTGCTTGAGGATGACACTCCCCCCAAGGATGTCCCTCCGCATATCACATCTATGCGCATGACCGGCTTGGGCGGGCGGGGTTCCTCCTACTGGTTATCTGGTGGCGGGTTCGGCCTGCTCGCCCCTTTGCGGGGTCCTCTCCTCCTGGATCAGCCTCCTGCCCTCCACGAAGCCCCCAAGGTGAACCGCCTGTATCAAGCGCTCAATCTCTCTCTTGAGGGTGAAGCAATCGTCGGTGTCATAACCGTGGTCCCAGTGATACCGATAATACTTCTGGACGTTTCGCCTTGCCGGGTTCGACTTCATTTCCCTGGGCGGGTCGGGCAGCAGTCCAGCTCTCGTCTCCGCGGCCAACACCTCTATCATGGGGGCGTTGAGCTGCGTATACTGGGCCCGGAGTGGTCCCTCCTGTAGAGGAATATGCCCTCGGATCATTTGTATTTGATGCAAATGATAATTTAAGCTTAGATATGGACTATTTTGCATTTGATGCAAAAGAGATTAAATGTGTCTTAAATTGTTTAAGACTATATTTAATTAAATAAATGCGTTGAAAAGGTTACCTAGATGACGGGATCGTCCCACTCTAAACGCAGGTTCAAACCGCGTCAAAAACGGAGTCCAAATGCACAAGTTATAGCCAAAACAAGTCAGCCCAAACTGTTGGGCTGAAACCTGCGAAAATGGAGGCCCACCAAGCCCGAATTTTCTGGTTAGGGTTTTTGAAACCTGGGATTTTCTTGACGGCTACGTTTCTAAGAGAAGCATGACTTTTGGCTATCTTTGGACAATTGTTTGAAGGGTCAAACGGACTCGGATTGACGAGCCGTTTTTTCCTACGCGTTCACCGTTGAACACCCTTCGAATTGATAGGTTGTATCAATCATGAAGCTCAACGGTGAGTGAGTTAAAATTCACGGAAGTTTGCACTTTGTGAAGTGCAAACTAACTTGATTTTGATTAACTCAAATTAATAGTCCCACATCGGATTTTGAGAAAGGGGAGTAGTCAGCCGCCTATATAAATAGGGGTCTGCTCTCCTCCTCAAAACTCGTCCCAAGCTCTAGATCTGAGCGGCTCTCGTAAATGTTGGAGCACGCTCGGATCTAAGCTAAATTAATATTTCTCCTCTCCCTATAAATTTCTGCCTTGCTCCTGAGGGCTCTGGCAAAGCCGCAAAAGAGTTCGGATTCAGATCCGAAATCTAGGCGGAGGTTTCACTCGCGTGAAACTTTCTTCGGCGGTGGGTGGCTCGGCGATACGGGGATTGATCTCCTCGGGATGCGGAGCGGTTCGAGGAGCGGTGCGGGGAGCGGTTCAAGGAGCGGCTCGGCGTGAGACGGGGGCAGCTCGGAAGACGGCGCGGAACATCTCGCCTGCCCCAGGGCTGAGATTCCGGGTATGTGTTTAAGTTTTCATTTAATTATTCGCAGTAGTTAGATCCCTCTTGGGGTGGTCAGATCCACCCCAAGTTGGCAGAGTTCCTGGCTAATAGGGTCTGGTTCCTTAGAGTTGCATGTTAATTAGATTAACATAAAATTTTTCCGCTGCATTTCTGTCTATGTTCCGTCCGACTTAGGACGGGACTAGAGTTTTTGTGCCCTAAGGGTCCCAGAAAACCCTTCATTGGTATCAGAGCCATCTCTGTATGCTGATCTATGACTGCGAATTTATTATTTGAATGCTTTTACAGAAAAATGTTTTCTTTAAATTTATGCGATAAATTAAATTTTTTTTGTTTAAAAATTTTATATGATAAATTTTAAACATGAAAGTTTTAAAATGGAATTTTTAAATTTATGTGATAAATTTTAAAATTGTTTTAAAGCTTTAAAACTTTATGCGATAAGTTTAAAATATTGTTTAAAATTTTATGTGATAAATTTTAAACATGGAATTTTTTAAATGATGTTTTAAATTTATAAGATATTTTTAAAAACTGATTTTAAAAGTTTAAAATTTTTATGCGATAAATATTTTAAAGAAGCATGCAAATCTTATGATTTTTTAAACAAGCTTTTACTTTATGAGATAAAATAAAATGTTTTAAAAATCGTATTTTTAAATTTAAATGTTAAATTTAAGTATGCATGCTAAAATTTTTTATGCGATAAACTTTAGTCTATTTAATTGTTAAATAGTTGTACACTTTTTATGCGATAAAATTAGTGTAAATTTTTAATGGATATGTCTTCTTGTCCCTTATTTGATAACACAAGACAACCCTTTAGGTTAGCCATTAAAAATGATTAAAATTTATTTACTTGAATTTTAATGACATGCTATGTTTTAATAAAATATTAACAACCCTTTAAGACCTAATTCCTTATTAGGGTAGTCCTTTTAATGATTTCTTAATTGTAATTGTTATTATTAATTCTCATTAAAGGACTTCGCTTTTAGCGTTGGTTAATAATTTTATTAAAATACTAATAACGATTAGGATAGCACGTGAACCTTATAGTTGATAAGGACTTAATAAAAGTTATTAAACAAATCCTAAAATTTTGAATTTAAGGATGCAACTAGTTGATAGGATTAATTAGTTGTTAATAAAAGCTGTTTAGTCTATGGCACACATACAAAAATGACAAGCTTCATTCAATGGACCATGATCCAGTCAATGTGCTTGGCTAAGAGTTCTGGGCCAACCCTTGCTAGTACAAGGGGCAGTGATCCTGGCTTAGTCAATTCCCTGGCTGTGTTCCGCTGGACCGCAATGTCGCGAATCATGATTGTATGACACCCTGGACTATATCTAGTCAATGCGTTATAAATCTTATTAAAGATTAATTCGTATCCCTCCTTGATTTTGGATCTTGGTAACTCCAAGAAGACAATTATAGTTGTTGAGTCTCCTCAAGCTGTGACTTGTTTTTCTTTAAGGAACAAACTCCAACATACATGTGATGTAGTCTAGACTTGACCCAAATCGATGCGTCGGGTCTCCTCGAGTATCGATATAAGTCAAATCTGGACACGAAATCAAGGGTCTGACTAGACCAGTCATTATGATTTGTTGAGTCTCCTCAAGATCATAAGTGACTGTGGGTAAAAATCGACAGGGAATCACATGTGATGTGATTGACCAAGAGTTAGTCTACCAGTCATGGAACCAATCAACTTGTTGAGTCTCCTCAAGGTTGTGAGGTTCGGGATGATTGGATCCCTCTTTCACTAATTTTTAAATTCGATTAAATCGTTCGTTATTAAGCTTTAAAACGATCGTAAAAATAGTGGGAGGATATAGATAGATGAAAGCCAATCTACCTATATTTAATATTGAACATATGCAAAAACTAGGGCAAGACTATGTTTACCGAAGGAATCAAAATATAATATTGGAATAAGTTAACTGGTCAAATAGTTGATTAATTGAATATCAAGTTAAATTCTAATTGATGGAATTAAACTATATTCTCGTTGACATTAAATGACCTTCTAAAGAATAGACTTAAGAAATATGATTTCATTAAGTTCTGGGTCCAACAAATAAATTAAAGCTACATGTCACTCTTCTCTATATGAGGCAGCTTGAACATATAGGATATTCGAAGTATGTTTCTCCCTACAACTTGTCGAGCTACCCTCAAGGTTATATGGACAAACAATTCCGATCCGCAAAGTTCGAGAATTCGATCAAACCGTTTGAGTCGAATACGAGTGCATGAGCTGTGCAAGACTATGTATCCCAACCGAATCTTGAGACAAGCAACTTCTTGAGCTAAACTCGAGATTGCAAAGCTCAAGCGTTTGGATACATAAGATGCTTGCATAGCTATTTATGTTGGGTTAATTAATATCTAAATGTGATTTAGAAAAGGAAGAAGGCACTCCGGAAAGTCAATTGAGAAAGTTAGTTTAATTTATCATTAGTAAAGGCATAAGTAGGAGGAAATGAAAATGTGATATATTTTGATGTCACGATTTCAGAATAAATAGTTATACAAAAACGTCTAACACATTTTTTGACGAATGTCGTCACCTTGCTTCGGAAGCAATGTTTTGTGTTAAGTAATTTGTAATAACTATATATATATATATTAAATGTTAATATATAAATACACAAGATAGTAGCAAACTTATATGGTAAAATAGACTAAGCCGTGTCGAGAGACTAAGCTTCACAAGTCACATAAAGAGGGGTCTGACCTCTCGTATTATGAAGTCTACGGACACTTGTGAATCTTATCCTCTCAGATATAATGGCTGAAAACCATCTGTAAGACAGTGGAAGAATGAGTTGTCGAACTCAGTCTCGTACATACTGATGTACCCGAGTCTATTTTAACCAAAATAAGTTATTCGTATATTTTATTAAGACACGTGTTCTTGATGAAACACAAGTCTGATAAAAATAAAGAACAAAAAGTAGAAAGTATTTAAACTGATTCGATTAGATCGAATAGTCAAATACTTAGCTACATAAAATCTTGTGTAATTAAAAGAAAATGTGATTTTCTCTCAGGTCAAGTCTGTTAACACATCCGTGTGTTAAAATGTATGAATCACACTTAGTGAGACTCGGTGCGATACATAGTAAGTGACTCTGAGTTAAGTCCTCTCTCTGGGTTAAGTCCCAGATCGTAATGCCTAGGTTTTGATAATGTCCTATGAGGACATTGTCAATAAGATATTCATTAAATCGATCATTAAAGAAGTTGTATAATTACTCGAATTTCATGAGACGAATTGTCGAGTTAGACATCATAACTGATGATAACATAGTCAACTTCCGGGATGAAATTCGGAGAAGTAACTCCGATTTAAAAACTTGATGCAACCAGAATTGGTCCGTGTGCGTAAATAAATTTTGGAATTTAGTTTACGTGCCCAAGGAAAATGTTTCCTCACTTACTGCAAGTAAATCTTTAAGTTGAAAGATTGGTGCAGAAAAGGAAAATAAGGAAGTGCAATCATGTTGGTCGAGAACGGTTTTTCCATACTAATTCCTATAAAACGGATTATAATGAAACCGTTTTCCACCAGCATATGTGTACAGAACTACTCAGACCAAACTCGATGTAAACGCTTAAGTTGACCATGAAAATTGGAGCATTCACTTACAAGTTCGTTTTTCTAAATATGATTTAGACGGACCAACTTATATGAATTAACCAGATAATTTTCAAGGTCAGTGGGAGCGTGTAAATTACATGTGAGGCATCAAAGGGATGGAACATATATTTTGACAAAGTGATCAAAAGAGTTTGATTCTTTATTAGAAATAAATATGAGCCATTTGAAATGACCAGTAACTAATTTAAATTATTATCGTAAGGTACGATGAATTGGATAAGATCCAAGTAAATTAAAATATTATGGATTCTGAAAGACCAAATGAATTATTTGAATGAGATTCAAATGGTTGGTCTAAACATAGAAACCCTTAAGCCTATAATGTAGACGGTTTTAGCAGATCCACTCATGAAGGCTCTACCACATGAAGTCGGGAAAACTTATGTGTAAAAACGGTATGAGATACCGAGATAAATGGGCCTGAGTGCAAGTGGGAGATGTTGAGAGATGATACCCTCGAGGCTATCTATCTTCATGTGTGCATAGCACAAACATCTTGTTCGAAATAACAGTAAGCTGTTTGGTAAAAATTTATCTAAGTTATGTTATAATGTAGTTAACATTAGATATTAACTTAGGTAAAGTCCTGAGACTTTATGCAAGGTCAAACAGGTATCGAGATGAGTATCTCGATCATGGAGAAATGTTTGACCGTCTGTAGCATAAGTCTAAAAAGGGTTCGTGGTCGTAGATGTTTCGAGACTAGGATATCGAAACATCGGATAGACCATTGTGTCTTAGTCTTCACCGTATAGCGGTGGCGATGATCTCATGATCGCTTGACTTGGCGAAGTCGTTGACAAGACACAGGTGCTCATTAGAGAATGAGTTCACTGAACGATCCACAAGAGTTATCATATGGTTATATTGACCAATCTGTCAATGATGACTCTGAGTGATGATAGGCTAGTTGGTCTTTTGACTTGAGGTCATTTTGACGAACCTGTGCGTGAACGGTGCCACTTAGATCAAATGACCTAGCTTCGAGGCAAGCCGCGTCGAAAGGTCTTTGATTGGGTGACACTTGAAGCGTATGTGGAGAGTAATGACCAAGAGAGGATTCGTCTCTCCCGGTCAATGGGAGTTAGTGTCGTAGGGTTAGTTCGATCTTTGGTAAAAACTCTGGCCAGAGTATGTTGGAACAAGTCCAACATGATTTGACTAAAGATTGATAGAAACTAACCGGAGTCAAGTTATTGGGGTTGACAGTTTGACCGTACCCTAGACTTGATCTACACGACATAGTTTAGACGAAAAGACTATAACTGCGGAATTCATCACGGAAACAGTCAGGGTGGTCCCAACAATACTCATGTCAATGAGTTAACCACATAATGATGATTCTTGAAGCAGGGACGACAACCACTGCTCGTGGTCACTGCCGTATAGGGCTTCGAGCTCAACCTGTTGTAAGGGTCAGGCTGTAGGGTCTCACACAGAGTGCGATCTTCGTATAGTAATAGGTAGAAATTAGTTAGGGAGAATAATTTGCATTTGATGCAAGGGATAAAATATTGCAAAAGATGTTTGCAATCATCTCCTGCATTCGGGATAAATGATCCTGAGTGCAAGTGGGAGATGTAGAGGAATATGCCCTCGGATCATTTGTATTTGATGCAAATGATAATTTAAGCTTATATATGGACTATTTTGCATTTGATGCAAAAGAGATTAAATGTGTCTTAAATTGTTTAAGACTATATTTAATTAAATAAATGCGTTGAAAAGGTTACCTAGATGACGGGATCGTCCCGCTCTAAACGCAGGTTCAAACCGCGTCAAAAACGGAGTCCAAATGCACAAGTTATAGCCAAAACAAGTCAGCCCAAACTGTTGGGCTGAAACCTGCGAAAATGGAGGCCCACCAAGCCCGAATTTTCTGGTTAGGGTTTTTGAAACCTGGGATTTTCTTGACGGCTACGTTTCTAAGAGAAGCATGACTTTTGGCTATCTTTGGACAATTGTTTGAAGGGTCAAACGGACTCGGATTGACGAGCCGTTTTTTCCTACGCGTTCACCGTTGAACACCCTTCGAATTGATAGGTTGTATCAATCATGAAGCTCAACGGTGAGTGAGTTAAAATTCACGGAAGTTTGCACTTTGTGAAGTGCAAACTAACTTGATTTTGATTAACTCAAATTAATAGTCCCACATCGGATTTTGAGAAAGGGGAGTAGTCAGCCGCCTATATAAATAGGGGTCTGCTCTCCTCCTCAAAACTCGTCCCAAGCTCTAGATCTGAGCGGCTCTCGTAAATGTTGGAGCACGCTCGGATCTAAGCTAAATTAATATTTCTCCTCTCCCTATAAATTTCTGCCTTGCTCCTGAGGGCTCTGGCAAAGCCGCAAAGGAGTTCGGATTCAGATCCGAAATCTAGGCGGAGGTTTCACTCGTGTGAAACTTTCTTCGGCGGTGGGTGGCTCGGCGACACGGGGATTGATCGCCTCGGGATGCGGAGTGGTTCGAGGAGCGGTGCGGGGAGCGGTTCAAGGAGCGGCTCGGCGTGAGACGGGGGCAGCTCAGAAGACAGCGCGGAACATCTCGCCTACCCCAGGGCTGAGATTCCGGGTATGTGTTTAAGTTTTCATTTAATTATTCGCAGTAGTTAGATCCCTCTTGGGGTGGTCAGATCCACCCCAAGTTGGCAGAGTTCCTGGCTAATAGGGTCTGGTTCCTTAGGGTTGCATGTTAATTAGATTAACATAAAATTTTTCCGCTGCATTTCTGTCTATGTTCCGTCCGACTTAGGACGGGACTAGAGTTTTTGTGCCCTAAGGGTCCCAGAAAATCCTTCACCTCCAGCCTCGGGATGGCCCGAGTGGGATCCCTGATGGGGGCGAATTCTCGCACTGGGTGTAACGACTGGTTTTTCATGTATGGATTTTATTTTTATATATATATATATATATATATATATATATATATATATATATATATATATATATATATATGGTTGCTTCTCCTTGATTGTGATTTCCATTTCCGTCTCCGTAGATTTCATTTTCGTTCATTTCGTCGTGATTCTCTAGATTCTTCCGTCGGTCGGCGTGTTTGAAGTAAGTCATTCGTGACGGGCTTCATAACGTCGATATCTTAGAGTTAGAACGAGCCTAGGAAACTTAGGAAACCATCCCGGAGCTTCGCGCTCCATTTCGGATCTTTCAGTGCACGTTAGCCGGTATAAGAAGGGGCACCGACCGACTAGATGACGATCCAGTCGGTCGGAAAACCTTCTTGAACCGACTAGCGGGCTTGAAAAATTATTCAGGAGTTACTGTTTATCGTTAGTCGGTCTAAGAACGTTGGTCGACCGACTAGGTTGCAAACTAGTCGGTCAGCAATGCTTCTTTAACCGACTAACTCTTTAATTATTTTGACACTAGTTACTGTTTACTCTTAGTCGGTCCAAGAACGTTCGTCGACCGACTAGTTTCCAAACTAGTCGGTCAGTAGTTGTTCTTTGACCGACTAAATCTAAATCCTAATTTTCATCGGGGGTTACTGTTTACACTTAGTCGGTCTGCGTTGGTCAACCGACCGACTAGTTCCCAAACTAGTCGGTCAGTGGTTGCTCTTTGACCGACTAAACAGTACAGGAAACCCTAGCTTTGCCCTAGCCGCCACCAAACTCTATAAATACCCCTCCAAACGTTTTCTTCTTCTTCCTCATGACCTAAAACCCTAATTTCTCCCCCATTGAGCCCCCATCTTCCTCAAACCATTAATCCTTCATCCCAAGCTCATCCTCCATCATCCAAACCCTCCCTTGTCACAACCCACCTTCCATCTTCCCCAAACCTTCATCAAACCCTCAAAATCCACATCCAACCCTATTTCTCCAGATTTTTCCCTCATTTCCAGATCTGAGCCGGATCGTTCTTCCGTTGTCGTGGTTGCTCGGCATCGTTCCTTCGCCTCTTCACGGTAATACTCGATTCCTTTAGTTTTAGTATAACCCACATTGACATTGTGAAACCCTAATAAAATGGATTATTAGATGATTAGGATTCTAATAATGAAACAATTTAGAATCATTGTGCTAATAATTGTTTTGCCATAACAGTGATCCATTCCGTAGTTAGCTTGTGTGACGATCTTCATTGCTCGTCAATCTCGGTATCAGGCAAGTGAAACTTGCATCTCTTGATTTGGGCCATGTCTTAGGCCATTACCTTTCTTTAGCGTAAAAGAGACTAGACGGTGAAAGGATAGCCATCTAGACGCCATTGACCTAGCTTGATAACGAAGCTTGGTCCGTCACCTTCATCATGCTTGTATGTCACATTTAATTTCAATTAACGGTACGCGAATAACTGTTCATGTCATCCATGCATCCTCAACTGTTATTGCATCCTTAACTGCCATGTTTAATTTAAATTAACGGTACGTGAATATGTTCATGTCATTGCATTTTGCCTGTCACGTCTAATTTCACTTAACGGTACGCGAATATCTGCTCATGGCATTGCATGCTTGAATGCTCATCGTGATTGCGTAGCTTCGCTACATACTTGTGCTACTTGTTCCGGATAGGCACCCGCTTTGCGGGCACAATCCTATGCCAAATACACTTTCTGGCTCGTGTTCCAGAAGACGAGCTCAACACAGCCTGCGGGCAATAGGGCACTCGTTGAGTGATCCCTTGTACTTGATACTTGAACACAGCCTGCGGGCAATAGGACACTCGTTGAGTGATCCCTTGTACTTGTTACTTGACATTACATGTCACACCGACCACTTGATACATGCTACTTGTACTTTACTTACTTGTTACTTCCTTATTATACTTGTCATGCCATGCACCATACTTTAACTGTTAGGCTGTTAGTTTACCTTTCCTTCAGTTTCCTTGCACAAGTCTTTCGACTTGCTGACATGTGCCCCTTTTCTCTTTTGGGTGACACATGTTAGAGCCCGAGCCCGAGTTACTTGCTGAGGACGCGGTGTTCGCTGACGCTGAGTCAGTACCCGCGTTGATCGAGGATTTTGTAGACACTGGAGATCAGTCTTAGTGTCTTCGTTTAGCTTCTTTTGTTAGACTGCTTAGTTGTCCGTGCGTGGCACCTAGTTTGATACTCTGTTATGTTTATGTTTTTGTTTGGCCTTGTTCTGGGCATTAGACTCTCTCCTGTTAGCCTGGTGGCTTTTCTGTGATGTTGAATATTTTGTGGACAAACTTTGGGATTGGTTATTTCATATCCGTCTCATTTTATTATTATTATTGTTGTTGTTCCTTTTGTGTTTACAGGGACCTGCTTATACTAAATTGACGCTTATCAGGCGTGCAGCTTCACAGCTCCACGTTTGAGCGGACCTTCTCACGTCTCGCCTCCATTTCAGGGAAGCGGGGCGTGACAGGTTTTAGTGGTGGCCCATGCAGGTCCCTCTGTAACTGCAATTATCGGGATAACGATAATAATATAAGATTGTCCAACAAATAAGTTCGATATCCGAGTCATAAGCTATGAGTCTAATCTGCTTCGTTTTCTGTGTCACTAGATGGCAGGAAGGCGATTCACCCGTGGTGGAGGTAGTGGTGCGCCCCCTCATGATGAGGAGCCTGAGCGGGAACCCACCAATGGAGGGATGATGCGGATGATGATACAGATGATGCAAGTGTAGCAGGGTGTGCTCCTGCAAGTCCAGAATGCTCCACTTGCTCGAGCTGCCCGGGCACTTCCGGATGCCCCTCGCTCCGAGCCGGGAGCGAAGCAATTTCGGGAGCAGGGTCCCGCATATTTTGATGGTTCTGAGGGTCCTCTGGCTGCCGATGAGTGGATTCGGAACATTGAGGATAACCTGGCGATGGCGAAGATTAACCCGGCTGGATGGGTTGATTTGGCTAAGAGGCAGCTGAAGGACAATGCCAGAAACTGGTGGGATGCTGAAGAGAAGATGCTGGTGGAGCCGATAGTTTGGGCTACCTTTAAGTCCAGATTTGATGGAGAGTTCTTCCTGAAGGCTGCTAGGCAGGTGATGCTGCAGCGCTTCATAGATCTGAAGCAGGGGAGCTTGTCGGTGGATCAGTACCACCAAGAGTTCACGAGGCTCAGTCGGTTTGCACCTAAGATGGTGCAAGATGCCGATGAGAAAGCTCAGCGATTTCTTCAGGGACTTGCCTTGGAACTTCAGAGCTTTGTGACCTCTTCTGACCTGGAGACATATCAGAAGGTTCTGATTGCTGCAAGACGGTAAGAGTTGAATTTGTACCAGAGGAAGGGACATGTTTCAGGAGCTAGGAAGAGGCCTATGGAGCAGGCCAGGGCGGTGGTTAGGCCTGGTTTCAAGCCTAATCATCCGGTGCAGTTCAAGAGGCCAGGAGGGCCTATTCTGAAGACTTACCATTTCTGTGGCAAGACTGGACACCTCAGGGATCAGTGTAGGAGGTTCCTGGGACAGTGTATTGTCTGCGGAGATCCTGCCCATTCCATCAGAGAGTGTCCCAAGTCGAAGCAGCCTTGGCGGGGACCTATTGCAGCACAGCCGTTGCAGCAGCGAGCTCCTGTGCCCGCTGGACGTGGAGCGCCCCTTGTTCCACAGAGACAGGCCTTTCGGCAGGCTGTTCCGTCGAGAGGGCAGGCCTTTCTGATGACTGAGGGGAGAGCATGGCCGTGGATGAGGTTATTATAGGTAACGCTCATTCTAGCTATTTTTCTTCCTTAGTTAGTTTGATTGTTGATTATGTTGGTTGCTTGCTCATGTTTGTTGCTAGAATAGGATTTGATTGTTAGATTGTTTGCTAGGTGTGGTTTTGGTTTGCACATTTCCTGCACGAGTCCTCTTTGACTCAGGTGCGTCAATGTGCATTTTGGCCCGGAGCTTCGTGGAGAAGCATTCCTTGTCGACGTCCTCTCTTCCTAAGAGTTGGAATATCGTCACAGGGAACGGTGTGGTCTCGGTGCATCGTGGGTGCAATTCTTGTCCGTTGGTGGTTTGTGGACGTGAGCTTTGTGCTGATTTCATTGTCCATGACATCATCAACTATGATGCGGTCCTTGGGATGGATTGGCTTGCGAGCTTCTATGCTACGATTGACTGTCGGAGGAAGAAGGTGGTGTTCGAGATTCCCGGACATCCAGTATTTGAGTTCAGTCGTGGTAGCAGTTCGCTGGGTCCGGTCAGATTTCGGGCTAGACCGGTGGAGGTTGTGGCTATGCAGATGGAGTTGGAGAGGCCAGCTGTGGTGCGAGATTTTGGTGACGTCTTCCCCGAGGAGATGTCTGGATTGCCGCCTGATCGAGCTTTGGAGTTTTCTATTGATCTTATTCCAGGTGCGCAGCCCATTTCGAAGGCACCATATCGTATGGCGCCAGCAGAGTTGGAGGAATTGCGTAGGCAGTTGGATGAGCTTATGCAGAAGGGTTACATCAACCCTAGTGTGTCTCCGTGGGGAGCACCAGTGTTGTTGGTGAAGAAGAAGGATGGTTCGCGTCGCATGTGCGTGGACTATCGGGAGCTGAATGCGGTGACTATTAAGAATAAATACCCATTGCCTCGCATCGATGATATCTTTGATCAGCTGGGAGGATCGAGGGTGTTTTCTAAGTTGGATTTGAGGAGTGGTTACCATCAGTTGAAGGTGAAGAAGGATGATGTGCCGAAGACAGCTTTCAGGACGAAGTATGGACACTATGAGTTTGTGGTTATGCCTTTCGACGTAACTAACGCACCCGCAGTTTTCATGAATCTGATGAACCTGATTTTCTACGACTTTTTGGATAAGTTTGTCGTTATCTTTATTGATGACATTCTGGTCTATTCGAAGTCAGAGGAAGAGCATGCCTCGCACTTGAGGACGGTGTTGGAGATTTTGAGGAAGCATCGGTTGTATGCTAAGTTTTCGAAGTGCGAGTTTTGGCTGGACAGAGTTGCTTTTCTCGGGCATGTGGTGTCTGGAGAGGGTATTTCAGTGGATCCCGAGAAGATCAGTGCCATCAGAGAGTGACCTGTTCCGCGGTCAGCGTCTGAGATCCGGAGTTTCCTTGGGCTTGCTGGTTATTATCGACGTTTCATTAAGGACTTTTCCTGTATTGCGGAGCCGATGACCAGGTTGACGCAGAAGGATGTAGCTTTTGTTTGGTCGGGTGATTGTGAGGATGCCTTTGGTGTTCTGAGGGAGAGGCTGACGACTGCCCCTGTTCTTGCTGTGCATGATCGCAGTGGAGGATTCGAGATCTTTTGCGATGTTTCTGGCAAGGGTCTCGGTTGTGTTTTGCATCAGCATGGGCATGTTGTGGCTTATGCTTCTCGACAGCTCAAGGTTCATGAGATGAATTACCCGACGCATGATTTGGAGTTGGCTGCTGTTGTGTTTGCTCTTAAGATTTGGATGCACTTCCTGCTGAGTGAGAAAGTGAAGATCTTCACCGATCACAAAAGCTTGAAGTATATTTTTACTCAGAAGGAGCTCAACATGCGACGGCGTCGATGGTTGGAGCTCATGGCGGATTATGAGATTGATTTGCAGTATCACCCTGGCAAGGTGAATGTGGTTCCTGATGCGCTGAGTAGGCTTCCAGCGGTGATGATTTTGACCTCGCGGTGGAGATTGCAGCAGGATTTTTGCGAGTCTGGTGTGGAGATTGTTCTTCCCGGGGAGGCTTCATCGTTAATGTACATGCAGGTGCAGTCAACGATCGTGGATCGGATTAAGGCGAGTCAGGCTGAGGATCCGAAGCTGGTGAATATTCGGGAGCAGGTGGGAGCCGGTCTGCGGACTGACTTTTTGATTCATGAGGATGGCTCGCTGAGGTTTGGAGCCAGGTTGTGTGTGCCAGCTGGGGATATTAGAGAGGAGTTATTGGTGGAGGCACACAGTTCGCCGTATTCTGTGCATCCTGGGGGGACCAAGATGTACAAGGTTCTTCGTCTGAACTATTGGTGGCATGGTATGAAGAGGAGTGTGGCTCAGAGTGTAGCCAAGTGTTTGGTTTGCCAGCAAGTGAAGGCGGAGCATCAGCGTACGGCAGGGTTACTGTAACCACTTCCGATTCCGGAGTGGAAGTGGCAACACATCACTATGGATTTCGTGACTGGACTACCTCGGAGTCCGAAGCAGAATGACGCGATTTGGGTGATCGTAGATAGATTGACCAAATCCGCGCACTTTATTCCATTCCGAGTGGGACAGTCCACTGAGGCGCTAGCGAGGAGATATATGGAGGTAAATTCTTTTACTCTCTGTTTTTATTTCCTTTCCTAGTTTGGATAGTGATGTAACGTGAATCGTGCAGGAGGTCGTGCGACTTCACGGAGTTCCCATGAGCATCGTGTCGGACAGGGACACGAGATTCACATCTCAGTTCTGGCAGAGTTTGCAGAAGAGTTCGGGTACGCGTCTGAGTTTCAACACGACGTACCATCCGCAGACGGATGGCCAGTCTGAGAGGACGATTCAGATTTTGGAAGACATGCTGAGAGCGTGCATGTTGGATTTCAAGGGTTCGTGGGAGGACCATCTACACTTGGTAGAGTTCTCTTACAACAACAGCTACCAGGCGTCTATTGGCATGGCGCCTTTCGCCGCATTGTATGGGAGGAAATGTCTATCGCCATTGAGTTGGGATGACGTTGGTGATAGGGAGCTGTTGGGACCTGAGATGATTGTGGAGGCTGTGGAGGTTGTCAGGAATATTCGGGAGAGGTTGAGGATTGCTCAGGACCGTTTTAAGCATTGGGCGGATGCTAAACGTCGCCCTTTGGAGTTTCAGCCGGGCGATCATGTGTTTCTGAGGATTCCCCCGAATCGTGGAGTGATTCGTTTTGGGAAGCGAGGGAAGTTGAGCCCGCGATACATTGGACCGTTTGATATTCTGGAGAGAGTTGGCGAGGTAGCTTATCGCTTAGCCTTGCCGCCATCTTTGGAAGGAATTCACGATGTTTTCCATGTGTCGCAGCTTCGTCGATACATCAACGATCCATCTCATGCTGTGGATTTCTCGGAGATTACCGTTCGCCCAGATTTGACGTATGACCAGCAGCCAGTGCAGATTCTGGACAGGCGTCAGAAGTCACTTCGGAACAAGGTTGTCAATCTTGTGAGGGTGATGTGGCGACACAGCTCGCCTGGAGAGTCTACTTGGGAGAATGAGGATGAGATGCGAGAGCGTTTCCCACTTTTGTTCCCGGACACGTGAGTGTTGGGAATTCCGAGGACGGAATTTTTCTTAAGTTGGGGAGGATGTAACGACTGGTTTTTCATGTATGGATTTTATTATATATTTATATATATATATATATATATATATATATATATATATATATATATATATATATATGGTTGCTTCTCCTTGATTGTGATTTCCATTTCCGTCTGCGTAGTTTTCATTTTCGTTCATTTCGTCGTGATTCTCTAGATTCTTCCATCGGTCGGCGTGTTTGAAGTAAGTCATTCGTGACGGGCTTCATAACGTCGATATCTTAGAGTTAGAACGAGCCTAGGAGACTTAGGAAACCATCCCGGAGCTTCGCGCTCCATTTCGGATCTTTCAGTGCACGTTAGCCGGTATAAGAAGGGGCACCGACCGACTTGATGACGATCCAGTCGGTCGAAAAACCTTCTTGAACCGACTAGCGGGCTTGAAAAATTATTCATGAGTTACTGTTTATCGTTAGTCGGTCTAAGAACGTTGGTCGACCGACTAGGTTGCAAACTAGTCGGTCAGCAATGCTTCTTTAACCGACTAACTCTTTAATTATTTTGACACTAGTTACTGTTTACTCTTAGTCGGTCCAAGAACGTTCGTCGACCGACTAGTTTCCAAACTAGTCGGTCAGTAGTTGTTCTTTGACCGACTAAATCTAAATCCTAATTTTTCATCGGGGGTTACTGTTTACACTTAGTCGGTCTGCGTTGGTTAACCGACCGACTAGTTCCCAAACTAGTCGGTCAGTGGTTGCTCTTTGACCGACTAAACAGTACAGGAAACCCTAGCTTTGCCCTAGCCTCCACCAAACTCTATAAATACCCCTCCAAACGTTTTCTTCTTCTTCCTTATGACCTAAAACCCTAATTTCTCCCCCATTGAGCCCCCATCTTCCTCAAACCATTAATCCTTCATCCCAAGCTCATCCTCCATCATCCAAACCCTCCCTTGTCACAACCCACCTTCCATCTTCCCCAAACCTTCATCAAACCCTCAAAATCCACATCCAAACCTATTTCTCCAGATTTTTCCCTCATTTCCAGATCTGAGCCGGATCGTTCTTCCGTTGCCGTGGTTGCTCAGCATCGTTCCTTCGCCTCTTCACGGTAATACTCGATTCCTTTAGTTTTAGCATAACCCACATTGACATTGTGAAACCCTAATAAAATGGATTATTAGATGATTAGGATTCTAATAAGAAAACAATTTAGAATCATTGTGCTAATAATTGTTTTGCCATAACAGTGATCCATTCCGTAGTTAGCTTGTGTGACGATCTTCATTGATCGTCAATCTCGGTATCAGGCAAGTGAAACTTGCATCTCTTGATTTGGGCCATGTCTTAGGCCATTACCTTGCTTTAGCGTAAAAGAGACTAGACGGTGAAAGTATAGCCGTCTAGACGCCATTGACCTAGCTTGACAACGAAGCTTGGTCCGTCACCTTCATCATGCTTGTATGTCACGTTTAATTTCAATTAACGGTACGTGAATAACTGTTCATGTCATCCATGCATCCTCAACTGTCATTGCATCCTTAACTGCCATGTTTAATTTAAATTAACGGTACACGAATATGTTCATGTCATTGCATTTTACCTGTCACGTCTAATTTCACTTAACGGTACGCGAATATCTGCTCATGTCATTGCATGCTTGAATACTCATCGTGATTGCGTAGCTTCGCTACATACTTGTGCTACTTGTTCCGGCTAGGCACCCGCTTTGCGGGCACAATCCTATGCCAAATACACTTTTTGGCTCGTGTTCCAGAAGACGAGCTCAACACAGCCTGCGGGCAATAGGGCACTCGTTGAGTGATCCCTTGTAATTGATACTTGAACACAGCCTGCGGGCAATAGGGCACTCGTTGAGTGATCCCTTGTACTTGTTACTTGACATTACATGTCACACCGACCACTTGATACCTGCTACTTGTACTTTACTTACTTGTTACTTCCTTACTATACTTGTCATGCCATGCACCATACTTTAACTGTTAGGCTGTTAGTTTACCTTTCCTTCAGTTTCCGTGCACAAGTCTTTCGACTTGCTGACATGTGCCCCTTTTCTCTTTTGGGTGACACATGTTAGAGCCCGAGCCCGAGTTACTTGCTGAGGACGCGGTGTTCACTGACGCTGAGTCAGAACCCGCGTTGATCGAGGATTTCGTAGACACTGGAGATCAGTCTTAGTGTCTTCGTTTAGCTTCTTTTGTTAGACTGCTTAGTTGTCGGTGCGTAACACCTAGTTTGATACTCTGTTATGTTTATGTTTTTGTTTGGCCTTGTTCTGGGCCTTAGACTCTTTCCGGTTAGCCTGGTGGCTTTTCTGTGATGTTGAATATTTTGTGGACAAACTTTGGGATTGGTTATTTCATATCCGTCTCATTTTATTATTATTATTGTTGTTGTTCCTTTTGCATTTACAGGGACTTGCTTATACTAAATTGACGCTTATCAGGCGTGCAGCTTCACAGCTCCACGCTTGAGCGGACCTTCTCACGTCTCGCCTCCATTTCATGGAAGCGGGGCGTGACACTGGGCCTGGGAGATCTTGCGAGCGACGCCCCACTGGGTCGCATTGTGGCTGAGTTAGCTGGTCGCGGCCTCGAGATCTGTCTTCTTGACTCGTCCTGGGATAGGACCGAGGCTCGCCTTGGGACAATCTCAGCGGGGCGACTGGTTTCTTTGCACCGAGAGCCTCCTCGCTCAGCGCATACTTCTCCACCTAAGCGACTAGCGCGTCGTAGTCGGCTGGCAGGTCTCGGAGCAGGGCTTTGTGGAGGCTCTGATTCCGCAGTCCCATCTTAAAGGCTAGCATGAGCACCTCGTCGTCGCAGGCCACCACCACTCGCCTTTCGTCCTGGAAGCGGCGCAGGTATTTCCCAATCGTCTCTCCTTCCCCTTGGACTATCGTGCTGAGGTAGTACAAAGGCTTCTTCTTTGTGCGCCCAACCCGGAACTCCTGGCAGAATTTGTGAGATAACTCACCGAATCTCCCGATGGATCTCGCGGGCAAGTCGTAGTACCACTCCAGCGCCGTGTCCCGCAGGCTCTGTGAGAAAAAGCCGACACAGGAACGCGTCACCCACATCCTGTGTCTCCATCGCCCCCGGTATTGTTGTACGTGCGAGAGGGGGTCGCCTCTTCCGCCGTAGGTGGCCAAATGGGGGGCTTTGAACCTCCCGGGTCTCGGGCTGACGTAATCCACCGCACCAACGGCGTGGCCTCCTCGGGGTAGGCGGGGCGCTCGGGTGTGCGCTCCCTTCGCCTATCTGGTGTTCGACTCCACTCTCGCCCCGGTTGCTAGCGGTCATCGTGCCCTAGGAAGGGAGGTGGTGGTCGTCGAGGGGGGCTCCTTCCGCACGGCGGTGACCCGGTCGATGGCGGACTAAGGGCGTTCCGGTATCGACGACCCGAAGTCGACTCCTACGGGACCCCTCGCTTCTCCCGGCCATCCCTCTGGAGCCTATCGTGCTCTGCGGCGAGGAAGCGGAGTTGTTAACAGATGGCTTCCTCGCCGAAGTGATCCGGGGAGCGCCGTCGGCCCGACGTCGAAATTTTCGGGATCTCCCGGTTCTCTTCATTCTCCCGCCTTAGCCTCTCGCGCTCCGTGGTGATGAAACGGAGCTGGCGGAGAGCTGCTTCCTCGTCGAGGCGGGCTTTTCGGGCGGCCTCGGCCGGTTCATCTACGTTCCTCTGAGCGGCAGTTGCTTCTTCATGGCGTCTTCGCAGTCGCGCGACCTCCATCTCTTCCTCCAGGAGCCTTTGTTGGGCGACTATGTCCTCGGTGAGACCTTTGTCCCCCACTTCCACGTCGAACTGAGGGTGAAGATTTCACCTCACGTTCGGGGGCTCAGAGGGGCCCGGGGAAACTTCTGCCCTGGTTGCGGCGAAGCCTGCCATCATCTTGGCGAAGGCCTCGAAGCTCTGCTGTACCACCCGGGCCGAGGCCTGGACTGTCTCGGCCTCCACCTCGGGAGGTGGGTTAGTCGCTGGAGTCATTGGATGAGAGTGTGATTCTCGGTCAATGGGATCCTTGCCGTGGTCAGGATTTCAGTCGATTGGTATGGGATCTGACATGGGTGTGCCCCTTCGTTCCCACAGACGGCGCCAATTGTTACGGGGTAGAACTCGTGTACAATGAATTTGTATTATGGGGAACCAAGGGCACGGTGGTTATGATAATGATGAGGGTTAGGGTAGGCTATTTAACAGGTGATTAGTGAGTCGATGAGGCTAAGCCTGTTATAAAGGCTGACCACTGTATCGAATCCGGAAGGATGTGGTAGAAGGGCCGAACTTCCTGTGGCAGGGACGAGCAGGACCGATGGTGACGAGCTAACCTGCGCAGGGGGCAACTCGTCAGAAAGGCCAGGTTGGGGTCCAACCCTTAGCCTCTCCGATGCCTAAGTCAGTAATAGGACTTAAAGCGGGGGCTAGGCACGCAGGTCGGATTGAAGGTGAGTCGACCATACGTGACGAGCTATGAATGGTGGAAGAACAAAGATATGGATGACCTTTGCTCTTGTTTGTGAGTAATGAGATTCAGAGTAAATTTTCCAACCCCCTCCCCGTTAGAGGCGTAGGGGTATTTATACCTGGTGGAGGCGGTTAGGTGGGGCTGACCTGGTATGCTGACTTGGCGTGCTGAGCTGGCCCTGCTGTCAGTGGAAGCTTCGGACGAGGATGTTAGGATCAAGGGTGTCAGCCACACTTTTGTCAGACGGCGCAACGGCCAAGGGCTCTTTTGTCAGGGTGTCAAGACCGAAAGCATTAAGTGTCAGGGGGCACAGCGGCCAGGGGGTGCTTTGTCAGATGGTCGGGCGGTGATAGTGTCAGTAGCATACTTGTACTAGGTTGTTTGTCGTGTACGAGGAGCCAACGATCCGTTGGAGTGCCTCCTAGGGGTAGGGTCAACGACGGGCTGCCGGGTCGGCCTGGATTTAGGATGTGCGGTTCGGACGTACACTTTGTGCGTTGTTCCTGGCGAACCGGGGTAGAATGGGTGCGCGTCCCGCCGTGACCGTGGTGGAGAGCGCCCTTATCAACAGCCGAGGCAGACCGTGCCCTTCCCCCAATCGTGTCGGTCCCCAGGATCGACATGCGCCCTGCAGGCCTCGGAAGTTCGGGCGAGGAGCACCCTGTCGCTGGGTCGGCTGTCCTTCAGGAGGGTAGGACGAGCCGGTTCGGTATTTCGGTTGTTTGGGATGGAAGGTCAGACTATCACGATCTTCAGGTCGTAACAGAAACATTAGGGAGAATATTCATTTGATGTAAGGGATAGAAAACTGCAAAGAGTTTGCAATTATCTTCTGCACTCGGGATAAATGATCCTGAGTGCAAGTGGGAGATGTTGAGGGATGTATGCCCTCAGATCATTTGTATTTGATGCAAATGATTTTGAAGCTAAGATAGGAACTATTTTGCAAATGATGCAAGCCGAGTTAAATGTGCCGTAAATTGTTTATAACCATATTTAATAAAAAAACTCGTTGAAAAGGTTACCTAGGTGACGGGATCATCCCGCTCTACACACAGCTTCAAACCGCGCTCAAAACCGAGTCAAATTGCACAAGTTATGCCCAAAATTGTCAAGGACAATAGGCTTTACCCATGCCCAAACTAGGCATGGGTCAGCCCAGAATTCGTTGGGCCCAGGGCACCCTAGGCGCCAGGCCTGCCTGGCCTAGGCGGCCTAGGCCTGGGCCTGGGCGCCCGGCCCAGGGCCCAGGCGCCCTGGGTGCCCGGCCCATGCCTGGGCAGTGCCCAGGCTGCCCATTATGGTGCGGTGGGGCCGAAACGGTGGGCCCCAGTTTTGGGTGCAGAAACCCTAGGGAAGCGTGCAGATTTTCACAGCTGTTTTTAGACAAAAAAGAGCTTTGAGCTGATCTTGACGATCAATTGGAAGGTCAAACGGACTCCGATTGACTCACCGTTTTTTCTCACGCGTTCACCGTTCAACCCTCTTCGATTTGATAGGTTGTATCAAGATTGAAGCTCAATGGTGAGGGAGTTAAAATTCATGGAAGTTTGGTCTTTATGAAAGGCAAACTAACTTGAATTATTAAACTCCAAAAGTTTTGTCCCACATCGGAAGTGGAGTAAAGGGGAAGGGTCATCCGCCTATATAAATAGGGGCATACCCCCTTCCTCTATACTCGTCAAAAGCTCTAGATATGAGCGTCTCCCAAAAATGTTGGAGGACGCTCGGATCTAAGCTTAAAATTAATATTCTCCTCCTTAAATTTCTGCCTTGCACCTGAAGGGCTATAGCAAAGCCACGAAGGGGTTCGGATCTGATTCGGAGTCTTGGCGAAGGTTCACACCCAGGTGAAACTTTCTTCGGCGCGTGGTTGGCTCAACGACAAGGGGATTGCTTGCCTTAGGATGCGGAGCGGTTCGAGGAGCGGTTCGGCACGAGACGGGGAGCGGCTCGGAAGGTGGTGCGGTACATTTTGCCTGCTCCAAGATCAAGATTCCGGATATGTCATTTAGTAGCTTTCTAATATAATTTTAATAATGTCGCAGTAGTATAGATCCCTCTTGGGCTGGTCAGATCCATCCCAAGTCGGCATAGATCCTGGCTAAGGGTCTTGATTTTCCTTAGGGCTTCGTTAAAAAATTTAACGATTTTCTTCTGCTGCGTTTTTCTTTTGACTCTATTGCTCGTCCGACTTAGGACGTGCATAGAGATTTGTGCCCTGAGGGTCCAACAAAATCCAACAGACTCAACCGCCCGTTTTAATGCGGGCGCGCCCTGGGCCCCGCCTGGGCCCAGCGTGCGCTGGGCTTTTGCCCAGCGCACATTGGGCTATTTCCCAGCACAGGGCTGGGAAAATTCCCAGCCTTTTAAAGAAATTTTTTTAAATATTAAAAATTATTTAAAACAAATTTTAAATAATTACTTAATATTAATGTTTAAACTCCTTTTAAACATCATTTCTAGGCCCGTTTAAACCCTGATTCGAGCGTAGTTTTCTCTCCGACTTTCGTGGAAACAACCTCTTTATTTCTTTGCATCTATTATTTAAAATATGCTTGCAAATACTTTACGACAAATTTAAATATTATTGCATCAAATGCAATTAAACCAACATCTTTAATATTTTAGATTTATATCTCGCAAACTCTTTGCGACTTAATTAATTCACATACATCATATGTATTATCTCCCTTAATTAAAGACTTTCTATTACTTGACGAAGGTCTCACTCTATGTGAGACCCTACATCCTGACCAAACTACAGGTGGGTCTCGAAACACCAGACGATAGTGACCACGAGCAGTAGGTGTCGTCCCTCTTTCGGTATCATAATTATGTGGTTAACTCATTGACATGAGTATTGTCGGGACCACCCTAACTGTGTCTGTGATGAATACCACAGTTTTAGTCCATTCGTCAAAACTATCTCGTCTAGTCAAGCCTATGGTACAGTAAAACTGTCAACCCTAATAGCTTGAACTTGGTTAGTCTACATCGGTCTTTGGTATATTAATGGTGGACTTTTTCCAACATACTTTGGCCAAAGTTTTTACTAAAGACCGAACCAACACATGCGACACTAACTCCCCATAAACTGGAGAGACGAATTCTCTCTTGGTCATTACTCTCCTCGCATGCTTCAAGTGTCACCCAACCAAAGACCTTTGACAGGCCTTGCCTCAAAGCTAGATCAGAGATCTAAGTGACATCGTTCACATACAGGCAGGGGCGAAACCCGGATTAGATGACCGGAGGGGTCGGGCGGCATTTCAAGAATGCATACAAAATGTATTCGAAAAGTAAGTAGTCGCGATCGTGCTTAAGTCGAGGAATCCAATGAGATAAAGAAATTGTGTTTCCATTACGTTTAACTATATTTGAGGTGACGAAGTAAACATCTACTTTGATATGAAAATTATTGCTCAGGCCCCATGCAACATGTGTGTTGATGTCATGGGATCGTGTGTGAAAGCCGAAAACAAAAATAAGTTTTAATTGCTAAAAATGAAAATAAGTTACGAAGATTCAAACTGAATTACTTTAAATAGGTAGCAAATTTTCACAAGCATTTATTAAACACAAAATCGTTCACGTATTAACGAAGAAATGAATAAGAAACTGAGGCTGATTACATCATTAATTTGCAAAAAAACAAAAAATTAAAAATATAATCATTGGTACTAGCCAAGAATTAATTAATTTTTTAAATTTAAGGGAATGTGAGAAGCATATTTAGTAACTAAACATTTAAGTAGATTAAGTTAGCCATGACAATTAAAAAACGCTAATTAGAAATCACAATGTTTACTTGTCAGATTAAACAATTCTATGTTTTACAATGACTTAATTGTTTGAGACTTTAAATTTAAACTAAGAGGTATTTTTGTTTAGACGTTTTTCTTATCTCAATTAGATGATGAGTCCGCTATGTTTTACTTAAAAACATGAAAAAAGGGCTTAACGTCTGAAAAAATAAATTTTTTTAGAATCAAGTGAAAATTGAACCCCCGACCTCTTGATTGAGGAGGAGACGCACCACCACCAAGCTTGCAATACAACTGTAAGCTTGGAGATTAAGTCATTAAGTTAACTTTACATTGCTGAAATATTAAAAAAATTTGCACCACGCGAAAATTGAATCCGTGACCATTTGCTTGAGAACAGAGCGGACAACCACCAAGCTAGCGATGTTATTGTGTGGATGAAATTAAATTATTAACTTAACATTTGGCCACTGCTGCCATATACGTATATAGACAATTAAATTTTGAAAAAATAGGGGCGGCGATGCCCCCCCAACCAACTACTATGTGGGTTTGCCCATGCGTACAGGTTCGTACAATGACCTCAAGTTTAAGGATCAACTTTCATATCATCACTGAGAGTTATTACTGACAGATTAGTTATGTTAACCATGTGATAACTCTCGTTGTGTCGTTCAGTGAACTCATTCTCCAATGAGCACATATGTCTCGTCTCCGACTTCGCCAAGTCGAACGAACATGAGATCATCGTCACCACTCCATGGTGAAGACAAAGATACAATGGTCTATCTAATGTATCGATATCCTTTCACGAAACATCTATGACCACGAACGATTTCAGACTTTATGCTGCTAATGGTCAAATAATTGTCCATAATTGAGATCCTTATCTCGATACTTGTTTAACCTCGCATCAAGTCTCAGGACTTTACATAAGTTCTAATGTCGACTATATTATTATTAACTTAGGTAAATACTTACCAAACAGCTTACTATTATTTTGAACAAGACATTTGTACACATACACATATATAAATTAGCTCGAGGGCATATCCATCTCCCAACAAGTCCTGCTAAAAGGCCTTTGGTTGGGTCACACTTGAAGCGTGCAAGAAGAGTAATGATCGAGAAAGAATTCGTCTCTCTCGTTTATAGGGAGTTAGTGTGACAAGTGTTAGTTCGGACTTTAGTAAAAACTCTGGTCAGAGTATGTTGGAAGAAATCCAACATTATTGGACTAAAGACTGAAGGTAACTAACCAAGTTCAAGATATTGGGGTTGATAGTTGACCATATCCTAGGCTTGGCTAAGCGACATAGCTATGACGAAGGGACTAAAACTGCGGCATTCATCACGGACACAATCCGGGTGGTCCCGACAATACTCATGTCAATGAGCTAACCACATAATGATAATACCGAAACTGTGATGGCACATGCTCCTCGTGGTCTCTGTCTTATGGGTTTCGAGTCCCACCTGTAGTAGGGTCAGGCTGTAGGGTCTCATACAGAGTGTAACCTTCGTCAAGTAATAGGAAGTCTTAAGGGAGTTAATGTATGAGAATTTATTATGTCGCAAATAGTTTGCAATATAAGCTTTATAATAATGATGTGAGATTATTGCATATGATACAAAAGGAGCAAAATATATTGTAAAATGTTAACGAATATATTTTACAATAAAAGTATAGAACAAGCTCAATCAGAAGTCTAGGAGTGTCCTAGATCAATTTGTTTTTAGTCTAAGCCCAGTTAAGCTAGAGAAAGACAAAAGCAAAAAGCAAAAAAAGGGGGAACAAAAACCCAGCTCCAAAGAGCTGGGCATTGCCCAGCCGTGTGTTGGGCAATAGCCGAGCCAAATATAGTGATGGCTATATAACCCAATTAAGTGGGCAGCGCAATTAAGTGGGCCGCTGGCCCGGGCTAGTGGGTTGGGGGCCCGCACTAAGCGGACGCCCAACCCAGCCCATTTGACCAGCGGGTCGGGCGTCCAAGCTGGCACCCAACCCAGCCCGCCTGACAGCGGGCGCCCCCAAGTGGCGCACCCGCGACAGAGGTGGGCCCCATGGTAGGGCCCACAAGATTTATGAAACCCTAGGGTATTTTGGTAGCTGGAAAAAAATTATCTCATAAGATTTTATGTACTTGCTACATCAGCTTGCAAAATCTAACAAGCATTTATAGAAAAATATTCCAAACTGGCGCAAAAAAGAAATGCCACAAATTTATAGCAGCACATATTTGATATAACCTTTAAGAATGCTAGCATGCTAATAAGTAAGATGTGTAGAAAAAAAGAAATACAAATCAATTTCAACTGATCAAATAAAGAAGGTATACATCTACATGATCTTTGACGACAGCCAACATATGTGAACCGTCAGTCATTGGACTACATAATATTACAGTCCATAAGATGCGTATGCGCGTTGCAGCGTTGCAGCCTGCAACACAAAATCATTCCAAATGCCGAGTCAGTCGTTAATGAAACCCTCGGCATATGTATATCATCCTTCCTTTGTATCTTATTAACAGGATATATTATGTACAAGCGTTAGGGCCATGATTTGATATAACCTAAAGATTAGTATGATTCGCATAGGTATGTATATAAATCTATATATAGTCAATTTATGTATAAAAGTTCACTTCCATAGATCAATTTCGCAACCACTAGAGTTGGACGTCGATGCATATTCGCACATGCCTTCTTGCTTGTCGGGGACTTGATAGTTTGGTTCTTTGGATGCATCATCTTGGCTAAGCTGAGATGCTACAAACTGGTCAAGCAGTCTCCAATCAGTCACTTGTTCGACGGCCTGATCTGTGCTGTTGTAGGCTGATATGCTTCGAAGTTGTCCGTGTCCGGATGCTTGAATCGATTCTTGATGACGATCATGATGATCAAGGGGGAAGGATGAGGATTGGGGAGCATTTCCTTGATTATTAATGTAGGTTTGGGGGAGGTTGGGGCTCTCGAGCTGAGGGAGCTGTAGGAAGAAGGGATCATGTGGGACGATGTTGTAGTGGAGATCATGGAGTTCGGGCTTGCAGGAGTAGAGATGGTGGTGGTGGTGGCGGCGGCACGCAATGTTGGGTGGGGAGGCGATATTTCTTATCGGGTAATCGAACTCGGGCATGAAAGAGACTTGTTCGCCGAACCAACAAGGGGAATCGTGTCCGATTGGTCTTGTTGTTGCGGGCACACGTTTCTTGAACACCCTACAAACCACCCATCCCTCTTCCTGAAAGAAGAAATTGAGGTTAAGTAAAGCCTGTTCGTGAACTAAAAGTGAGGGAAAATATATTTTAAAAAAATGGACACAAAATCAAAATATGGTACATGTATTAATAGTTGAAACATTATTGAAATATGGTACATAATCAAAATATGGTACATGTACACCTTTGTTTAGAGAGCATTCGAAAGAAAACATTATTGAAACAATAAATATATGGCCAAGGTCTGATCCTCTCTAATATTGAAAAGAGTATGCATGCAAATAGGAAAGGGTTACTAAGGTCTGATCCTCTCTATGACTATAAGGTCTGATCCTCTCAAATATTGAAAAGAGTATGCATGCAAATAGGAAAGTGTTACTGAGGTAAATATTTTTATCCTTCAACACCAAACTTTTTGAACAGTGGTATTTTTTATAATCCTTTTGTGTAACTATATATGATATATCCTATTGAGCTCCCTGTCAGTGTATCAACTCTTACATGTCCATATATATATATATCCACATATTGATTTAAGAATAGAATGTGCAGGATTAAAAGAGCTTGCCTGAGGAGTCGCAATTTCATCCGTTTCCAGCCGATACTCATGCATGATCCAATCCGACTTGTGCCCATTTGGCGCACGGCCTTTATAAAAGACCAGGGTCTTCCTCATTCCCACCAAGTTGTTCTTCGCATAGATTGGCTTGTCCCTTCCTGTTGCTTTCCAAAACCCTGCCGTTGTTGCTCTATTGGTGCGAGTTCCAGTTGGATATTTCTTATCTTTGTGGCTAAAGAAGTACCAATCGTTCTGCTCTTCGACACCTATCCTGCACTTTTCTGCATGAATAACAAATGTGCATCCTATGTATCACTGCTAGTTATATAAATTAGTTGAATCAAGCAGTACTAGGCAGTATGGATAATACCTTGGAGATCCCATGGCTCAATTTTGTACAAATCAACATCTTTTATGACATCTAGTTCGATCTTTCTCGATGCTACTTTCTTTCTCAGGTAGTAATCGACAAGCTCTTCATCGGTGGGGTGGAACCGGAAGCCTGGAGGAACATGAGAGAAAGTATTCATGTTCTTGGGCTTCCTGCCAATTATGTAAGTGAACTTCATTAGAACAATTTTGCCGTACATAGATATAAAGAAAATTAGCTTGAGAAGTGAACTTTCATATTATATTTCAGAATAATTGATATGATCATATGGGTATGATTTGGATTAATTGTGACCTTTTGAGTGTAACACATTAAGGACAATAAAAGTTATGAAATTATAAGAGGTTCAAGCATTGACAGAAGTCGAAAACCATAGCTAGTTGAAAAAATCATAATGAACTAATAAGAAGAATTTAATCAATACAAATTAAAAGGGTGGTACATACAATGCATAATGCTTCAGTTAACTAACCTATATATTGTTCAATACAAATTTTTGAGACAAAAAATATGAAATTTCTTACGTTTTAAATTATATAATTAATAAAAATGGATGCCAGCAACGTTAAAGTATTGTTGTGGAACTCAATTTCATAACTTTAGAGTAATTCATTCTAACTATTACATCATGAAATGCATTAACTAGAGCAGCCTTAGACTAATACCATTAGAGTGTATTTGTCATGATGCCGCTGGTGCTATCATTGCTACTGGTGTGGTAGCACCACCAATGGTGCTACTGGTACCGTAGTATTTTGCTTCTTTGGTTTGGATCGCATTTCATTATTGGAAATATCTATAATGCTTAAGGACATATAAAGGAAGACATGTATATACTGTTAGTTGTTTGTGATTAATGAAAACCCCATTTGCAAAGTATTTGTATATGAATGATCACCCTCGTTGCATCTCTTCTCAAAAAAGAAAAAGGAGGAGAAAAGGGATCCAAATTAATCATCTCATCCAAAATTTGTGTGTATCTGCAATTTTTCATTAATCTTGTTCAATAGCGTCAAGTCACCTAGTGTTAAAGTGCCATAATGCATGCAAACTCTAGTTTCTATGGTTACAATTAAAGTTACTAGTATTGATGGTATATATATAGGTATATCAGTTTTAAGTCCAAAGGCAATGAAATACTTGGATCTCAACTTCCATTACAGTCGGAACCAAGTAAATAATTAGTAAGAAGGAATTAAGCATCTTAATTATTAACAGTCGATCATTTTCCAGAACACAGAAGGGAAAAATATATGAAATGGAATTCTTTCAAACTCAAACCTAGGAGAGATAACCAGTTAGCTAGAGTAGGGGATTACCAGGTAACTGAGATGATTGTTTATCTCCAAATGAAATTTGAAATCATCGAACAATATATGCGTTCATAAAATATCCCGCAGAGAACCCTGATTGATGATTGATCTGTCTATCAATGTTTCACATGGTTTAATTTGTTGACGGCACCTTAATTAGATCATAAATAATAGCAGATCTATTTATATACATTCAATCACTTGCATCATTTCAATCGGCGCGCACACAGTACAAATTAAACAGATGCGCAATCGCATATGTAGCCTTCGCATGAGAGAGAGAGAGAGAGAGCTTACAGGTGGTATTGACAACCTTTTTACTACTTGCGTTCAATGACCTGCTTCAAATGAGAGAGAGAGGGAGAAGACAGCTCCAGCTTGTTGTATGCAACTGGATGAGACAATTAAATCTATGGGGAATTGCACCAAGTACTGAACCTCGTCCTCGAACTCAAAAGTCGTCACTAGCTCTTTCTATTCGCTTGTATCCCACACACAAAAAACGCTCAAAAAAGGAACATAAGTGAGGTTGAACTAACTGTGAATAATAATAGAAGATGGAGGAGGAGGTTGGCATAAGTTATATAACAGGTCGTGTCTAAGCACCCTAAAAGGTAATAACAGCAATGTATCTTCTTCCTCCTCCTCTCGAACCCCATCGATCCATCGCTTTCTATTTCTACCTTGAATATCTGATGGATTGCTGGGAAAGTATAGTCGCTCAAGGCGAGAGTAATGGCGGGAGTGCCGGAAAGATAACTAGCTATAACTAGCTGCACCCTCCTCCACCTCCACCCGCTACCGACAGCAACCCCACTGCTTTTCCCTCCCTCTCTCAGTTGATTGTAATATTGTAATGTATGGAATTTACGGACCGTCGCTTTCGGGGCCCACACCGAACCGACCCTGGCATTCACAGACGGAGACCCCTCTCCAAATGGCAATATCATTCTAAACATTAATTAACTTTATGGCTGTCGGGCGCGCCGAGCCCCCTAAGCCGATGGCTGGGTCATGGATGTAGTTGGGGCCCACTGGCCGAAATGGTGTGCACGCGGGATCTGCGCGTGGCGGCTCTCGGTCCGGCGTGGGAGCGACCCGATCATTAGGCTCGCTGGGCCACAGCGCTCTGCCACGCGCCTCACACTTGCCCCCGGCTTCCCTTTCGGGCGGGCGGGCGGTTGCCTTCCCCTTCCTCTCGGGCCGCTGCGTCGCCGGGGGCTGTGGAGGCAACAAATGTTTTAAAAATTATTCAAATTTTAAAATGTACAAAATAATGTAAGGGATTTTTTTTTAATTTAAAAAAAAGTGAAGCAAAAGCATCGCACGTGATCCAACAGTCACCCGTCATCATCCTGCCAGTGATCCAAACTAGTTCGACTGCTGAGCACTGCCGAATGGATTAAAGGCAAGAAGCCTAATTTCCAAAGCTTTCCGTTTTTGTTAAAAAATGATGGGTGTTACTATATTGGGCCAGCTTACGAAGCGGAGAGGAACATTTCATCCGAAAGAAGAAGCCCGTGCGAAACGCAGGGCCTTGACCCAAAGGCCCAAGAACTCTCTATGGAGAGCAGACTGGTTATCCAATCAAAGCGCCAGCTCATCTGTCAGCTGGGCCCCTCGAGTTTCAAGAGATTGGATAATAACGGTGAAGTTAATGGACAACTGTTACCCCCTTTTCAGGAACCATCGTGCCGCCATAAAAGCAAGGTCGTTATCCACTAACGGCACGAAGGAGGAACCCTTACCTATAAATAGGGAGAACGGCGATGAGAGAAGGATTCAAGCTCTAAAGATACTAAACATGAAGGTACTCTGATAACTCAAATTACTTCTTCCACTTTATATTTATTCCTCCATATCTCGGCATGACAGTGATTGCACGGCCTCCTAATAGGTCGGACTAAGCTGTCTTGAGCTCCATTTAAGTCTGTTACTGACTGTTAAGGCCAAAATTGACCAAAACAATTGAGTTGCTGACGTGGACCCATCGTGCTCAGTTGGAGCCTCGTCAGCGAGTTGAGTGTGACCCTAGGTTGGAAGAACTAGGGTCGATTGATGGGTGTCGATTGGCTTGCGGTGCTCGATCAACCCTCGAGCAGCTTGTATGTCGATGTATCGATGCTGGGAAGCTCTACAGTGACCATCGTAGGAGATTGAGACTCGTCAATCTGCACCATAAGGAAGCTTCAGGGGGGTCGGATCTGGAGTACCAAGTGGACCCTGA
Organism: Scilla litardierei; assembly: GCA_030789695.1. NCBI lineage: Eukaryota > Viridiplantae > Streptophyta > Magnoliopsida > Asparagales > Asparagaceae > Scilla > Scilla litardierei. Next base: position 42,377,779 of record CM061134.1, read on the forward strand.
GCTAATGGAGGGAGTTGAGGCTTTTATCAAGGAAGCCAGGAGAGCATGTTATCTCCTCGGGTGTCGTCTATGGAAGAAAGGACGGCTCGATAGTTGGAGGAACGATCTATTGTCGCTGAGGGGGCTACTCAGGTGGCCCGTCCCCAGTGAAAGAGGAAGGAGAAGCCCCCCACTAAATTTGAGGTGGTTGTAATTGAGGAAAATAAGAGGCGGCGGCGAATTCTCCTTAGCGACTCGGAGCCATCTAGGTTGACTGAAGCTGTGGAGGAGATTTCTCAGCATGCGCAGGGAACTCCACTAGAGGGAGACTCGGGGGAGACCCGGGTACCTCCGGAGCTTCTTCTGCACAAGGATTCCTGGCCTTGGAGAGGCCTGTTCCCTCCAGTGCCACTGTCTGAAGACATCCTTGATGAATTCAAACCCATTTTGCTAGAGATTCGATCTCCTCAGTCTCCATTCGATTGCTCTGCGGAGGAACTCATTCAAATGGAGTTTCCGATGAGACGAGAAGATTCTGCTCTTCTGGAGTGCGAGACCGCCTCCCGGATTGCTGAAAATGCGACCCTTCCACGGGACATGGCTGTCATGGAGAGTGTCGATTACGCGAGGCTTGCGTCGATGGTCGTCCACGCTGTCCAGGTAATTACTGCACCAGCCTCCATTGTAGGTGATGCAAGCATGAATGTTAACTATCGTGCGTTGCTTGCAGGCTCTCGTGGTCACCGTTGCATTGCGTCGACGCGCCCCGGTGGTGGCTAATCACGAAGTCGCCCTATGGGCCGTTAAGTCAGCCATGGAGAAGTCTCAAGTCGAGCTGACTAGGATTGGGCTTCTTTGCGAATGATCACCTTCAGTGGCTCGATCGTCAGCTACGCGAGTCTCATGAGAGGGAGGCAAAACAAGCCGCTTTAAGAAAGCGAGCGGAGAAGGCTCTGTCGGAGAAGAGAGCCAATGCTGATGTCATAGCGAAGAGGGCAGTCCAGGAATTCAATGATTTTTTTTCTCGACTTCCGCGCCCAGAACTCGAGTGCTATTTTCTCGACTTCCGCACCCCATTAAATACGATGTAATGTGTAACGCCCCGCTCCCGGGATACCCGATAAGTACGAATCCGTATCAGGTATTCCCGAAGAGGCGGGTGCTACGAAAGGAAAAGTACATAAACTCAAGCAGGTCCACTGCGCACTGCTGGGATAGTACCTGTAATGTTTCCAAGCACAACCAAACAACCAACAACATAACCACAGAAAGAATCACAGAGAGAACTGTACAACAACTAAACCCAAAGAAAAGTCTGATATATATATATACACACACACATCATCCAGCAATATATACATCCATCATAAACATCTCGTCACTACCCAAACAAAACCCCAAAAGTACAAACAGTCTCTCCTCACCCCTCGCCATCCCAAAGCAACTCATCCAAAGAACTCCACTGCTCCACTTCCTAGCCATCAACCAACTCCATCACCAACACCTGAAAAGTCAACGGTGGGGCACGTCAACGCGTGACCCAGTAGGAATTCCATATCTCAACTAGTCCTTACATGAAGTGTGGAAAGGTGCACGTGAGCAGGCAGAGTGTATGACATAAGGCAATGAATGCATAGCATAAACAAAGGTACAACAACCAAAGAGTGAGACAACATAAGTAAAATATACGCAAGTGACAAGAACTAACATAGGCGAGATATATAACAAAGGTACATGGAAGGGCTACAAGTAAAGCACGTACAAGTAAGCAACAATTGATAATGCTACAAAAGTAATGAACATTATTTGAAGTGTTTCGGACCCTAAGTAGTGGGTAGACCATCTTGGGACTGGACCTCACCCCCAGTTGGGGTGTGTTACGACCTAAAGATCGTAGGAGTCAGACTCCCGCCCGGATCCGCTAACATACCCCATTAACTCACCACATCACAAAAGGGCCGCCGCCCCGAAAGTCCGGGGCATCATGGAGTCAGGCGCGCCTTGCAGCGTTTCCCGAACCGGTCGAGGCGAACAACCGCAGTCGCCCGACCCACCGGAGTAGTGCACTTGGGGATGCTTGGGTAGCTAGGCCAGGCCTATTGACGGGCGCGGACGTACCCTTCCGTACCAGCGGGCCATACCACATGACCGACCGGGGGGCGCGGCCGGGCCGGACAACCCCCGATCGGGACGGCCCGCCCGACGCCCGCGAACCGCGGCGCCTAGAGTGACACAGCCCGTCCTTTAGTTCGTCGCTAACGACAAACAGCCTAGGATAAGGACACGACTGACACATACGTCACCTGACCGTCTGACAAAGCACCCCCTGGCGGCTGAGCCATCTGACAGTTAATGCTTTCAGCTCTGACACCCCGACAAAAGCCCCCCCGGCCGTCGCGCCGCCTGACGAAAGCAGGTCTGGTAACCCGATCCCCGACGCCCTTGTCTGGAGTTTCCGCTGACGTCTGAGCCAGCTCAGCGCGTCCAGTCAGCATGCCAGCTCAGCACGCCTAGTCATCACCCGTCAGGTATAAGTACCCCCTCTCCTCCTACGGAGAAGAGGTTGACGAATTCTCTCTCATTCTATTATTCACACACGAGAGCTAAGGTCTTCCATATCTTTGCTCTCCCACCTAAAGCTCGCCACGGGCGGCGGACACACAGAGAGTCCGACCGGCGTGTCTAGCCCCCGTTTTAATCCCTATTACTGACTTAGGCATCGGAGGGGCTAAGGGTTGAACCCCAACCCGGCCCTTCTGACGAGTTGTTCGTGCTGCAAGAGAGCTCGCCCCTTGACCGGAGTCAGCGTCAGCCCCCTACCGTCCAACCTTCCTCAGCTGCATCCGGCGAGATTCGACCCCGTGAGCGTCACCGGCGACGGATCCGACTTCTTCACCCCACTAATCACTTGTAAAACAGCCCACCTAAACCTTCATTTCCATATAACCATCGTGCCCTTGGTTCCCCATAATACAAATTCATTGTACGCGAGTTCCGCCTCGTAACAATTGGCGTCGTCTGTGGGAACGAAGGGTCACACCCATGTTAGACTCCATGCCAATCTCGCGGAACCCTGACCACGGCAAAGATCCCGTGAGACAGGAACCGCTCTCTCTGCAAATCACCCTGGCGTCCGACGCCCTTCCGGGCGTGGGCACCGAAACTGAACCTACTTCATCCTATGTCATCTTGAAGAGCTTCGAGGCCGTCGCTCAGACCAGGGGAGGCTATCAGACGACCGGAACGGAGCCTCCGCCAGGCCCCTCAGAGCCCCAGAACGGGAGGCAGAACCTCCGCCTTCAGTTCGAGGAGGAGGGAGAAAACAGGGGACTCGCTGAGGAGATTGCGGCCCAGCAAAGGCTCCTGGAAGAGGAGATGGAAGTTGTGCAGCTGTGGAGGCGCCTAGGGGAGGCGGCCGCCGCGCAAAGGCGTTTGGACGAGGCGGCCGAGATCACCCGGAGGGCCTACCAGGAAGAAGAGGCCGCCCACCGCCAACTCCGCTTCATCGTCGCGGAGCGCGAGATGCTAAGGAGATAAAACAGGAACAACCAAGAAGTCCTTGAAGAGACGGCGACGGGCCGGCGGCCCGGGAACGGGCGGGACCCATTGCTGACAGGTCCCCGCCTGGAGGAAGCGGCCCGCATCACCAGCACCACCCCTCCGATACCCTGCACGAGGAAGCCGTTTGTCGACAACTACGCTTCCTCGCCGCCGAGCGCGAGAGGCTCCTCCGCGAGAATCAGGAACGGATGGAGGCCCGAGGAGAGCTGGCCGGGAGGCGCTAGCGCTGGGAGAGCCGTAGCCCACAACCCGTCGAGTCCTCGGCCCAAGGAAGGAGCCCCGCCAGACGACCGTCGGGCTACTCCCCGGGGGCGGAGGACCGTCGTCGGCCGTGGCGCGACCGAAGCCGGACCCCCGAATGGCGGAGAGGGGATGCCCCGGATCGCCCTACCTATCCGGAGGAGGCCACACCGCTCGCACGGTGGATCACGTCCGCCCCCAAGGCCCAAAAGGTTCAAACCCCCTCGCTTGGCCACGTACAATGGGAGAGGCGACCCCCTCACGCACGTGCAACAATACCGAGGGGCGATGGAGGCGCAGGATGTGGACGAGGCGTTTCTATGCCGACATTTCTCCCAGAGCCTGAGGGAAACCGCGCTGGACTGGTACTTTAGCTTGCCCGCGAGGTCCGTCGGGAGCTTTGGCGAACTATCACACAAGTTCTGCCAAGAGTTCCGGGCCGGGCGAACGAAAAAGAAGCCCTTAGACTATCTCAGCATGATAGTCCAAAGGGAGGGGGAGAGAACGGGAAGATACCTCCGCCGCTTTCAGGAGGAAAGACGGGCGGTGGTGACATGCAGCGATGAGGTGCTTATGCTGGCCTTCAAGACGGGGTTGCGGACTCGGAGCCTCCACAAATCCCTGCTCCGGGATCCGCCGACCGACTATGAAGCGCTGGTTGCAATGGCGGAAAGGCACGCGTTGGCCGAAGAGACCCTCGGTGCAAAGGTCGTATTCCCCCCGGCGAAACCATCCCAGGACGGACCCCGGCCGCACCCTCGGCCGAGGCAGGAAGAGAGGGGCCGAGGCCGTGATCAGATGGCCCTACCGCGGCGGGAACCACCCGTGCCTTGCCCACAAGATCGCCTTGGCCCGGCGCGCGAGTTCGCCCCGGCGCGGAGGCCCCCCGGAGTCATCCCAAGACGAGAAGACCCCCCACTGGCGCATTACACGCGACTCAATGCCCCCATGATGGAGGTGCTGGCCGCGGCGACAAGGGACGGGTTACTGCCGGAGCCTCCCCGGGAGATGAGGACGGACCCGGCGAGGCGGGATCCCCGGAGATACTGCCGTTATCACCGGGACCACGGTCACGACACCGACCGTTATTACTTCCTTAAAAGAGAGATCGAGCGACTGATCCAGGCGGGTCACCTGGGGAACTTCGTCGCGGGAAGGCGGGTGGCGGTAGGAGAGACAAACCCCTCGGAGGAGGGGGGACGGGGACCGCGGATAAGGAGGAGCAACGCCCCCCGAAGGCGGTTATGCGAATTGAGATGGTAACTGGAGGCTCAACCTCGGTGGGACGGGCGCCTGCAATCTTGGAGGCCGAGGCCCAACATGTGATGATGGCGGGCGCCGGCCGCCGACCGAAGCGAAGAAAGATACACCGACCCCCTATCACCTTTACCGAGGAGGACTGGCAGGAGGCACGGAACCAGAACAATGACGCCCTCGTCATCGAGGCTCGGATCGGGGCGATTGACGTCGGCCGGCTCCTGATTGACACCGGTAGCTCCTGCGACATCCTGTTCTTAACCACGGTCGAGAGGATGGGGTGGGGGCGCGCAGACTTAGAGCCATGTGTGGGCCCTGTCGCTGGCTTCACCGGCCATGCGATCCCCACCGAGGGAACGATCACCATGCCCATGACCCTAGGGGAGGAACCGATGGTCGTCACCAGGGAAGCGCGTTTTGTCATCGTCAACGTCGCCTCGGCGTATAACGGAATCATAGGGCGTCCATATATGACGGCCATCGAGGCGCTCCCCAGCCTGCGACATCAGACGATGAAGTTCCGGACCCCGCGGGGGGTGGGACAGGTGCGGGGAGGACGGGAGACGCTCGGAGACCACAACCATACGCCATCCCTGTGTAGGAGCCCGAGGCGGGCCCTGACGGCTCTCATCCCTGACGAGAGGGAGGACTTCTGCGACCAGCGGCCAACCTCAGCCGAGGAAGTGGAAGAGATCCCTGTGGCCTCGGACGAAGGAAAAACCGTCTCCATCGGGACAAAACTCCCGTCCGCGTTGAGGACGGCCCTCGTCGCCTTGCTCCAGGAAAACGCGGACATATTCGCATGGTCGCCCGCCGACATGCCCGGGGTGGACCCGGCGGTAATCTCCCACCGGTTGAATGCGGACCCGGAGGCCCGACCCGTTCGACAGAAGAAGAGAAATGCGGGGGCGAAAAGAAGAGGGCAGCTGAGGAAGAAGTAGAGCGACTCCTCGAAGCCAAATTTGTTCGACCGGTGGACTACCCCGACTGGCTCGCCAACGTCGTTCTGGTGAAGAAGCCCAGCGGAAAGTGGCGCATGTGCGTCAACTTCACCGACCTCAACAAGGTATGCCCAAAGGACAGCTTCCCTCTGCCCAGGATCGACCACTTGGTGGACCAGGCGTCTGGCTATGAGTTGTTAAGCTTTATGGACGCCTTCTCGGGGGTACAACCAGATACCGATGGTAGAGGGGGATGAGGAGAAGACGTCTTTTGTCACCGACAAAGGCACCTTCTGCTACACCAAGATGCCCTTTGGGCTGAAGAACGCCGGGGCGACCTATCAACGGATGGTAGACCGAATATTCGGCCCTCAGGTGGGGCGAAACTTGGAGGTCTACATCGACGACATGCTGGTGAAGAGCGGAAGGGCCCTCGACCACCTCGCCGACTTGCAGGAGACCTTCCAGAGGGTCCGCCGATACAACCTGAGGCTAAACCCCGTGAAATGTATCTTTGGCGTGCAGTCGGGAAAATTCCTGGGCTTCATGATAACGAAGCGGGGAATCGAGGTGAACCCTGACAAGGTGACGGCCCTCATCGGTATGACGGAGCCCCGGACGATCCGGGACTTGCAGCGACTGAATGGCCGGATCGCGGCTCTGGGGCGATTCCTGTCGAAATCTGCGGAGAAATCGCTCCCCTTCTTCAGGGTCTTGCGGACAGCCTTTGGCGAAGCTAAAGACAATAGGAAGGTGATCCCGTGGGACGGCGACTGTGCGCGGGCGTTCGCGGAGCTGAGAGCTTACCTATAGAGCCCACCGCTCCTCGCGCGGCCGGGGGAAGGCGAACCCCTAGGGTTGTACTTGGCGACCAACGAGGAGTCCGTTAGCTCCGTTTTGATCAAGGAGGAAGGAGGGGTGCAGCGCCCCGTTTACTATGCCAGTCGGATCCTCCGGGAGGCGGAGACTCGTTACAGCCCTATCGAGAAAGCCGCCTACTGCCTAATAACCACGGCCCGGAAGCTCCGACCCTACTTCCAGGCCCACCCCATAATCGTCCACACCGACATGCCCCTCGAAAAGAACCTGAAAAGGCTAGAGCGGTCGGGAAGGATGCTCAACTGGAGCGTCGAGCTCAGCGAGTTCGACATAACGTACAAAGCCCGGACGGCGATCAAGGGCCAAGCGTTGGCCGACTTCGTGGTGGAATGCACCGCGGAAGCCCCGCCGGGGGACCGGACAGAGCTCCCATCGGCGACCACATCCCCACAGAGGATCGAGGTGGGCGAACCCTCAGCGCCCTCCCCGATGGCAGCGGGCGAATTATGGACCATCCACGTCGACGGCTCCGCCACAGGCTCCGGGACGGGAGCGGGTATCGTCATTCAGACTCCCGACGGATGTTCGTTGGAATACGCCCTACGCTTCAGCTTCCCGGCCACCAACAACGTCGCGGAGTATGAAGCCGCGGTTAACGGGTTAAAACTCGCTAGGGCAGTGGGGGCGACGAATGTGTTGCTCCTAAGTGACTCCCGTCTCGTCATTCAACAGATCCTGGGGGGCTTCGAGGCCCGAGAGGAAACAATGAAGCGATACTTGAATCGCATCCAGATCGAACTCCGTAAGTTCAAGAAAGCGGACGTCCAACACCTACCCCGCTCCAGCAACCTCCAGGCGGATGCCCTGTCTAAGCTGGCTTCCTCTTCGACGGCCGAGATCGGGAAGGCAATCTGCGTGGAAAGCCTGGCGACGCCAACCATCGACGAAGGAGAACTGATGTGCGCGGACACGAGGACGTCATGGATGACCCCCATTATGAAGTACCTAGAGACGGGCGAGCTACCCGAGGAACGGATGCTGGCAAAACAGGTGGAAAGGCGGGCCCTTTCATTCGTACTTCTCGACGGAGTGCTGTACCGCCGCCGCCGTGCCAATTTCGACGTCCTGCCCTACCTGAAATTCTTGGGCCCGGAGCAGGCTGAGCACGTCATCCGCAAGGTGCATGAAGGCTTCTGCGGAAACCACCATGGCGGGTGCACCATCGCCCACAAAGTAATGCGCCAAGGATACTACTAGCCGACGATGATCCGGGATGCGGTACAGTACGTCAAGAAGTGCGAGCATGCCAGAAGTTCTGCCGGCGGACGACTGTACCCCCGGCCAACCTAATGCCCATCTTGAGCCCGATCCCCTTCGCCAAGTGGGGGCTCGACATCCTGGGGCCATTCCCAAAGGCCTCCGGGGAAGGAAGTATCTAGTCGTCGCCGTGGATTACTTCACAAAATGGATCGAAGCAGAGCCGCTGGCGCGAATCGCGTGGACGGACATGAAGGGCTTCATCTGGCAATCCATCATATGCCGCTTCGGGATTCCCCGCTCCATTGTCACGGATAACGAAAAGCAGTTCGATTGCGAGGGCTTCCGCGACTTCTGCTCGGGCTGGGGAATCAAACTCCAATTCGCGTCAGTCGCCCACCCGCAGTGCAACGGAATGGCGGAGGCCGCGAATAAATGTATCCTGAACCAGATGAAGAAAAAGTTGGACGCCGCTCTAAGGGCTTGGGTCGACGAGCTGCCGGGGATCCTGTGGTCTTATCGTACCACCCACAAGGCCTCGACTGGGGAAAGCCCCTTCGTGCTAGCATACGGATCGGAGGCGGTCGTTCCTGTGGAAATCGGCGAGGAGACACTCCGGCTAAAGCTCTTCGACGAAGAAACCAACGGAGAAGGACTCGGTCTCAGTTTGGAGTTGATAGACGAGATGCGAGACCGGGCCCTGACTAGCCTCGTCAAGCACAGCCAAAGGATGGCGCGGTATTACGACTCCCGTGTGATACCGCGGACCTTCAGGATCGGCGATTTGGTCCTCCGAGATGCCACCTTCCGCCCCGAGACTGCAAAGCGGGGAAAGCTGGCCGCTAAATGGGAAGGACCCTACAAGGTCATCGACATTGTCGGGCCGGCCACGTACATCCTGGCTACCCCCGAAGGGAGCGAACTGGCCCACCCTTGGAACGCAAAACATCGGCTAAAATTCTACCAATAGTTGTGAGTTTTTCTTTTCTTATACGCAGTATACATATCCATCCGTTCTTCCCAATATGGTTATTCCTACACAAGTTTTGCAGTTCGATAAAACTCCGAACCTCTGGGGCAGGGCCAACCCTAGCCACCCAAACCAGAGAAGGGCACGGGCCGGGCTACGCGCCCGCTCCCCCCCTCAAGACCTCTGGGGCAGGGCCAACCCTAGCCACCCAAACCAGAGAAGGGCACGGGCCGGGCTACGCGCCCGCTCCCCCCCTCAAGACCTCTGGGGCAGGGCCAACCCTAGCCACCCAAACCAGAGGTGGGCACGGGCCGGGCTATGCGCCCGCTCCCCCCCTCCAGACCTCTGGGGCAGGGCCAACCCTAGCCACCCAAACCAGAGAAGGGCACGGGCCAGGCTACGCGTCCGCTCCCCCCCTCCAGACCTCTGGGGCAGGGCCAACCCTAGCCACCCAAACCAGAGAAGGGCACGGGCCGGGCTACGCGCCCGCTCCCCCCCTCAAGACCTCTGGGGCAGGGCCAACCCTAGCCACCCAAACCAGAGAAGGGCACTGGCCGTGCTACGCGCCAGCTCCCCCCCTCAAGACCTCTGGGGCAGGGCCAACCCTAGCCACCCAAACCAGAGGTGGGCACGGGCCGGGCTACGCACCCGCTCCCCCCCTCCAGACCTCTGGGGCAGGGCCAACCCTAGCCACCCAAACCAGAGAAGGGCACGGGCCGGGCTACGCGCCCGCTCCCCCCTCCAGACCTCTGGGGCAGGGCCAACCCTAGCCACCCAAACCAGAGAAGGGCACGGGCCGGGCTACGCGCCCGCTCCCCCCCTCAAGACCTCTGGGGCAGGGCCAACCCTAGCCACCCAAACCAGAGAAGGGCATGGGCCGGGCTACGCGCCCGCTCCCCCCCTCAAGACCTCTGGGGCAGGGCCAACCCTAGCCACCCAAACCAGAGGTGGGCACGGGCCGGGCTACGCGCCCGCTCCCCCCCCCCCCTCAGACCTCTGGGGCAGGGCCAACCCTAGCCACCCAAACCAGAGAAGGGCACTGGCCGGGCTACGCGCCCGCTCCCCCCCTCCAGACCTCTGGGGCAGGGCCAACCCTAGCCACCCAAACCAGAGAAGGGCACGGGCCGGGCTACGCGCCCGCTACCCCCTCAAGACCTCTGGGGCAGGGCCAACCCTAACCACCCAAACCAGAGGTGGGCACGGGCCGGGCGACGCGCCCGATCCCCCCCTCCAGACCTCTGGGGCAGGGCCAACCCTAGCCACCCAAACTAGAGAAGGGCACGGGCCGGGCTACGCGCCCGCTCCCCCCCTCCAGACCTCTGGGGCAGGGCCAACCCAAGGCACCCAAACCAGAGAAGGGCACGGGCCAGGCTACGCGCCCGCTCCCCCCCTCCAGACCTCTGGGGCAGGGCCAACCCTAGCCACCCAAACCAGAGAAGGGCACGGGCCGGGCTACGCGCCCGCTCCCCCCTCCAGACCTCTGGGGCAGGGCCAACCCTAGCCACCCAAACCAGAGAAGGGCACGGGCCGGGCTACGCGCCCGCTCCCCCCCTCCAGACCTCTGGGGCAGGGCAAACCCTAGCCACCCAAACCAGAGAAGGGCACGGGCTGGGCCGGGCTACGCGCCCGCTCCCCCCCTCCACACCTCTGGGGCAGGACCGACCCTAGCCACCCAAACCCGAGAGGGGCCCGGGCCCGTGGCCCTCAAAAAATCAAAAGAAAACAGGGGCACACAAACCGGGACGAAACGACGTCAGTTCCCGAGTAGGCGGCCCCGATGTGACTCGACGAAACGAAAGGCCGCTCGAGAAACACGCCACCATTAATGATGTGCTCCAAAAGAGGACCCGTGAGAGCCACCTGGCAAAGGCGGTTTCCTACGGGCATGAATTCGAGGAGCCCATTAATGGTGCCAACTCAGCGCAATAAATAAAGGAGAAACCGTCAGCTAGATCTCCCTATAAAGACGTCACTCCCCCTTCTGAAAGAAGGAGAAACCATAAGGGAGATCTCCCTATAAAGACGCCACTCCCCCTTCTGAAAATAAGAGAACCGGCAGACATGAGAAACCGCCACTTGATCCCCCACCCACCGGGAAACGGGCCGAGATACAACGCCCTAACAAAAGAGAGGTCACCGGCCATCAATGGTTCCCGCCGCCCAGGGCAGCGATGCCTACATCTCCAGCACCGCCAACAGGATATTCCACTTACAAACGGATCGCCAACTGGATATTCCGCTTACACAAGGGAAATCCACCTTTCACGCCTCCGTCCCCTAAACAAGGACGAGTCGGAGAAAGAATGGCATCCGTTCAAAGCCGACTGGGCGGGCGAGAGCCCCCAGCGCTGGCCGGCCAGTACCTCCCCGCACTCGACCTCCGGCCGAGGACCTCGGAAAGGCTACATCCCCGACAAGCCCAAACGGCGAGTCCTGGCATGTCAGCTCGCCCATGCACCATCGGGCGCCGAACCCCACCCTCAAACCGAAGCAGCGAGACACAGGGCGGCGGGGGACGGCCCGATGCTCAGGAACCTCCCCAAGGAGCAAGCCTCAGCAAGACGGCTTCCCTCCTCGGCGCCTCTTCCGGACCGAGGAAAACCCTGTCCGCGGAAAGAGATGACGAAGCAACGGAGGGAAGGCGGCACGATCGCCAAAGAGACCTTGCAACACTTCAGCACGGAAGGCGTCCATTCTCCTCCGCGCCGAGCTCAATTCAAGTTACGAAGGGCCCACCCGGCCCACAGCGACAACCCGATCCGGAGGTCATTAAACCACGGGCGAGGACAGCTCTATGGCTCCCCCCCAGCCGGATCTGACCCCACAACGGGCGATAAACTAAGAACTCCTGTACAAGCTGTAGATCAGCCTTTACAAATCTAAATAAAAATGTTCTTCTTTATACGCTCAGATTTTTCGGAGAACACCATAGCGGGTAGCTATCCCCCAGCCAAGCGCCGGGTTAGCAACGCACTACCCCTCCTAACTGGCATAGAACTTCCGGGAAATCTACGCCTGCAGCGCGAGCCCCGCTCACTAAAAGTCACCGACACCTTTCCCTCAAGGGGGAAAGAGATACACTGGAACCCGCCCCGCGTAACAGGGTCGACCCGAGATTAAATAACGATAGGATAGCGTGAATCACCCCTAGCCACTCCGCCGACCCCCCGCCCCGCCCAAAGGCAACACAAGCCAACAACATCCCCTTCCCCCAGACCTCGCGATCTCGGACACGGGAATGTTGGGGGCATAATTGGTAATTGCGTAACTTCCGCAAGATGCCAAAACAACATGACCCGGAATGGACCGGTCCCAAGGCAGAGGCCGCGAAATATGCGCCCAGTCCTGAAAAGGCAGCGGCCCTGTCTCGTCAGAACAGCGCCACGATGCGACTCAACATAACGAAAGGCCGCTCGGTCGACGCGCCGTCAGCAGCAACACGCCCCCCGAGAGGCCAGAGTGCCGGATACCGCCGGGGAAAAGCGATTCCCAAAGCACGTGATTCCGCGGAGCCCCTTAGAAACGCTAATCCCCCGCATTACCCAAGAGAAACCCTTCCGCAGAACCTCGCTATAAATACCCCCCTCCATAGGCCAGGGGAAAGGGAAAAAGAGAGATGCAGGGGATTCCCATACCCTCACTCCGGGCACAAAACGGCCCCAAATGCCCCACCGAACTACGGAAAAAGCCGATAGCCGCCGACGGGCCTCACTTCCCCTGACGGTGGCCGCTATAGCCCCACCACCTCCAACAGGATATTCCCCTTACACATGGGAGGCACCGCCCGCCAGCTTTCCTCCTGCTTGTTACTGTATCAAAAGGCAGGTCCAGATAGCCGGCCGCGGGCCGCAACACCCTAATTAACGCCGTCACCTTCTGCGATCCCCACAGGGTGCCGGGGAGGAGAAAACCCCCCAACAGCTCGCCCAGCGGCGCCACCACCGCCACCTCGTCTTCAGCCACCCGGGGGTTCCCCCTCGGTGTGCGGGGTCCCCGACGAGGCCGCGCAACCCCCCAGCACGGCGACAGTGAGGCAAAACGCGAGGAAGCAAAGAAAGGGAAAAGAAGAGGGTCCCCTCCTGCGACCATGGGTCGGCGCCTCGGCTCACCCCTGGACAGTGGCGGTAGGAATTCGGTAATCGACATACGGGAAGACCGCCCTGACGCAGGGATCTGCTCCTCCCGGCAAAGCGAACAACAAATGTGGACCACCCTCCGTCCCACACATCTTCTCCTAAGTATTGTAAATATCGCCTAGATTTCCGATAAAGATTGGTGTATAATACTCCCCCTTTTTTTTCGAACAACACCCCGCTTGGCTCAGAGTCAGGAAGAGACCTCGCGATCCCGCTATAGCGGGACACACCCCGCGGGGCCGGCGTCACCCCCCGGAGCTGAGATCCAGGTCCGAGTCACAAGTAAAAGGTAGTATCACGGTAACGTTACGCCATCCGAGCCGAACCGGGCTTCCGCTTCGCACTCGAATGCCGGGGGCAATTGTTAGGACCTAAAGATCGTAGGAGTCAGACTCCCGCCCGTATCCGCTAACATACCCCATTAACTCACCACATCACAAAAGGGCCGCCGCCCCGAAAGTCCGGGGCATCATGGAGTCAGGCGCGCCTTGCAGCGTTTCCCGAACCGGTCGAGGCGAACAACCGCAGCCGCCCGACCCACCGGAGTAGTGCGCTTGGGGACGCTTGGGTAGCTAGGCCAGGCCTATTGACGGGCGCGGACGTACCCTTCCGTACCAGCGGGCCATACCCCATGACCGACCGGGGGGCGCGGCCGGGCCGGACAACCCCCGATCAGGACGGCCCGCCCGACGCCCGCGAACCGCGGCGCCTAGAGTGACACAGCCCGTCCTTTAGTTCGTCGCTAACGACAAACAGCCTAGGATAAGGACACGACTGACACATACGTCACCTGACCGTCTGACAAAGCACCCCCTGGCGGCTGAGCCATCTGACAGTTAATGCTTTCAGCTCTGACACCCCGACAAAAGCCCCCCCGGCCGTCGCGCCGCCTGACGAAAGCAGGTCTGGTAACCCGATCCCCGACGCCCTTGTCTGGAGTTTCCGCTGACGTCTGAGCCAGCTCAGCGCGTCCAGTCAGCATGCCAGCTCAGCACGCCTAGTCATCACCCGTCAGGTATAAGTACCCCCTCTCCTCCTACGGAGAAGAGGTTGACGAATTCTCTCTCATTCTATTATTCACACACGAGAGCTAAGGTCTTCCATATCTTTGCTCTCCCACCTAAAGCTCGCCACGGGCGGCGGACACACAGAGAGTCCGACCGGCGTGTCTAGCCCCCGTTTTAAGCCCTATTACTGACTTAGGCATCGGAGGGGCTAAGGGTTGAACCCCAACCCTGCCCTTCTGACGAGTTGTTTGTGCTGCAGGAGAGCTCGCCCCTTGACCGGAGTCAGCGTCAGCCCCCTACCGTCCAACCTTCCTCAGCTGCATCCGGCGAGATTCGACCCCGTGAGCGTCACCGGCGACGGATCCGACTTCTTCACCCCACTAATCACTTGTAAAACAGCCCACCTAAACCTTCATTTCCATATAACCATCGTGCCCTTGGTTCCCCATAATACAAATTCATTGTACGCGAGTTCCGCCTCGTAACAGGGTGGAACAGGCAAAACTCCCCGAGACAAGCTCTTACTAAAGGAGCCCTGTTTTCCCCTTATTTCCCCTTCACATTTTCTCCAATTCTCCACATTTCTGCCACTCCCCGCCACTCGGGCAAGAACAGGAGGGCCACCAATCACCAGTCCAACCCCTCATGTTTTCCCCACAACTTAGTGTCCCCCAATCCCCGTGTCACCCTCCTTTAAGAGGACTTAATCATTTCTTAGCATTTCAATTAAAAAGTAATGTGTAACAAAAGAATCACATAGCAACCACCATTTCCATTCTTTTCTTTCCACATTTCACAATACACTTGGGACATGCATCTCCTTGTGCATTCCCTTTCCCATTTCCATATATCACAACAAAAGGCCATGCCTCAACCAAGCCAACCTTACACCATCACATAAGCATCCATAGCTTCATTAATCAAAGATTTACATACACAACTTGGAGTCAACATATAACAAAAAGAGAAGCATGCATGATGAAACACTTTGAGTGAAACATGAACATATAAGTGCATGGCTTCAGCCAACCATCCATCATCATGGAACACTAATAATTAAGAGCAATTGCCACAAATAAGGATTAAGAACAACACTTCTCAACTTCAGCTTATAGGAAATTGCACAACAGTCAGATAGAATAGCAGTTTACTCCATATTCTTGTATAGAACATAACAATGAAATATAAATGAAAGTTGTAGGTATAGATGTCCTGAGTTCACATATCAATTTTCATGAAGTTTAGATGAGTATTCTATTTTCTACAGAATTTATACTAAAGTGTACTTGTGCTGGAATTGAAAGCAGAAACTATACTAACTTAATGACCAGATTACTACTAATTGCAGGCAGAATTAGCAGAAATGAAAAACTACAAAATTGTAGAGCTTGAAGTTAACTTTCCAACGAGACCAAGAACACACAATTTCATCAAGTATTGAGGGACTGCTTATTGTTTTAGTAAAATGTGTTCAGACTGGGTAAAAGCAGACAGATTGGCAAGATAGAATTTTTAGCCCTAATTACAGTCCGAATCAGTAAAAGTTCACAACATGAAAGTTATAGATAACAGTCCAATATTTAAGCCATAAAAATTTCAGAGCAAACTCAATTCTAGATTGGAAGGAATAAGTAGAACAATCAGCATGTAAATCTGTCCAGATTTGCTCACCGTACAAACCACCCAAAACTCAGGATTGCTCACCGCGCACAACCATACAAATCTCAAGATTGCTCGCCGTGCACAACCATACAAACTCAGGATTGCTCACCGTGCACAACCATACAAATCTCAGGATTCCTCATTGCACACAACCATACAAAACTCAGGATTGACATAAGAAAATGTATAGCCACAACAACAACAACCATGAAACTAAGCATGCAACTCTAATACTAGTTGGAGAAGGAATCCTACCTTAGGGATGATGAGAGATAAGGGGGTAGCCTAAATCCCTATGGCTCCTCCTTCTTCAAGTCATTCTCCTTCTCCTTCTCCTCCACAAGTTCCCAGAATGAGCAACAGCACCCCAACGACGACAGGGATGCTACGGGTGTGTGCAGAGTGAGGGTGGCGTAGCCCTACGGGTGCTCAGCCTCCCTAAAGTCTAAGAGGAAGCGAGGGGAAGGGATGAAATCGGCCTGATCTTGTGGAGAGAGTGAGATATTTTTGGAAGAGTTTAGAAACGAGGAGAATTTGGGAGAAGAGTGTAGAAGAACCAAGAATTAAGTAGAAGAGTCAAGAAGTCATATTTACAAGTTTGCCATCCTCCATAAATATCTCTTCCACACTCAGAATTACTCAACGCACAAAACCATACAAAATCTAGAATTTCTCAATGCACAAAACCATACAAAATTTAGAATTGCTCAATGCACAAAACCATACAAAATCCAGAATTGCTCAATGCACAAAACCATACAGAATCCAGAATTGCCACCCAACCGTAATTACAAGTATGCCATTACTTCTCACACTCTCCTATTATGCGCACACACACTCCCCATAAATTACAAGAATGCCACTAACCTTAACCCCTTTCACACTAGGCTCTCTCTACACCGATCCTACACACTCATTCACATACATACACATACCATCACATAACCACCTTCATAGTTTACTGCACGCACTACATGCACAACCAACCATATAAAGTACATGCAATTATGTACTCACTAATAAACAAGCATGTACACAATACATAGTATACAGATATACACTCTACTTTCACCCCAAAAATATAGGCCATACGTATATGGCACTCTGGGCCATTACATAATGTCACTTGACCTCAACAGACGGATCCTTCAAGATCGTGCGACGGCGGGGCCAATGTTGAGTCATTGGGCCGGCACGCGAGGAAACTCGGTCGACGAATGGCCAAGCCCCACCAAGCCCACCAGAGAAGCCCGATATCGACTCAGTCCAAGCCTAAATGGTCAGTCGACCGTTAGGCCCGTCTCGCACGAACGTGGGATTAACAGCGGTCTCGAAAATCTCGGGGACGTGGGTAACGTTTACTCCCATTCATGGAGGAAGATCGTGGCACCATTATAGGGGGCCGTTATCTTCCAACATCTCTAATAGGATCCCGAGCCTCTATAAATAGGGAGAGGGGTTTCATTTTCAAGGTACGAGTGCTAATACATAGAACTCTATCTTCTTACTTCTCCATTCTATATTCGAGATTGCGTCGTTAGTCTAGAGACGAACCCCCGTGGGTCGATCTCAGCTACGCTGAGCTCCCTCTCTTCCTTAAGTTCCCTACTAACTTAAGCATCAGAGGAGATTTGGATCGGAACCCAGATCGGACCCCCGTAACGACTCCATGTGGTGCAGATCGACGATCGTCATCCAACGCCTAAGGTCGATATCGGGCTCTTCAATCTCGAACGACCCATTCGACGGTCGTTCTTAGATCGATCAACGGTCGTACCCTCATCAGCTACCAACTACCGACCCCGGTTCTTCCAACCGAGGGTCCAACTCCAAAGGCTGACTAGGCTCCAGCTCAGCGTTTCGAGTCTCTGTCAGCTTGACAACTGTCTTGATCATTTTTAGCCTTAAAACACATTAATAAAAAAAAATGGTTAATTAGGTGTGATCTCACTTAGAAATGCAGTCTACTTCAAAGTTGGTAAAACCACAAAACTCATTCAAAATGCAAATTAGCATTTTATCAAACTGGTTATCCTTTTGGTGGTAATGGTCAAAATATAGTGAACTACCTCAAATATAGTATTATCACTAACCTTAAAACATTGTGAACTACGTCTGACACATAACTATAACTAAACTCTCTTATTAAGCTCAATGCGTCAACATGAAGCTAGCTCGGCTGCCTCTGGAAGAGGAGCCAGCCTTTAAAGCCCAAAAGAGAATAGAAACACTAGCTGACCTTGAACTTCTATAGACAGTACAAACCTTCATAGGTGACACTTTTCCAAAAAAAAAATCGAAAAGAAGCTCGGAGAGAGGAGGAGATATGTCTCATTTTTTTGTCAAATTCTTACCTGCACATTGAGATGTATATGGCAAATTACTTTTTTGTTTTGGGACCCACAAGCAACCATTGCCGACGTAATCCCATCATTTCAGAGGTTTTTTTTGCCCGCGCATTTGTTTGCTGACGTGGAAATTCATGTGTGGCTGAAGTGGACAGCAACCGCCGCCCCCACTCGCTTTAAGCATTGGGATGCGGCCTCTGCAAAACTCCACGGGGCCCGCCACCCACTTGGACTTGCCTTTTTCTACCGCGTGTTCAGATATTTATTGTTGATTATTGGATATCTTGGGAGGTCTCCGTTGGCTCCACATCAAATCGTTGCTGATGTACTTCTCAATCAGGACCCACTTCATGCTCCAAACTCCATTAGAGGTTTTGGGTTCCTTAATTACTGGGCACGTATCGGGCTCTGATTGGTCGCCAACGGTATGCGCTGTCTCATGATAAGCGGGTCCCACAAGAAGTGCTGCGTTTTTTTAGCCCCCATCCAGGGCTGAAGATGAATTAAATTAATTGCTTTTTTATTTATGGTTGGGTTCGGTACAAATTAATGATCGAGCTGATTCAAACGAAACTAGATTTCAACTCAAGCCATACTAATAACTAAGTTAACAGCTCGATTTAGTTCGGTCTTAACAAATTAGACGTTTATGTCATGCGTGTTGGACGCCTAAGAGTGGGTGGCGGAGAAGCGCGGGGCCCTGATTTCCTCCATCATGAAAGTGAGTAGTCTCTTGGGCCTTCGTCTTTAGTGGAGAAGCGCGACCCGCCCGTAAGATCCTTGGGCCCGAGCCCCAAGACCGTAGTAGACTTGGCCCGTCCGGGCCCGATCAAAATAGTCGTATCAATACATATATATACTTGTAATAGTCCGTGCCCCCGGCCTCGGGCACAGTTCGTTTAAAATCTTTGTTACCCAAAAATTATTCCACCCTCCAAAATATTGCAACATATAATATTCCAGTTCACATTTTAAAATAACAAAAATTTAGCGGGCGCCTTCTGCACGGGCGGGTTTTGATGAGGGAGAGTTAATGCGAGTGCGAGATGTTAAAGTTTCTTTTCTTAGGAACATGTGGGGATTCAAATTTTTGGTTGAGATCCAACTATATTAATTTACGTTAGATTGACTGGACGGGATTTCTGCCACGACATCAATCCATTAGCGTAAAAAAATTAAGGTCATCATCTCTCGATCGATTGGTCATGTGTTAATGTATTGTAAGTGTCTGAAACTTACAATACTTCAAACCACATCACCAAAAATTTAGTTCGAACTATAGTATTCCATGTCATTGCCATCTGATTTAATCTTGCATAAAATCCATCTGGTCACATGTTAATGGATTTTCGGCGACGTCATTGCCATTTGATTTAATCTTTAATTCAAAAACAAGATTCACATGTCAGACACTTACAATACTTCAAACCACGTAACCAATGGATTTCAGCGTATGGGTCAGACGTGTACGTGTGCTCCTCACTGGCATATGGGTCGGTGGACTCGATCGCCATGGCGATTTTGATGGGACGAAAAAGAAATTTGGGGATTTGTTGGGGGAGTTGAAGAGGCCATGTTTTTGGGGAAGAAAGAGAGGAGGGGGAGGGAGAGAGTTCGGTTTTCAAAGCATTGGGTTTCCCCCAACACATTTACTCCCAAAATTCAAAAATTTCCCCTGAAATTTTCTTAAAACCGCATCCCAACCGTCGATTCATGAAGATTAAATCTCAACAGTTGTTTATCAACTCTTTTGTCTTAGTCAGCTTGTCCTAGTCAGCCCTAGAATTCAAAACCAGCTATCAAATGTAATATAGATGTATATGGTTTTTGGGAAAACATTCAATTTACAATTTTGCCATTGATTCGTATAATTTAGCCGTTTTAGACTCGTTTTCAAATCCGAAAATTTCTGCGATTTCCTCCTTATCTCCCCCATAATTCATGTGATATTTTATAAAGTTGAGAAAATGACCAAATTACCCTTTTGTACCCAAAGTGTCATTTATCCCCAAAATGACCAAATTGCCATTTTGATTTTCTGAACTCTTTTCGACCTGAAAACACTTAACAAACACATTAAAATAATTCACGAAGGTTTATTATCATCAAATAAGAGATCCTATACCGTTGTTTCCAACAAGCCCATCTACCTGAAGCTCATAATATATCTTTCAAACATAAGAATAAAAGAAAAGGAAAATTTCAGAAGGGAAACCCAAATAAAAAGCGGGTCAGAGGACAAAGCCACCAAAACAATAAAAATACAGGGAAGAGGAAGTTCACTTGATGGAGAAATGAAAATAATAATAGAAATCAAGCATCCCATCAAAGAGATTGGAGTTAGAATCCCTGAACCACATCTAGGGGTGGGCATCGGGTAAACCCGATTTTATTTAACAAATCCGAATTTGATTCTATTTTAATCGGGTCAGCGGAAAAAAGTCCGATTGGGTTCATTCCGAACAGTACCGAATCCACAATCGGATCAGATTATTTGACCAAAAACCGATTCCAAATCAGCTCAGTACTCCCAGCGTTACTTTCTCACCTGCGCACGTGTCCAATTGCGAAGGACCTTGACCCAACCTCTAATTTATAGAAGATATGATTTCTTATTTTGCCCGATGTGGGACTTAATTGGCCGCAGTGCTCGCTCTCTCGTGTGAGAGCCTGGTCTCCATTGTTTTGTCCCACATCAGTGGGGGTGGGAGTAACGAATATCATCAATGTTAATAAGTTATTTGAGCAAGACTCCTCAACTTCAACATAAAACAAAGCAGTAAGCTCCTCTCAGTGAGGTAAGAAAAAATGGGTCGATTCTCAAGTGGAATCAGACTAGACCGAATCTCAAGTGGAACCGAAAAGCATCCTACATGAATCTATTTTATTTTACACTAGTCTCACAAATATGCCCGATGTGGGACAAGTTAGCCTCCAATAATTTGTTATTTTCTCTCAGCTGCTGGCCCATGTTCTCATTGCCCATGTTGTGTTTAGTCCCACATCGATGGGAGTAATAGACTGCCAATGTTTAAATAGGCTACGTGGCCAACACCGATAAGGTAAATAATCGGTATCGGATCGGATTGATAATTCACAGGCGAGATCCGATAACCGATTCCGAATTAAATCGGTTGTGAAAATTTTGCCCGATTCCGAACCCGAAACCGAATTGTCCAAATATTCGGAAACGGATTCGGTCCGGAACCGGGTTCGGAATCGAAACTAGATTTTTTGCCCACCCCTAACCACATCTTTAATCGCAGTACATAGCAACCCTTTGACCTAGAACATGAGGTCAACCTCCATCTGACCAACAACTTTAATTAGTTTAACTAGAAACTTAATCAATGATGCTAATGTTGGCATTCCAGCTAGTGTCTGGTCTATGATGCTATCTAGCTAAGAGAGTCAGAGGGTGTGTACATAGTGAGATATACAAAATCTCACCTAAAGATAATTATAATAGTTACAACAACAGTAAACAACAATCAGAGAGGGGGGAAAGGGTTATGATTGCCTTTGGTCTATATGTCACCGTCAAAATAAGAAGAAATATAATAACAAGAAATAAAAGGGAGTTGAGGCAGTGGAATGGGAAATGATTAGTTCATGTTATTTCTATTTTTGACAAATTTGCATCAACATTATATACTCTCCTTCCATTTTTTTTGCCTACTTGGGTGAGTTGAGAATTGGCAAAGAGTGATATTAATTCTACCGTATGATTCTTTGAATTCATCACACATATGAATACACCGTATTGATATTTTTTACTGACTTAAAAACCAATCTCATTTCCAATTTATTTTCTTAAAAACAAACTCACTAAATATCCAAAAAAAAAAACGCTCAAGACTGGGGAAAAATGTTAAAATTTCGTGGAGTGTTAGCCAAGTCAAATTGGATGATACAGTCTGTCGATTCGAATCTTCCGACACTCGAGTTAAAATCCTGATAAACGCAGATAATATTTTTTAAAAAGCAAGAAAAAAGATTGCAACCATAAAAGTTAATGTTTTGGTTGAGTGTGTGTATGTATATATAGGGGATTTGGGCCATTTGGCCAGTGGTATTATAATAAATTTACCTTGATCTATTAATTACCTAGGGACGGGCAGAACATGTCTTATTTTTCTACACACACAAAAATGATTTGATGTTAACAGTCAAGCCTTTTGATGTAGCTCTTCGGTTGCTGTAAAGAACTCGGTGCAGATTGGGCTTTTTGGTCAGACATTTGGTGGTCTGGTGTCTCCTTTTGCTACCATATTTCGAAAATTATATTCTCTTTTCTTTTCAATGATTTTCTTTTACACGAAAAACATGACGTCTCAATTTCTTATAAAATTTTTTAACAAAAAAGTTTTAGCTATTCCTTTGGGCTTTCTTTCGTATTGAGCCTTTAGCTGGACCCCAAAAACTGTCCTCAAAGCTCAAAAGAATTTACCTCTGGCCATGCCCTGGTCCAATTTGCCTAGGGCTTCCAACATGCTTTTGAGGGCTGGGCTAAGCACAGACTGACCAACACGATTTGGGCCATACGGAGAAATATGCTCTGGGACCAAGCATGCACCTAAGGATAGCAATGTGTTGGTTTTGAGTCAGATACATGGATACATGATGTATCTATTATACAAATGAGGGCATTCCTCACATGGGAATGCTGACTAGGATAAATGTGTCAGTATAGTGTCACCTCACAGCCACTCAACAGGTGGGGCCCACCACCCACCCTACTCAAAAAAGCCCAAGCCCCAAAAAAAGTTTTTAAATATAAAATATCATATAATTTTTAAATATAATTTTTATAAAAAAATTTCCACATATTTTCTAGTAGAAACCCTCCAATATCAAGAAATAGCCGCCTATCTGTGACAGATAGCCGACTACTAGCGGCCAAATTTTACCTTCAACTTACTGTCAAAATAATAGTTGACTATTCATGAAAATAGCGGACTATCTGGGTAAGATAGCTGATTAGTGTTTATTGTATATAGATTTTCCCTCCTTTTCATGCACGTTTTCCACTATTTATTTCGCCATTTTCCCCCATTTTCCCCCTCTTTCGCTTTTATGGTCTTATTTATGCTTTGTAGGAAATATATGCTGATTAGGGACCATATGGCGTGAATACAACAAGAAGGGACAAAAGAAGCGAGGCCAGGAGATCAAACGATGCAATATGGGGGAGAGTATGAAGAACTGTGATCCAAACAGCCGCGTCAATTTGACGCCGTCGTGTGTGTCGCAGCACAAGAAGCAGAGCACAATTCCATGCGGCTGCGCCGACCATCTCCACACGGCCACGTTATCAAGCCCCAGAATCCATTTCCACGCAACCACGTGAAGGATTTCCAAACAGCCGTGTCGCTGAGAAGTAATTCGAAGATTTGCAATCGACGCGGCCCACGTGACAACAGACGACGAGGTCGCGTATTTCAAAAGAGCCAAAGATAAAACAATCGCTTGATGCGACCGTTTAGATCCTGATGCGGGCGCGAAGCTGAATTCAACGCGGCCGCGGCCGTGGCCGCGTCGTTGTAACACCGTCGCCCCAAATTTACGCAAGCGAACGACGCGACCGTATCGTTTTCGACGCGATCGCGTTGATCAAGATTCCTGAAGCGCCTGAGCACCGATCTGGGAGCAATTGGGGGGCTTTTTGGTCATTTGTCCGATTGTATATATACTCTTCTTCCTCCTTGAGCAAACACATCTTCTCTTTAGCTGTTTTCTGGGTTCTCAATGGTTTTGTAAGGATTTTTACTACTTTTAATTCCAGTTCTTTTTATTGTATTAGTTAGTTGCTCTTGTAATAGTTTAGATTTGCTTAATAGAAGTTTTCTTTGTTTTGCCCATTGTGTTGTGTGCTATCTCTTGTGTTTATTCCTGTGAATCCATGGCTTTCATTGCTTACCCAATGCTAGAAATCATGTTTAGTGCAATGGGTAGTGAGTAATTTTATTCTAGGCAATGGGTTGAACCCCATTGGATTGGGGCCATATGTTGGATGAACTTTTGGTTGATTGCTGGGTTAATTGAAGAGTTGGAGTATATTGGGATGCCAATTATCGTCGTAGATTCGACCCCCTCCTTTCGGGGTGGTCAGATTGGCCGTCGACGAGAGTCGGGACCAATCCGGGGTTTCGATCCTTACGAGGAGCCATACTATCGATGTGACCGACGAGAGTCGCACTCCGATTAGAGCCCTCCTAATATAGGTCCAATCCCCGAACGCCATTGTGATCGGGAAGAAGATTGAGAATATTCGTCAAGTGTAATGTGCCTGATATGTACCGATGTATCAGCAAGAGTCGACATCGGTATAGGTTAGGATAGGCCTATCATTGCATCACGAGAGCCGAGGGAGAGGGGGGTTGGAGTTAGCATAAAGGAATAACCTATCATGCACCACGAGAGTGGGGGGTAGGCGAATGTCCTTAGGTTAGACGACCTCTCCTGAGTCCCAATGAACCCAATGATCGATCAACTACAGACATAGTTCAATGGTGGGGATACTCTGATCCCTAGACCTTTTCCCCTTGATTTCACACTCTTTTGCTCTCTCTTCGATCACCCATCCTATTGCGTAGATTTCGAACAAGGACCCAAAAATCGATACTCAACGAACGCCTCCCTATGTTTGACCCGTAGCGCTACACATGACTCCGTGTGTTGTGGTATAAATTTTATATGCGTCTGCGTAAGCGGACAAGCTTTTTGGCACCATTGTCGAGCTGGCATGGTTTGATATCGATTCTAGTCTTTGTTGATAGACTATGTATTTTTCACCAAACATTCACTTCTCCATTTTTTTTTTATTTTGCAGGTGAACACACGTTTTCACGATGATGTTGGCCAGTACAAGTATCGTACTAGCTCTTGCCAGCAAAATGGACAGTCTGATACAACATATAGCTCATCTAAGGATATGAGCAGCTTCCTTCAATCCAACCGTGTCATTGAGCCATGGTATACACCACATGCAAGAGCACATATATGGCCAACATCAATATGGAGTTCATCCCTGCAATCCATTACCTCACACACCTTACCACCATTGGACGGACTATCTCACTCCTCCATATCAAGAGTCGCAAGAATGTGTTCCCTGCTCTTTCATGTAGTTGACGCCACTCGACTTACTTGTGATGGATAGTCCAGCTACAGAGGCCACCGGTGGCAATGAGTATCACCCTCCTCCTACACAACTTAACGTTGAGCAAGAAACTGTTGCATTCCAAGAGGAGCACTGAATACCATTGAAACATGCTACCGGATTAGCACGATCATGCAATTGCTAGATGAGGCCTCAACTTCAGGAGCTGCGGGACGTCAAAATCACCAACCCCCTGCCATGACAAGTTTATACAGGTGGCCCATGAGGATGAGCTCATGTTTCCCGAAGGACTTCATGGGGCTCTACAATGCCAAGACATTGAACCTTCAAGGGACACGCCGTAACCCAAGGTATTGGAGGTGGAGGACATCAATTCTCCTGAGGTAGAACTCAAACCCCTCCCCCTAATTAAAGATATGAATTTTAGGGGAGAATTCCACGTATCCAGTCATCATTAATGCTCATTAACTAGCACTGAACTTGATGGCCTTGTGACCATTCTGAAGAAGTTTAATAATGTCATAGGATACACCATCGATGACATAAAAGGTCTTAGCCCTGGTAGATGCACTCATAAGATTCTCCTTGAAGACGAGAGCGACATCTCTATTGAGCCTTAAAGGCGACTTAACCCCAATATGAAGGAAGTGGTTAAAAAGGATGTTTTGAAACTACTTGAAACATGGATATTCTACCCCATCTCTGATAGTAAGTGGGTTAGCCCAGTTCAAGTAGTTCCAAAGAAAGGAGGGATGACAGTGATTAAGAATGATAAGGACGAGATCATCCCCACCAGGACTGTCACCAGTTGGCGGATGTGCATCGACTATAGGAAGCTTAATAAGGTGACCCGAAAAGACCACTACCCCCTTCCTTTCATCGATCAAATGCTTGAGCATCTGGCCAAGCACTCACACTTCTGCTTCCTAGATGGGTATTCTGGATTCCACCAAATACCCGTTCATCCTGAAAATCAGGAAAACACCACATTCACATGTCCCTACTACACCTTCGCCTACCAAAGAATGTCGTTTGACTATGTAATTCCCCTGCGACATTCCAAAGATGTATGACCACCACATTTTTTGACTTCGTTGAGAATATCATGAAGTGTTCATGGACGATTTCTCCGTCTATGGCACGATCTTCAACGCTTGCTTAGAGAATTTAACTAAGGAGCTCAAGAGATGCCAAGACGTGAACCTAGTCCTCAACTGGGAAAAATGTCATTTCATGGTCCAAGAGGTCGTTGTCCTAGGACACATCATCTCACCCCGTGGAATAGAAGTCGATAAGTATAAAATTGAAGTCATCGAGCGGTTGCCACCCCCATGAATGTAAGAGGAATTAGGAGCTTTCTCAGACACGCGGGATTTTATCGCCGCTTTATTAAGGATTTCTCCAAGATTGCACGACCCCTAACCGTGCTATTAGCCAAGGACATGCCTTTCATATTTTCTGATGATTGTCATGTAGCTTTCAACAGGTTGAAGAAAAAACTCACCTCCGTGCTAATCATCCAACCCCCAGACTGGAGCAAGCTAATGTGCAATGCAAGCGATGTTGCAGTTGGGGCAGTTCTGGGACAAAGCAAAGACACCAGACTTCATGATATATATTAAACAAGTAAAACCATTGATGAGGCCCAACGAAACTACACCACTATGGATAAGGAGCTGCTGGCCGTTATCTTTTGCAATTAAAAGTTGAGACCTTACCTCTGCTAGCCGTGATCTTTGCAATTAAAAGTTCAGACCTTACCTCGTTGGATCGAAGTTTATCGTCCACACCGATCATGCTGCGCTCAGATACCTGCTGAACCAGAAGGATGCCAAACCATGGCTCATTAAATGGATCCTTCTGCTTCAAGAATTTTATTTGGAAATCAAGGATAAGAAGGGTGCAGAGCATATGGTCGCCGACCACCTATCACGCATTATATATGATGATCCAAATCCCTCCTAACCGATTGACGACTCCTTTCCTGATGATCACCTGTTTGCCATCGCTCTAGTCAAAACCCCTTGGTTTGTAGACATCGTCAATTACCTTGCTTGCGGCATCATACCTGTTGAGTCATTGGGCCGGCACTTGAGGAAACTTGGTCGAAGAATGGCCAAGGCCCACCAGACCTACCAGAGAAGTCCAATATCGGACTTATTCAAAGCCCAAATGGCCAGTCGACCGTTGGGCCTGTCTCACGTGAACGTGGGATTAAAGGCGGGCTCGAAAATCATAGGGATGTGGGAAACGTTTACTCCCATTCATGATGGAAGATTATGGCCCCAATATAGGCGGCTGTTATCTCCCCAACGTCTCTAAGAGGACCCCCGAACCCCTATAAATAGGAGGGGGGTTCCATCTTAAAGGTACGAGTGCTAATACATAGAACTCTATCTTCTTATTTCTCCATTCTATATTCGAGCTTGCTTTGTTAGTCTAGGGACAAACCTCAGCGGGTCGATCTCTACTACACCAAGCTCCCTCTCTCCCTTAAGTTCCTCACTAACTTAAGCATCGGAGGGGATTTGGGTCGGAACCCAGATCCGACCCCCCTAACGACTCTCTATGGTGCAGACCGACGATCGCCATCCAACGCAAAGGTCGACATCAAGCTTTTCAACCTCGAACGACCGACCTGACGATCGTTCGTAGGTCGATCAAGGGTCGTGCCATCATCAACTACCAACTATCGACCCCGGTTCATCCTACCAAGGGTCCCACTTTGAAGGCTGACTAGGCTCCAGCTCAGCGACACGAGTCCACGTATGCTGGACAACTGTGCCGGTCAATTTTCGGCTTAACAGTTTGGCGCCTTCTGTGGAAAAGTTAATCAGCTTGTCATCCTAAAGCCATTCAGAAGCTATGGCAGCTGGACCCAGCAACGCCGGACCAGTCGAAGGTCCGAAGGAAAAGACCCGAGCAAACAGCGTCCTGTTAGAGGACACCGCAGACTCCATAACGCCCCCGCCTCGAACAACAGAAGAGGCAAATGAGCATGGGGTAACTCAAAAATAATTTAAACAATTTACTGTGTAGGTTGATAGGAGCTTAGGCGCATTGGCGACTTTAGTGCGTCAAAGTAAGGGGAGCCCGTCCCAAGCAAAGGAGCTGCCGCCACCTCTAAATCCGTACCTGATGCCAACAAGGGGATCAACATACCTCTGGGGTCTGGGGGACCCAAGGACAGAGATTCACCTCGATGGCTTGACCCCCCGACCCACCAATACAATGGGACGGGGTTTGAAGATTAAGCTTTCATACTCCAGCGGGAACCCACCCATTCCAATTACCGGGCAGCGACCCGTAACATCTTAGACCAGGTAATCTACGGAGCTCCTCCTAGTTATAACCCACTGAACCCTGCAGGTGGATTCAAAAGAGGGGAAGAGATCCAAAATCGATCATCCGGGGCCAACTTTTCGCAAATTGGAGCAGGAGGATCTGTGCTGGTCCACTCTGCTATACGGAAAACTCCGCTGAAGGAGAATATCCTCTCAGCTCATTTTCTCCCCAACTTCAAGCCCCCGGCCCTACCTACGTATGATGGAAGAGGCGACCCATGGTTGCACATTCAAAAGTATTTGAATGTCATGTACTCCATGGGGCCGATGAGCCATACCTCTGCAAAGCTCTCAATGCCACCCTGACCAAGAGGGCAGAAAGCTGGTACAAAGGGCTGCCCTGCTGCTGCATTGGCTCATTCGACGAGCTAGCAAAAGTATTTTGCAAGCAATTCGTTGTTGTACGTCGACCCAAGAAGAGGTCATCCTACCACTTCACGCTCAAACAGAACGAGAACGAGTCAATCCGAGATTTCATCTCTAGATTCAACGACAAAAGACTCAATGTGGAAGAGACATCGAACATGTATTGGAAGCAACGATCTAGGATTTTGAAGATGATAAACGTGTGTTTCTATTTAACGTGTGTGCTAAGTGTGTTTCAGTGATGGCAAGGACGTAAATGCCTAAACGATGACTACGTCAATGAGATGGAGGAATTGCTACTCATATAGCTAATTGGACGAGAAGGGGAGTGTTGTTTACATGGCAATTGGAATGAGTCAAAGATGGAGGGATGGATTCAAATCAATGTGGGATTTGATTACATCAATTATCAAAGATATGCTTCTACCCAAATCCTATTCAAATCTTTTTGACTTGCAAATCAAATTCCAAGTTGGTTGACCCAACCCAATCCCTAGTCAAATACAAATTTTCAATCAATACCCAAACTCCTAATTGATTTGATCTCATCCCTTACCGAAATTAAAGGCCCCTTGCTCCTATATATATTTTATCACCAAACTAGGGTTCGCGTGTGGCCACACAAAACAAATTTGCAAAAGCTTGCGGCAACAAAAAAAGGGGTCGGCCAAATATAAGAAATCCTCCTAAGGAAAAGTCACGCAAAAGTCCTATTGGCTATCTTCACCTTCTTGCCGTATTTAATCTTTTTGATGTATGCAAAGCTTGCCGCAAAGTCACACAATCCTTGGATCAGGTAAGGTGTTTCTTTTAACAATCAAATAAAGTCTCGAGTTGTTGTTTTTGTGCAGGCACAAAACAAAAAGTATCCAGCCGCACACTTCAAGGGACTATTCTCCAAGCACCTATCTTACCAAAGGAACCGAAGTTTGTGTATACATCAAACTCTAAAAAGAAAGACAACTCGCTGCCAAGATGCTGTCGAGTTCGAAGCTCGCCATCGGAGTTCTCCCATCAAAGAGGACACCATCCACCATCGATTCATTGCCGTAGAGCGCCATCAAGTGAACAAGAAATCACGCACGATGAAGATGAGCATGAGTCGGAGAAGTGCTTGCATGGAGTAGCTGACGTGGAGAGTCACCGTCGGAGCTGAAGATCGACGCCGTCGAAGTTTTTCCGTCGAAGAAGCCCATAATCGAGTTGCAATCGTGAAGAAGCCACCAGATACCGCTGTCGAGAAGTTTCTGATGCACGAAGCCCTCGCCTCTGACGCCGTGGAGAAGATCCCGCTGCACAAACACCCGCCGCCATCAAAGATCAATGCTGTATGAACGCCTATCTCCGTCGAAGATCAACGAAGCACTCGACACCGCTCATCGGAGAAACTCGAAGGCCACGTCGTCGAAGTGTCGCTGTCGAGTTTTTCATCGTCGTACCACTGCACGTCGAAGAGGAGTTCACCGCCAAAGTCGAAGTTGTGCACTGCCATCCTTGCTTGTGTGATCAGTTGCACGTCGCAGCTGCCGTCGAAGTCGCTGTGACATCGGAGTTGAAGAGGAGTCGGAAGGCGAAGCTTATTTACGCATTGTGTGCTGAAATGGAGACCCCCATGCAAACGAAATCAAAATCAAAGAGCTACTGACGTGGAAAGCTATTTTAAAGGGGATAGGGTTCTGCACTTTGTTGAGTGTGGTACAGTCTAGGTGGGGAGTTGGAGCTAGGACCCCATTGTAGATGTACAGAAGGAACATATTAATGCTAGTATTTGCTTGGGGCTGGACGTAGGTTGTTGATGCGACCGAACCAGGGTAAATCTGTGCGTACTCTGTGATTGTCTCTTATTTACTCTGTTTGTACTTTTAACTGCATGTGATTTCTCGTGGGTTGCGCGAGAATTTTTTATTAGCATATTCACCCCCTAGGCTAGGATCCAGATCCAACAAGTGGTTTCAGAGTAGGTTTTAGGATCTAGCCTAGGATTGACCATGAATCCCACTGATAGTGCTTTTGCTGAGGGTCAGTCTATTTCACGTCCCTTAGATTTAATGTAGTAGATTATGCTTATTGGAAAAATCGAATGAGAATCTACATAATTTCTATTGATTATAAAGCTTGGCAAATTGTTGAAAAAGGCTATAAACCACATGTCATTAAAATTGAAAATGTTGAGATGATTAAACCTGATGATAAATGGGATGACAATGATTGGAGACTTTATTCTCTTAATGCTAAAGCTATGGATGCTCTCATTTGTTCATTAGATAAATCTGAATTCAATCGTATCTCACATTGTCTAACTGCGCAGGAAATATGGCACACATTGGAGGTGAAGCACGAGGAAATGTCACAGGTGAAGGAGTCTAGACTTGCACTTCTGAGCACAGAGTACGAGGGTTTTCGCATGCTACCATCAGAGTCCATATCAGAGATGTTTGCGAGTTCACTAACATCGTCTACAAGTCTAGCTCGCTTGGTAAGCCATATTCTAGTCTTGAATATGTGAGGAAGATATTAAGAGCGCTGCCAAGCTCTTTCAGGCCTAAAGTCACCGCCATCCAAGAAGCGAAGGATCTATTACAGATGAGGGTGGATGACTTGATAGGTAATTTAATGTCCCACGAGCTTGAACTGCAAAATATTGAAGATAGAGAGAAACCTGAGGAGAAGGAAAAAACTTCAAAGCCACTTGCTCTGAAGGCTAGCGAAGATGAGCATGATGATGAGGAGATAGCGCTGATGGTCAAAAATTTCAGAAAGTACATCAGGACTCCTCAAGGAAGATCAGAAATGCGTAAAAGGTTCATTCGCTTTAACACTTTTAATTCAAATAGCAACTCTTATGAACAAGATTCTGCTGATAGAGTTGAATGCTTTAAATGCAGGAAAAGGGGACACTTCACGAAGTAGTGCAGATAAGAGACTGCTCAGGTTGTTAAAGAAAAAGGAAAATCCAAGGTGCTAACATGTGACATGGATAGCGAAACTGAGGATGAGCCTGAGGAGAATGTGGCTCACTCCTTTGTCTGCTTAATGGTAAAGAGCGATGATGTAAATTCCTTTACTAAAGCTGAATTATTAGATGTTTGTAAAGGAATGCAAAATGAAATTAATGAGCAACTCACGTTAAATGATTAAAGGAATGCTAGCTTCAAATTACAAAAAGAAAACTGTGACATTTCAGATGAAGTAGATATTCTTAAAGAGGGACTTGTTGCATGTAACGCTAAAATTGTGTCACTAGAAAAAGAAAAAGCTAGCATGCCTGAAAAAGATACTTGTCTTACTTGTCCTTCCTTATTGAATGATATTTGCATGCTTAAGCAAGATTTGACTAAGCTCGAAACTGAAAAAGACTATGTGATTAGAGAGCTTAATGATAAATTCTGCATGTTGGATAATGACTTTAAAAGAAAAATGATTGAGTTTGAAAAGAAGGAAGAGGCAAACAAGAGAGCTTTTGTGAGTAAATGTACTTTGCTTATGGATAAAAATAAATTATTAAAATCCAAAGTTTCTAATCTAGAAGTGTCATTAAGAAAATTTTCAATTGGTAAACATTCATTGGATACCATACTTGCAAATCAATTATATGGCAATAATAGAAGAGGACTTGGATTTGGTTTAAAAACGTTGAAAAGCCCAAATTTAACAAATTCCACAATGTGCCTTCTACTGTGAAAAATATGCATGCAAAGTGCTTTACTTGTGATAGTGTTGGTCACACATCCTATTCTTGTAAGTTTAGGAACACAAACATAAAGTTAAAACAAGTGTGAGTTCTTAAATCTTTAATGGCTAACACTAGTGGACCTTGTTGGATTTCAAGCTCACACTTAACACCTTTTATGTAGGTGAGGTGGAGATTTGGCGAGGAGCATTGTATTTAAAGTCTCATTCTTTTAGCTCCTTAGTCAAATAGCAACGCGAATGTATATTTCTTTTCCCTCTTCGCATTCATTGCATACCTTCATAGATTTTATGTGTGATTGATTTAATTTTTGTTTGTGTGCTTGTTTGTTTGGTTTTTAGGTTTGCTTTTAGTTCCTTATAAGAGAAAAAAATGAAAAACCAAAAATAAAAAAAAATTTGTGCTTAATGACTAACTCTTATGAATCATTATAAGTGGTACTATTTTATGTTCATTCATATCCTTGAAGAAATCATTGTATTATTGTTATAGCTACATGCGCATGTTAGAAACTATTTGGTAGCCATGCCATGCTTCATGAAATGATTAATTTGATTTTTACACCTACATACGCACTTTCACAAATATTAAACGTCTAGTACTTTTGGAGATTCTTTTGATGAATGTTGGAAAGTGAATGTAGGATGAATAAAAACTTAATTATCTAAGGGATATGATGTGTATTGCCATAAATAAAAATTGAGCACAAAAAAATTGTAAATAAAAAATATATACATGAACTTTGCTCCGTATGTAAAATGGATACAATTCATGGCAAATACACTACCCACGAGTATCCAACATATGCTTTATGGGTGATCTTTAGCGTTGATGTATTCTACTCGTCAAGAAATACCAACCCCACATCTAACAGTCCTTATAGGCCATGTTTAGGGGTTTGGTACCTTGAACTCATTTTTAATGAGGTGGGAAAAATCAATCCTAGTGAAATTCATGTTAATTGGAAAATGTGGAGTGTTTTGGTTGATGTTCTAAATTGAATCTCCCTTTGTACTTCAATGTTTATATTGTCACACTTACACATTGGTGGTGAAGTCTAAATTATGATTTTCTTTGAACTTGAATTGTCTACTTTGTAGAAAATACATGCAAGTGCTAGCTACACTCAATAATACTTTATCTTTTGCATGTGATATTTGATGACTTCATTAATTCACTTTTGATGATAACAAAGGGGGAGAAAGAAAAAGCTTTGGTATTGTTGAAGGGGGAGCTTGATTGTTCAAGGGGGAATTTGGTAGAAGCTTGAAAATACATGCTTGAAAGTACATGAAAGAGGGGGAGCATGCCTATCTACTTGCTACATTTATTATGCATGTTCGTAATGCTTGTTCCCTACGCCCGTCCATTCCTTGAAAGCTTGATCGACGACCAGCTTCGAACCTTGCTTCAGGGAAAGAGTTATATTGCATTTACATCCTCCATCACACTTCAAACTCACGCATGTATTTGCTCAAATCTTTTATGGGTTTGTCATCATCAAAAGGGTGAGATTGTTGGAAGCAACGATCTAAGATCTTTAGTTTGGTGATGACAAACATGTGTTTCTGTTTAACGTGTGTGCTAAGTGTGTTTCAATGATGGCAAGGACGAAAATACCCAAACGATGACTACGTCAATGAGATGGAGGAATTGCTACTCATATAGCTAATTGGAAGAGAATGGGAGTGTTGTTTACATTGCAATTGGAATGAGTAAAAGATGGAGAGATGGATTCAAATCAATGGTGGGATTTGATTAAATCAATTATCAAAGATATGCTTCCCAAATCCTATTCAAATATTTTTGACTTGCAAATCAAATCCCAAGTTGGTTGACCTAACCCAATCCCTAGTCAAATACAAATTTCCAACCAATACCCAAACTCCTAATTGATTTGATCTCATCCCTTACCGAAATTAAAAGCCCCTTGCTCCTATATATATTTTATCACCAAACTAGGGTTCGCGTGCGGCCACACAAAACAAATTTGCAAAAGCTTGCGGCAACAAAAAAAGGGGTCGGCCAATATAAGAAATCCTTCTAAGGCAAAGTCACGCAAAAGTCCTATTGGCTATCTTCATCTTCTTGCCGTATTTCATCTTTTTGATGTATGCAAAGCTTGCCGCAAAGTCACACAATCCTTGGCTCAGGTAAGGTCAAATAAAGTCTCGAGTTGTTGTTTTTGTGCAGGCACAAAACAAAAAGTATCCAGCCGCACACTTCAAGGGACTATTCTCCAAGCACCTATCTTACCAAAGGAACCGAAGTTTGTGTATACATCAAACTCTAAAAAGAAAGACAGCTCGCTGCCAAGGTGCTGTCGAGTTCGAAGCTCGCCATCGGAGTTCTCCCATCATAGAGGACACCCTCCACCATCGATTCGTTGCCGTAGAGCGCCATCAAGTGAACACAAAATCCCGCACGACAAAGAGGAGCATGAGTCGGAGAAGTGCTTGCATGGAGTAGCTGACGTGGAGAGTCACCGTCGGAGCTGAAGATCGACGCCGTCAAATTCTTGCCGTCGAAGAAGCCCACAGTCAAGTTGTAATCGTGAAGAAGCCACTGGAGACCACTGTCGGGAAGTTACCGTTGCACGAAGCCCTCGTCTCCGATGCCGTGGAGAAGATCTCGCTGCACGAACGCCTGCCGTCGTCGAAGATCAATGCTGCACGAACCCCTGCCTCCTTCGAAGATCAAAGATGCACTCGACGTCGCTCATCGGAGAAACTCGAAGACCACGTCGTCAAAGTGCCGCTGTCGAGTTTTTCATCGCCGTACCGCTGCACGTCAAAGAGGAGTTCACCGCCAAAGTCGAAGCCGTGCACTGCCATCCTTGCTTGCGTGATCAGTTGCACGTCGCAGCTGTCGTCGAAGTCGCGGTGACATCGGAGTTGAAGAGGAGTCGGAAGGCGAAGCTTATTTACGCATTGCGTGCTGACGTGGAGACCCCCAAGCAAACGAAATCAAAAGCAAAGAGCTGCTGACATGGAAAGCTATTTTAAAGGGGATTGCTATACGCACAGACCAAATTAATTTTGGATTGAACTGAATTTCTATGCGCACAGACCAGATTGCAATCAAGCCATATTGTGAGATCCAGGAGTCGGATTGAGACACCGTTTACGTCAGACTAGAGCTGACGACATGCTGATTGATAAAGACGACTACACGGACACGAACTGAGTATTTCTAAACCCTTTACTATTTATATTCGTGTATTAGTGTAACGATCTCTGTAGGAGAAACTTTTACCAATATTTGTGACTATTTTGGACTTTGTGGTTGGGGCTAAATGAGAGAGTCTTGACGTGTTGGTGCAGTCAAGATATACATTTACTAGGTTGATAGGGTTATGTACTTTGTTGAGTGTGGTACAGTCTAGGTGGGGAGTTGGAGCTAGGACCCCATTGTAGATGTACAGAAGGAACATATTAATGCTAGTATTTGCTTGGGGCTGGACGTAGGTCGTTAATGCGATTGAACCAAGGTAAATCTATGCATACTCTGTTATTGTCTCTTATTTACTCTGCTTTTAGTTTTAACTGCGTGTGATTTCTCGTGGGTTGCGCGAGAATTTTTTATTAGCATATTCACCCCCTCTAGGCTAGGATCCATATCTAACAACATGACCATTATAGCGGCACTCACCCAGGCGGTCAGGAATAATCACTTGAGGAGAACTCTTCACCAGTTCCCCCTAATACCGTGGCGGAAATGCTTAATATCACTGATCGGTTCACTTCCTCCGAGGAAGCAGAAGAGCCGGACGGAGCCAATGTAAAGGGCACTCCCTCTCGTCGCAGAGACACGAGGCGAGAGAAATCAAACTTGGGAACCCCCTGCCGGGAGTCCCGAGACATGAGGCCCAGGGAGAGGATCCCCAGAAGCAAGGAGCGTACAAACTACCCTAAGATGGTTGTCCCTAAGGCTGAAGTCCTCGCCTACGCCCCGAAAGAAGAGCTGATACAGGATGCTACAAAGAAGGGCAAATACGAGAAGAGGGACGACCTCAAATTCTGTAAATACCACAATGACTATGGGCACGACACAAACGACTATTGGACCCTCAAGAAGAAGATCGACGCCCTAGTCAAACGGGGACACCTTAAAGGCCTGTCCAGTGATCCATCCAACAAAGAAGGGTCCTCGAAACAGAAGGGCAAGATGACGGGATCGCCCGTCACTAAGGTGGTCGACTGAAAATTCGTCTAAACAACCCCAGGCGAATAACACGGCGATGAATGGCAAACGGCTCCGACGTCGATCGGAAAATACATGTGCGCCTTTTTTCATTTCTTATTTTCGCTAATAAAGCATGTTTTCTTTACAAAGCTTTGCATCTCCGAACCTTCATAAAGTTTGGAGAAATCGCCCAACTAAGAAACTCCTCTTCAGGGATTGGGAAAACTAAACTTACGTAAACGGTCGTCAACCGTAAGTCGAAGAGGCCCCACCTATTCGCCACTGAACGACCTTCGTAAATGATCGTCTACTGTAAGTCGAAGGGGCCACCCCCTCACCACTAAACGACATTCCTAAACGGTCGTCAGTCGTAAGATGAAGGGGACACCCTTTCGCCACTGAATGACCCTCATAAATGGTCGTCAACTGTAAGTTGAAGGAGCCACCCCTTCACCATTGAACGACCCTCGTAAACGGTCGTCAGCTGTAAGTTGAAGGGGCCCCCTTCGCCATTGAATGACCCTCGTAAATGGTCGTCAGCCGTAATTCGAGGGGGGGCCCCACCCCTTCGCCACTGAACGACATTCGTAAGTGATTGTCGGTCGTAAGTCGAAGGGACCACACCCTCACCACTGAACGACATTCGTAAATGATCGTCAGCTGTAAGTTAAAGGGGCCACAACCTTACCACTGAACGACATTCGCAAACGGTCGCCATCTGTAAGTTGAGGGGGACACCCCTTTGCCACTAAAAGATCCTCACAAACGGTCATCAGCTGTAAGTCGAGGGGGAAACCCCTTCGCCGCTGACCAACCCTCACAAACGGTCGTCAGCAGTAAGTCGAAGGGGATACCCTTTTGCCACTAAACGACCCTCACAAACGGTCATCAGCCGTAAGTCGAAGGGGACCCCCTTCGCCACTGAACGACCCTCGTAAACGGTCGTCATCCGTAAGTCGAAGGGGCCACCCCTTCGCCACTGAACGACCCTCGTAAACGGTCGTCAGCCGTAAGTCGAAGGGGCCACCCTTTTGCCATTGAACGACCCTCATAACTGGTCGTCAGCTGTAATTCGAAGGGCCCCCTTGCCACTGAACGACTTGGGTCCCCAAATCGTTAGACTGGGAGTCAAGAGGGCCTCACCCCCTCCACAAAACATGGCAGACAAATTCTAAGTCTGGTTCGATGGCCTACCCTCGAAGCAGCGTCTAACCCATCGAAAAGGGCCACTGATCACTCCTTATTTTACACCTTTTTTCCGCATGTTTGCATGCCATTTAGATCGCCCAAATCATGTTTTTCACGATATATCGACGATATTGCGATGCTTTTCACGATTTGTTGTTTTTGTCGCATTTCAGGTGATTTGGCGCGATTAGGAGTGATCTCGAGAAGCGCTTACTCTAGACGGTCACCGACGACCTCCCCGAGGGGTATTTTGCTGTTGGAGAGGAGCGGAAGAAGAATGGACGTCACAGGAGCGACGATGA
Organism: Scilla litardierei; assembly: GCA_030789695.1. Classification (NCBI taxonomy): domain Eukaryota; kingdom Viridiplantae; phylum Streptophyta; class Magnoliopsida; order Asparagales; family Asparagaceae; genus Scilla; species Scilla litardierei. The sequence continues at coordinate 42,416,155 of CM061134.1, forward strand.
GGCCAAAATAAGCAGAATGGGCATCTTTTGTGTTCCACTCGGCCGAGTGGAGGAGCCACTCGGCCGACCAGCGAGACACTGCTCGGCCGACCCGTTCAGACACGGTTTCCATGTGTACTCGGCCGAGCGACGGAGACTACATCGGCCGAGTGACGATACCACGTCCGCCCGAGTGGCGCCCAGACGAAGCCCCTCCAAAATATCGAAGTTTCTGTTTTTCGGCCACCTGAGCTTCAGAAGACCCACTCGGCCGAGTGGTAAACCACGTCCGCCCGATTGCAGTGAAGCCATCGGCCGAGTGACGTCAACTCACTCGGCCGAGCCGCCCCCGAACTGAAGACCCATGAAGCCCCCGACTTACTGGAAAATGACAGGGTTTTCACTCGGCCGAGCGACTTTTGTCACTCGGCCGAGTGCGATGCGCTGCCTGTAGCGAAATTTGCGGAAAACAGGCTGTGCAGGGGCGTTTTGGTCAGGATTTTTGGACGATTTTGAGGGCTATTTAAGCCCTGCTTTTACCCTAGTTTTGGGGGCCATCTCTTAGATTTTTTGCAGCTTTTTGAGACTACTTTTTGGTTTTATTATTTGTGATTGGAGAAGAGGAAAAACTTGGATTTTTGTTGGATTAATTGAAGAAATACATTGGTTTGCATCTCTCTTCCCCAAAAACTCTATTTTTATTGTTTATATCATTGTTGTGATGAATTCCATTGCCTATTTCATTGATTATTTTTGTGCTATTGCTATGATTTGTGAGTAGTCTCCACGTCTTGGGGCGTGGGGATGAACCCTACAAGCCCTATTTCCTATTTGTGTTGAATTGGTAGAAATTGAGCTAGAATAGCTATTAGGGATTAGATTGGGATCAATTTACTACGGATAGCTAGGTATTCATATCAATTGGGATTTGCAAGAGATTGGATCCCAATTTGATAGGAAGCCCTAGAAATCCGAATTGGGTTGGAGTCGGATTTTCGAAGTATCGGTTTGCAAGAGATTGGACCGATACTAGGATCTCCGGTTGCAATTCCGTGCCGATACCCGTTTGCAAGAGATTGGACGGGTAGGAACTATCCTAATTTAGATTGTGGACCGAGTTTGCAAGAGATTGGGCTCGGTGCACGATTGAACGATGATGTTGATCCTAATGCTAGCTTTCCTAGGCTAGGGTTTGCAAGAGATTGGACCCGACCCTAGGATAGCTATAGACCGGCAACAGCGCGAGAGCGTGAGCTTGGTTCTACATTCAGTTGCAACTAGTTCATCCAAATTCTCATTCTAGCAATTTTGATACCGACGAACCACATTTATGAAATACGGTGAGTAGCGGGAATTCCCCATTCCCTAGACGTTCTTTATTTGATTTGATATCTCGCACATTTGTCTGACGATTGTGACAGGATCGCCCAAGGCAATTCTCTCTATTCTTAAATAGCCAGGTTGATTAGGAGCAAGCACGGTCATTCGTCCTCCCTGTGTTCGATACCCGCTCGCCGCTATACCGTGCGCTTGCGGTAAAACTACGACCGTCGCTTCGGGTGTGTACGCCTGGGCGCGATCAAGTTTTTGGCGCCGTTGCCGGGGAGGCGATTGCGTTTGATTCTTTTTCACCCTAGCTATTCTTTTTCTTTTTATTATTATCATTATTTTTATTTCTTATTTCTTGCCTAACCCTTCCACGGTACTAATCATTTCTTTGAAACTCTGTTTCCCCTGTGCATGAACACGAGATCTACGGCGGACCTAGAAGACTTATTATTTGATCCCGAGATCGAACGTACCGCGCGGAGACTTAGAGCGGAAAAGAGACAAGATCCGGAAGGGAGGTATATGACCAACCCGGAAACTCCTGAAGAATTGGCGGCAAGGATGGCAAGGATAATCTCTATTCGAGATAGGCTTCGGCCTAGGACTTCTTCTACCACCTCATCCATTGCCATGCCGGGGTTGGCGGCTGACAAGAACTTCGAGCTAAAGACTGGATTGGTGGTTTTGATGCAACAAGACCCATTTCATGGGAACGCACATGAGAACCCCCACTACCACATCCAACTATTCTTGTCGAAGTGCGCCACATTCCAGATGCCGGGGGTCTCCAACGATGCTATCAGACTGCGTCTCTTCCCCTTTACGCTAAAGGACAAGGCACTCTATTGGTTGAGGACACAAGCTGAGGGTGTCTTCACCACTTGGGATGAGCTGGCGAGTGCATTTATTGACAAATTTTATCCGCCATCCAAGACGGTGAAGATCCGGAGCGCTCTCATGTCCTTCAAGCAAGGACCACAGGAGACGCTCTATGAAGCATGGGAGCGTTTTAAAGATTTGCAGCATCAATGCCCGCACCACAGTATAGAGGATTGGGAGCTAGTTCATAGCTTCTACAACGGTCTCCAACCGGGGACCAAACAAATTATTGATGCCGCGGCGAATGGTGCAATCTTATCAAAGACTCCCGAGGAAGCTACGGCCCTAATTGAGGAGATGGCCTCAAATAACCAACAATGGGGCGATGAGCGAGGACACTCCACATCCTCCTTAAAGCCAACTAGCATCTACGAGGCGAAGGCCGTAGCGGAGCTCACGAGCAAATTCGATTCTCTCCACAAGGTGGTGGAGAGATTGGAGAAATTTATCACGGAGCCCCAAGGAAGTCCATCCACCTCCGCACCGACCAACCAAATGTGTGATTGGCAAGACCAATCTCAAGTCATGTACTCGGGAGGAGAGCACGGAGAAGGATCCTTGGAGCAAGTACAATATGTTGCGGGGAACCAAGGGTATTGGTCCAATCCGGCCGCAAGAAATCATCCGGGATTCTCCTACGCCAACAATGAAGGAGCCTTGAACCCGCCACAACCACCGCCTCAACAAGCTCGACCACCACCACCCCAACAACAAAACTATCCACCGAGGGGGCCTACTCAACAAAACTTTCAACCGAAGCAACAAGTTCCACCATATAGGCCTCCCGGATACAACCAAGGGTGGAGGAATCAAAATAAAAACCCTCCACAAGCTCCACAACGATCCGACTTCGAAACTAGAGTGGAGGCGTTCATGGTCGAGCAAAATAAGGTGAATGCTTCTTTGAAGGCGGGGCAAGAATCTCTTAATACCGTAGTGGCTCAAATATCGGAGCAATTAGCGTTGCTCAATCGGAACACTCAACGATTGCCAGCGCAACCGGAGCAAAACCCACGGGGCAACACCGGCCACATCAACGCCGTAGTTGCCGTCACTACTAGAGGCGGGAAAGACACCACCCCCGCTATGATTCTTACCGAGGAGGCCGTGGAGGAAAGCTTGGAGCCGGTTGAGCCGGTAGTTGAGGTTGATAAGGAGAAGGAGCCACATGACAAGGAGAAATCTAGAGCGGAAAAGTTGATTGAGGAAAGGCGCTTCATGCCACCGGTCCCATTCCCCCAAAGACTAGCGAAAGCGAAAATGGAGAAAAGGCTAGCGAAATTCCTCGAGTATCTAAGAGAAGTTAGCCTCAATATTCCCTTCCTCGACGCCATCGTGGAGATCCCCACGTATGCTAAATTCTTGAAGTACTTGATTTCGGGGAGGAAAAGGAAGGAGAAGATCATGCTAGCCGAGGAGGGCTCTTGGTTCACCAAGAGAGAGAAGGAGCCGGCAAAATTTAAAGATCCGGGGAGTTTTCAGATTCCTTGCACCTTGGGCGGCGTGCCTCTTCAAAAGGCGTTGGTCGATCTTGGGGCTAGTGTGAGTCTCATGCCCCTCTCCATGTTCTTAAAGCTTAACACCGGGACAAAGTTGAAACCCACCGACATGCGCATTCAATTAGCCGATGGACGGATAACAAGGCCGGTGGGGATTGCCGAAGACATCCCACTTCAAGTCCCGGGTGGAATATGCTTGCCATGTGACTTCTTCATCATGGACGTTAAGGAGGAGGGAGACACCTCATTGATACTTGGACGCCCATTCCTCGCCACCGCCGGAGTCATCGTCGACGTGCGCGAAGGTACACTCACTTTAAACGTCGGCAACATCGAGGTGGAGCTCCACATTCCTAAGGCAATGAAGCACATGCCTTACCACGAGGAGCTTGATTACATGGACCTCCTTGATGAGGTGATAGAGGAGGCGATTCCTCACTCAATCGGCGCTCTTTTTGATGAAGAATTTGAAGAAGGCCCGGATTTAGGCCGAGATGAAGAGAATAAAGATGATTCCCCCGACTTCTCCGCTGATGAAGATGAAGGCGACGCTGATGTCGCAAGGATTCGAGAGCTCTGCAAGCGCTCGAAATTAAAGTCTCCAAAGAAAGCTCCGCCGGTACGGAAATCGGCATCGCCGGTTAAGCCGTTGACCGGGGCAAATGCTAGCTTGGGGGAGCCTCCCCCCAACACCATTCGAGATAGGAGACCTCCGAGGGAGAACGCTACGCCGCCACGTCCAAATCCAAGCGCGCTCCCCGGGAAGTTTTAAGGGTGCATCTCATATGCACCAAACATCCCGCATTGATTGAAAATTATAGGGGGTCGAGCTCACGACCTAAAACGAGCGCTTGTCGGGAGGCAACCCGACGGTTTTTGCTTTATTTTTACTTTTTCTTTATTTTCGTTTTAGAAATTTTTAGTGTTTTGAGTCATTCGACCAAAAATTTCGTGATAACTGGTCCTATTTTTCTTGACAGGAGAGGAGATAGGTAGATCCATCATGAGGAGGATGAACGAGACGACGAGGAGCGCCCCAAGAAGGCGCTCGACGCTTAGGAGGAGGATGAAATCGACTGGAGGAAGAAAGACGGAGTTTAGAGCCCAAACGAAGACAAACATCAGAACACAAGGCTCACTCGGCCGAGTATACTAGTCACTCGGCCGAGTACACAAGTTCGTCCGGCCGAGCCGCTCACGAACGAGGGAAGTCTGCTGAACCCAACTCTCTGTTTATTTTCTTGATTTCGATATAACTGCTACTCGGCCGAGTACATTTGTTCACTCGGCCGAGTAAAACGGATACTCTCCTAGGGCGAGTCATGCCGAGTAGCTTGAGTCACTCGGCCGAATGGACTTACGTCACTCGGCCGAGGCTGGCAAAGCCACTCGGCCGAAGCGATATCGGGGAGAAAATTTTTATTGCCTCGCTCGGCCGAGTGAGCACGTCACTCGGCCGAGTCGTAACCTTTTTTATATATAAGTGGCGAGGGGGCGCGGATTTCGAAATCGCAAATCCCAAATCCGCCCGCGCCCCCTCAGCTCCCCTCGCCCGATCTCGCTTCACCCAGCCGCCACTCGCCCGGACGACCTCGCCCCGCCGCCGATCGCCCCGCCACCGCCGGCCGAGCACGCGCCGGTGCCTCGCCCGAGTCGCCGCCGGCGGCAAGCCGTCCGACCACCTCCGGTACCCCTATTTCGACTATTTTCTCCTCTTCTCGTGTGTTTCTTGAGGATCCATGTGCTAAACGCCCCCTAACCCAAATCAATTCCCATATCTATCTGTTATACCCCTATTGCTCCATACATTTTGATTATTATTCGATGATATCGCTTTTTAATGCGCAGGTTGCTTTTTGGAGCTTAGGGGAGCCTAGGTGAGCTTCTACGGGCTGTTTTGGACTTCGTGGAGGCGCGGACTTCGCACGCTTCTACCGCTTAGCACTCGCGGCGTGTCTGGGTATACTCTTTCCATTCTTTTTACACGCACCGCACTTTTCACGATTTTTCGGCGAGCGCTCGGGGCCGATATGCCGCCCCGGACACGGCCGCGGACGAGGAGACCTTCCGCTAAGCGGAAGAGGTCGGATGACGCCGGCCCCGCCCACGAGGCGGAAGAGTCTCCTTCTCCTCCTTCCCCCACACACGCCATCCACCCAGCACAGCCTGCAGTCCCCGCACACCCCGCACAGCCTGCAGTGCACCCACAGCCCGCACAGCCTCTCCCTGCCGATCCACAGCCACCACCACCGGCTCCACTGGTCGGGCCGCTCGGGATTACGTTCCGAGACGACGCACACCGCGCCGTCTTCGACCGTATCTCCCAGCGCTCGATCGTACCCTCCAGGTTTGCACACCTCGCTGACCTTGGACGCCTGGGGGTACTTGAGGGGATACTCACGTTGTACGACAACGTGGGTTGGCGAGATTTTCTGCAGGTGTCGGTGGATACTTTTACCCGCCCGACACTTGAGGTTTTGAGTTCGATCGCCCGGACCGATGAGGGATGCTCATTCCGGTTCATGGATCGAGAGTGCCAGGTCACTCTCGATATGATGAGAGCGTTTTTCTCTTGGCCCGTCGTCCCCGGAGCCGATCGCGGTTACGGCCCCACACATATCCCTCCACCCTCTTTCGACGCCGGTGCCTTCTGGGCACGTATCACGGGTCTCCACGCCGCCTTTGACCCTAGTAGGGCCAAGGCCTCGGCCATCGTACATCCCTGCCTTCGCATTGCTCAGCGCCTTATGGCGACGACATTTTTGGCCAGATATGAGCCGGGCACGATGTCTACGCCAGAGCTTTACATGCTCTACGCGATGACACGTCCCAGAGCTCTATCTAGGGATGGAGATGAGCTTGTCCCCGCCGTCGTGATCGATATCGCGGCATGGTACTTAGACCGCATCATTGTATCGGTGGGCGCTCGCTCACCGATATGCTGCGGCGGCCTGATTACCTTGCTGGCTCTTATGACCGGTGAGGACTTCCCCGACGACTTGCAACGCGTCCCGGGCCCCACCACTTTGTCGATAGATGTTATGGCCCGGATGAAGATGCTTCGCCCGCATGGTGAGCGTCACTGGGTCTGGTTGCACGGCCCTTTCGGTGCCGACTACATGATTCTCCCGAGCCCAGCTCGGACCCAGATTGCACCGGCCCACGTTGACTGGCTCCCTGCGATGGATGTCCTCATCCCCGCTGCGTACTTGCTCGAGGCCGAGGAGGCCGAGCAGGCCCCCATTCCCCCTGTAGACCCTGCTGCACACCCTGCCGAGCCTGCTGCCGAGCCCGTTGACCCTGTGGCCCCTCAGCCCATACCAGATGTTTCCGCTGCTCCTGACACCGCTGTCGGTGTCGAGAGCACCGTAGCTGAGCCCACCCCCACCACTTCCGAGGCTGTCACCACCACTCCCACCCCCACCACTTCCGAGGCTGTCACCACCACTCCCACCCCCACCTCCGGCCCTCTGTCCGTCGAGCCTCTTTGCTCCGCCCTCCCCGAGCGCCCGCAGACCTTTGTTGAGAGTGGAGAGCCCTCGTTTGCCGCGGTCGTGGAGACCATGGCTAGCATGATCTCCGCTGGGGTTGCGCCTTTCGGTCCACACACTTCCACCCCAGCGGTAGTTACCTCTGTCTCCACCCCTGCCGTATTCTCTGAGAGCGTCATGGCGTTTGTCCACACTTCTGTGCCACTGACCTCTCTAGCTGCCTCGCAGCCGCTTCTGTACTCTTCTTTCGCTGCCGCCGCCTCCACTTCTCACCGCCCGCCCCGGCCTCACACTGAGGCCAGGCCCACTTTTGCAGGCGCGGCACCTTTTGTCCCCTTCCCTGCTGAGCCCGTTACATACTCCACTCGCGTACGCCAGCCTCGCCCTGCGCAGCCCCGACCGGTGCGTCCCTCTGCACCACCCCCGCCCGACACTGTACTGCAGAGCATACGTGCTCTTGAGTTGGCGGTGAGTGGTCTTAGAGGAGACCTTAGGACCCTGTCCTCCACCGTCTCTGCGATGGCTGGACGCTTCGAGCCGATCCCCCAGATCCACTACTGCCTTACACAGGTTCTGGAGCGTCTCCCACGCGTACCCCCACCTACCCAACAGGTTCCCACACACACTTCCACACACACTAGACCTGCTTCCACTTCCACGCCCACCCCCGCTCAGCAGCCTGTCCAGCCTGCACCACCCTCACAACCTCCGCCTCAGGACGGAGACGGCGCGGCACCGCCTTCTTAGGCACTCTTGATGCCTTGATCCATTCCTGCCGTTGTGCTGCCCGTCTCTGCTGGGTCCTGATGCACTTTTGTCCACCCCCCTCCCCTCACTTATTTTGGGATTATATTTTTGATCATATCTATTTGTGCATATCATATCATATCTACTTGGGATTCTCATTTTGATCACACCTATATATATCTTTTTTGGGAGAGAGGGAGAGTTTTTGGTGCCGCATTTATTTTCGTATCACTCCTATCTGTGCATGCATCATTTCCGCATCATATTTTCATTTATTTATTTTTCCTTTTATTATCTATTTTCTTCCCATCATGCATGCATCCTCACTTGCCCCTCACATTACTTGTCTCTCTGTGTGCCACACTTTGCACATTGCGGACACTGTGCCGTTTAGCTTGGGGGAGTGAGTTCTCACGTTCTTTTTCGATTTGCCACCTTCATTTTCAGTTTTTCACACCGTTTTTCACTTTTTGCACTCATTTTTCATTATTTTTCTTTTATTTTGCCATGCATCACGTTTTTCTTATTTCCCTGTGTGCCGCATTGCATAGTTCTATTTTCCTTTTATCTTTACTTCTTTCTTTTTCATCTCATGCTAGAGATGAATTTTCTGTGATGATGTCTACGTGGAGTTAGCTTATTCTATATGCATGCTATATTTGTCATGTCTTAGATTTCATTTCCGATATCATATGCTATGACTTGCTTTGCATTTAGGAGTAGTAACCCACACTTTTTCCACATGAAAATGGATGAACTTTTATTATTAGCTAAGCCTGAATATTCATATGTATGCTATCACAGAAAACACACCAAGATTCACGCATTGAATGCCTATATCTGGAGTACTGATTTCTTTTCCTTTATCACTTCTATATGCATGAATTGTACACTTCACTTCAGGATGATTGAATGATGATTAGCTATGATATATCTGGATTAGTTAGCTTTTTTTGTGATCAAAACTGAGTAAATTAGATTACCCTGCTGAAGTTGTCGTGCATGTCTTATAGAGTGAGCCGAGAGTTATATATATTTCTTTCTCCACAAATCTTGAACATCATTTCTCTACTTTTAAAAATCATTGGTGAATCTCCCCTTAGTGATTCTATTTTATGGCATTTCCCCCGCTATTAATTCCTAGCTCCAAATCTCTTATTCTTAAAAAAAATATAATAAAAGAGAGAAGAACATTCTTGTATATCATTATCTCTCTTTGAGTTGGGATCATTGTATATATGCTATTATAAAAAAAAAGAAAAAAAAAGAGGAAAAATCCTCAATAAAAGATCCCATCTCACTTTCTTTCTTTCTTCTTTCTCTTCTTTGCCTTTGGAGCTATATAAAAATGGGGATGTAAATATTTTTGTGCCACCACGCTTATAGATAAGCTTGGGGGAGGGGATCCATTGATGTGTGCGAGAGCGACTACTTGACATTGCACGACAACCTAGGCTAAGTAATATTCTATACTCGGTGAGATTGTTTCTAGCTTTACGAAATCCAGAAATCTAAGCCTAGCGTTCATTTCATGAAATCCATACTTTTCTATTCTCTCTATTCTATGGTGTGATACTCTTATACTCCAGATAGAAAGCGTTCAATTGAAAAGTGTGTGATCTGAGATTTGTATACCGCTTTAGATGATTCAGGCGATGTTAATTTTAAAATTATTCCGTTTTTCATGATTATACCATTGTTCGTGGGTTTTCTATTTTCTACTTGCACTATTATACTATGATATCAAAATGAGATTCTTTGACATGTATTTCTCACTCGGTGCATGCTATAAGAGTAAGTGAAACCCACGTCCTGAGAAAATGATCTAGCATCCTACCTCTTCGCTTCTTTCTTTCTTTCTTTATTTTCATTTGGTTTTCATTCTTCTTCGTTTTTCATTTTTTTCGTTTTTCGCCGTTTTCGTTTTCCGAATCCACCGGGTTCGCCTTTTACTTATCTTCCTCGAGGACGAGTAAGAGGCAAGCTTGGGGGATTTTGATCACTCCTTATTTTACACCTTTTTTCCGCATGTTTGCATGCCATTTAGATCGCCCAAATCATGTTTTTCACGATATATCGACGATATTGCGATGCTTTTCACGATTTGTTGTTTTTGTCGCATTTCAGGTGATTTGGCTCGATTAGGAGTGATCTCGAGAAGCTCTTACTCTAGACGGTCACCGACGACCTCCCCGAGGGGTATTTTGCTGTTGGAGAGGAGCGGAAGAAGAATGGACGTCACAGGAGCGACGAGGAGGCCAAAATAAGCAGAATGGGCATCTTTTGTGTTCCACTCGGCCGAGTGGAGGAGCCACTCGGCCGACCAGCGAGACACTGCTCGGCCGACCCGTTCAGACACGGTTTCCATGTGTACTCGGCCGAGCAACGGAGACTACATCGGCCGAGTGACGATACCACGTCCGCCCGAGTGGCGCCCAGACGAAGCCCCTCCAAAATATCGAAGTTTCTGTTTTTCGGCCACCTGAGCTTCAGAAGACCCACTCGGCCGAGTGGTAAACCACGTCCGCCCGATTGCAGTGAAGCCATCGGCCGAGTGACGTCAACTCACTCGGCCGAGCCGCCCCCGAACTGAAGACCCCTGAAGCCCCCGACTTACTGGAAAATGACAGGGTTTTCACTCGGCCGAGCGACTTTTGTCACTCGGCCGAGTGCGATGCGCTGCCTGTAGCGAAATTTGCGGAAAACAGGCTGTGCAGGGGCGTTTTGGTCAGGATTTTTGGACGATTTTGAGGGCTATTTAAGCCCTGCTTTTACCCTAGTTTTGGGGGCCATCTCTTAGATTTTTTGCAGCTTTTTGAGACTACTTTTTGGTTTTATTATTTGTGATTGGAGAAGAGGAAAAACTTGGATTTTTGTTGGATTAATTGAAGAAATACATTGGTTTGCATCTCTCTTCCCCAAAAACTCTATTTTTATTGTTTATATCATTGTTGTGATGAATTCCATTGCCTATTTCATTGATTATTTTTGTGCTATTGCTATGATTTGTGAGTAGTCTCCACGTCTTGGGGCGTGGGGATGAACCCTACAAGCCCTATTTCCTATTTATGTTGAATTGGTAGAAATTGAGCTAGAATAGCTATTAGGGATTAGATTGGGATCAATTTACTACGGATAGCTAGGTATTCATATCAATTGGGATTTGCAAGAGATTGGATCCCAATTTGATAGGAAGCCCTAGAAATCCGAATTGGGTTGGAGTCGAATTTTCGAAGTATCGGTTTGCAAGAGATTGGACCGATACTAGGATCTCCGGTTGCAATTCCGTGCCGATAGCCGTTTGCAAGAGATTGGACGGGTAGGAACTATCCTAATTTAGATTGTGGACCGAGTTTGCAAGAGATTGGGCTCGGTGCACGATTGAACGATGATGTTGATCCTAATGCTAGCTTTCCTAGGCTAGGGTTTGCAAGAGATTGGACCCGACCCTAGGATAGCTATAGACCGGCAACAGCGCGAAAGCGTGAGCTTGGTTCTACATTCAGTTGCAACTAGTTCATCCAAATTCTCATTCTAGCAATTTTGATACCGACGAACCACATTTATGAAATACGGTGAGTAGCAGGAATTCCCCATTCCCTAGACGTTCTTTATTTGATTTGATATCTCGCACATTTGTCTGACGATTGTGACAGGATCGCCCAAGGCAATTCTCTCTATTCTTAAATAGCCAGGTTGATTAGGAGCAAGCACGGTCATTCGTCCTCCCTGTGTTCGATACCCGCTCGCCGCTATACCGTGCGCTTGCGGTAAAACTACGACCGTTGCTTCGGGTGTGTACGCCTGGGCGCGATCAGCCACCATGGGGCGTGAACAACAACAAACAAGGAGAGGCAACGACATACGAGAATACACAAGCTAATTCTCTTATCTCTCGTCATTACAAAATATTGTTATCATTCACACCACCCTCCTATACATTCAAAAAATTTCAGGTGGGCCAGATCTTACGACGGTCGCTCAGGCCCCTGGTCTCCCTCCAATACAGTCGTAAGCTCCGGCTCCTCCGTGGCAACTACTCCTGCTTCGTCACCAGCTATAGCGGTGGCCTTGTCCGTAGGAGCTACCTCATCCATGTCCTGGCTGGGTTCGACCTCATTATGGCTCGACTTATCCTCGTCGTGGTCTGAAAAAACCACCGATATTTTGTCGATCTTTGAGGAGAGGTCGGAAAATCGGTTCTTCATCTCCAACCGACACCGCTCGAAACCCAGCTCATATAGCACATCAAAGTCAGGAAACTTATCCGTGAAATCCCGGATCGCTCTCTCCGAAATGACGTCAGCTGCAACTCGCTCCTTCAGCAGATCATTCTCTGCCTTTTCTCTTAAGGCGATCTGTTCCGCCTCTCTCCTAGAGACTAGTTAAGCTCCCGCTGGAGCTTCTCAATGATCAACATCATCATCTCGAAGAGACGACAGACTTTCTTCAGCTCAGACTAGGACTTCTCCATCCTTGAGCTGACATCCTCTAAAGTGAGACCATAATCGGCCACCTCCGAAGCTCGGTGGCGCAACGCCGTGGTCGCCACAATAGCCTGCATACAACGATCGATGACCAGCCTGTACACAGATGATAACATCGATAGAAGTCCAGATAACAATTACCTGGATGCTGGCATGGACAGCTACTGATGCAAGTCGCTATAAGTCGACCCTGTCCACGACCGCCCTGTCCCATGGAAGGGTCGCATTCTCGGCAACGCGAGAAGCAGCCCCGCAATCGAGAAGGGCAAAATCCACAAGCCTCAAAGGGAATCTCATCCTGACAAGCTCCTCCTCGACACAGATGAAGGGGGCCCGAGAAGATCGACCCTTCAGCAACATAGGTCAGTACTCCACTGGGATGTCTTCGGGCAACCCTACGGAATAGACCCCCCAGGGCCAGGAGTCTTGGTGCGTACGAAGATCCGACGAAACCTGAGTCTCCATCGCACCTTCCTCATGGGGTGCATCACTCCCGATCGAGAGGTCTGTTCCGCGAATGTGTTCGACCCAGACGGCTCCTTGTCGCTGAGAATGAGAACCCACTATATTTTCGGGCCTCCCTCCTGTGCAACCACCTCGAATTCAGAGGAGGGGTCTTTCCTCTTTTTCTGCTGAGAGCGAGCCCCTGGGAAATCCCCTCGATAATCATGGGCCGATCCATGACTGGATGGGTTGAAGACCTCGATACGGTCGGGACCCAAGGTGACGAAATCCTCACCTCCGCCTCTCTGATGGAAGCCTCGACCGTGACCTTCAGTGCAGGATCTACCTGGTAATCCATGGTGATCATCCCTGCTAGAATAGCAAATAAGTTAGTCCGGGTGACGAAGGTCGAACAGTTAGCGAACACTGTCGAACCAACCTTTCGTCCACACGGTCCGACGCAACACTTTGTCCGAACAGAGCCACTCAACCGACTTCACCTCCACTGGCAGACCCTTCAGAGCGTTAGCAGCTTTCTTCTCCTCAACATCTAGCAGCTTATCCTCGGTAGGCCCCAAATCTGGGGTGCCCCAGCTAGTGCAGAAGCTCGCCTCTCCCTGGAAGACCACAAACACGAACTCGTCCTTCCACTTGGGGTTGGAGGTGGGGAGATTTTCTAGTAGCTTCCTCCCGTGACAAGCCATTATCGTGTACCACCCTGGGGTCTTAAGAGGAGGAATCCAAAAGAAATGGTTGAACAAACGCAGGGATGGATGGATTCCCATCGTCACACACAGAACTCCGAAGGACATCAACATGCCAACACTGTTCGGCATCAACTGGCAAAGGGAAATGTTCAAGGTACATCGGAAGTACCGTAGGAAAGCATGCATGGGAAATCGAAGGCCTCGTTCAAAAGTTTTGACGTAGACCGCACTTCTCGATCACCGGGACGATGAGCCCTCTCGTCCCTCCCGGGCAGTCTGATCTGATAATCAAGGCGAACATACTTCCTCTGAAGTGTGTCAATTTGGCTAGCCTTAACTATGGTCCTCAAATCCTCCAGCAAGCCTGGCTCCATGACCCCTTCCTGGTTCTTTTGGACGGCAGCAACCATATTCTTTCCGGAGTTAGATGAAAATGCCATTGCTTTCGAGAGAAGGAGAATCCAAATCGAGAGAATAAAGAAAGTATCATCGCACTCCTCCACTGGAACCTTCAAATATAGGCGAAGCGGTAACCGCGTGATGAAGCATGTGTCAAAGATCCCAGGACCAGGGCATCTTGGATTTCGAATCGACAAATCAGCCGAATCGACGAGGCGAGCGTTTTGGTGCCCAGAACTCGAGTGATATTTTCTCGACTGCCGCGTCCCATTAAACGTGATGTAACGTCACTTGACCTCAGCAGATGGATCCTTCAAGGTCATGCGATGGGGGCCATTGTTGAGTCATTGACCTGGCACTCGAGGAAACTCGGTCGAAGAATGGCCAAGGCCCACCAGGCCTACCAGAGAAGTCCAATATCGGACTTAGTCAAAGCCCAAATGGCCAGTCGACCGTTGGGTCTGTCTCGCGCGAATGTGGGATTAAATGTGGGCTTGAAAATCCTGGGGACGTGGGAAACGCTTACTCCCATTCACGACGGAAGATCGTGGCCCCAATATAGGCGACCGTTATCTTCCCAACGTCTCTAAGAGGACCCCCGAATCCCTATAAATAGGAGGATGGGTTCCATCTTAAAGATACGAGTGCTAATACATAGAACTATATCTTCTAATTTCTCCATTCCATATTTGAGCTTGCGTTGTTAGTCGAGGGACGAACCTCAGCGGGTTGATCTCTACTACACCAATCTCCTTCCCTCCCTTAAGTTCCTCACTAACTTAAGCATCGAAGGGGATACGGGTCGGAACCCAGATCCGACCCCCCCTAACCACTCTCTGTGGTTCAGACCGACGATCGCCATCCAACGCAAAGGTCGACATCAAGCTTTTCAACCTCGAACGACTGACCCAACGATCATTCGTAGGTCGATCAACGGTCGTACCATCGTCAACTACCAACTATCGACCCCGGTTCATCCTAACGAGGGTCCCACTTTGAAGGATGACTAGGCTCCAACATAGCGTTGCGAGTCTCCGCCAGCTGGACAACTGTGCTGGTCAATTTAGGCCTTAATAATGCCATATGATATAACCTCGCAGCAGCGCACGAGGTTCTTGCACGATATCCGAAGTTACTTTTGGGATGATCCGCTTCTCTACAGAACTTGCAATGATGGGATCATTAGGAGATGCATCCCAAAGAGTGAGGTGGCATCCATAATATCACATTTTCATAGCCTGCAATGCGGGGGATATACTAGCACGATGAAGACATCGACGAAAATCCTCCAATGTGGGTTCTATTGGCCCACACTATTCAAGGTTGTGAATATATTTATAAAGGAATGCAACAGATGTCAGAGGGTAGCCAACATCTCCAGGAGGAATGAGATATCACTGAACGATATCCTGGAAATTGAAGTGTTCGACGTTTAGGGGATAGACTTTATGGGACCGTTTCCGTCCAGTCAGGGAAACCAATATATTCTGGTTGCAATAGACTATGTCTATAAGTGGGTTGAAGCTATAGCCTCGCCGACTAGTGATGCTTGGGTGGTCTCTAAGTTTTTCAAGAAGAATATATTTCCCAGATTCGGGGTCTCGAGAGTTCTCATTAGTGACGGAGGGAAGCATTTCATCGAGAACAAATTTGAAGACCTTCTGAGGAAATACGGGATACGCCATCGGGTCGAACTTGCCTTCCATCCTCAGACAAGCGGTCAAGTGGAGATCTCCAACAGAGAGATAAATAATATCCTGGAGAAGACCGTGGCAAGTTCGAGGAAGGATTGGGCGCTGAAATTAGATGATGCCTTATGGGCTTATCGAAATGCATATAAAACCCTGATTGGAACTTCACCCAACCAACTAATCTATGGAAAATCGTGTCACCTCCCGGTAGAGCTGGAACACAAGGCTTATTGGGCCATCAAGAACCCAAACTTTGATAGCAAGACTGCACATGAGCACCAACTTAAACAATTGAATGAGTTAGATGAGTTTAGACTGGATGCCTATGAGAATTTTCGCATTTACAAAGAGAAGACAAAAAAGGTGGCATGACAAGCACATCATAGGGAGGGAGTTCAAGGAGGGTGACATAGTTCTCCTCTTCAACTCAAGACTACGACTTTTTCTAGGAAAGATACGATCGATGTGGTCTACCACGTTCAAGGTCGTTCGAGTTTTTCCTTACGGCTCCGTCGAAGTGATCAGAAATGGGGATTCGTTTAAAGTCAATGGACAGAGATTGAAGCACTATTTCACGGGAGACTCCATCGGAGAAGAGCTGGCCTTAATGTTGTGACCTCAAGAGGAACCCCGGATGACATCCCGGACTTCTCCACTCTTAAGCTGCCAAGAAGACATCGAAATAGGGAGTCGAGCTCACGACTTAAAATGAATGATTCTTGGTAGGCAACCCAAGGGGTTTTAATTTCATTTTTATATTTTGATCTAGATCTTATTTTTAGTTTAGGTTAGCTTAGATTTCCATTTTGAATAAGCCATTAAACCCCAAGAAATTGACTAAGTGTTTTAACATAGGAGAAAGAAGAAGGAAAGCTGGAAGACCAATCTAAACAGACGTGTGGTGCCAATCCACGCGGCCACGTGGAGGACTGAAGAAGAAGAAGAGGAAGTGGATTGCAGTAATGAGGAACAACGCGACCACATGGAGAAAGAACACGTGGCTGCATTGTTGGGGTAACTCTTTGAGCCTTGAACTTTCAATTCCACACGGCCACATCGCCAAATCGACGCAGTCACGTAACTTTCTGATAATTCAGCTCAATTTTCAACTTCTGCAGGATCCATGCGGCCCGTTACGAATCATTCGAAATGGCCACGTCAATCCTCATTTTTAAGCCAAACTACACGACCTTTAAACTATTTCAAAACATGCCACATAGGTCTCTATTTTTTGGCTCAAAACTTAGTCTTTTTCAGGGTCAACGCGACTGTGTCGAATCATTCGACGCGACCAAGTCAATCCCCATTTTTAAGCCCATTTACACAGCCGCATAAACTAAAATGATGCAACCGCATAAACTAAAATGACACGATCGCGTCAAGTCCAAATTTTAAGCCTCAATTTCCATTAATTCGACGCGGCCGTTTAAACTGCTTGACGTGGCCGCATCCCTCATTGTTTTTCTGAGCTAACTTTCCATGTTCTGAAGGAACAACGCGGCCGTTTCGTCGAAATCGAAGCGACCGCGTCGTCTGCTTATATATACCCCAATCCTTCAAAATGGCTGATTCGTTCGTTTTTCTTCCACCGGTTCGAATTCCTTTCGATTCTCCTCGACTCGAGCTCACTCCAACCCACTTCAAATCTTCTCCCCACTCTCGCAATCCACTCCCCAACCCCTCTCCATCACCAACCCCTCATCTGCCCCCATTCCTGATCGACCCTAACGGCTCGATTTCGGGGGTTTTACTACCCAACTTAGACGCGGACGGCACAAATGCACATGCTTGCTCAAGAACAACTTGGGGGCCTTCTCTCTAGGCATTGGGGAGATCGAGTTTAGCACAGAACTTCAGCGCTTGGTAACCTCTTTCCATAGCTCATATTATATTCGCATTTTCACTAAAATCACCCAATTTTTACGCGAGTCTGCACACATTTCACTCCACATTATTTGCATCACTCACTTCTTCACACGAGCCTTCCAGAGAGCACCGAAAGAAGTCCGTCACTATTGGCCCCACCCAGGATAAGGGCAAGCGTCGTAAAATCAAGAGTTTTCAAGAAGACGTTGCCCAAGCCCAAGCTACACTTGAGAGGGAAAATGCACCTCTCCCTCCCCTCAGGTTGACACACTAGGAATTGAGTTCGTTTACGAGAGTCAACGAACCAAATTCCTATCTCTCAACTCCAGACCTATCGTGCCTACCAAATTTTCGAGCGTCGCTGCTCTTTCTGTACAAGGTCTCCTAGACATTATCAGCACCCTCCTTTGGAACATAGGATGGGAGGAGTTCCTAGAATGTGAGGCTAGGACATATATGAGGCTCACACTAGAGTTCTTGTCCACTTTCAAGGCTAATCTGCATGGGTTTTCTTTCCGTATCATAAACAACGAATACGACATGACTAAAGATTCCATCAACCCCTTATTTAAGTGGCCTAGAGCACTTGAGCCTAAGGCACGCCACCACAACTATCCCTACCCTCCTGAGTATGAAGCCGACACCTTTTGGCTTAGGATTACTAGACGCACACCCTTCCCAAGACACGGGCGAAGGCCTCCAGCATCATCCACCCTGGCCTCCGTATCGTACACTGCATTATTACAAACACCCTTTTTTGTCGATACGAGACTGGCCAGGTCTATCAAGACGAGCTCTTTTTCTTGTGGTGTTCCACACAGCCTCCTATATTCCGTGAGGGCAAACCACGGTCCCTCAATTTATCCTGCACGCCAGATCTTGGCTCCACTACAGATTCCTCCACACCCTCACCAGCCCTAGCTCTCGTATCTGCTGTGGAGAGTTCATTACGGTCATCACCCAGCTTCCTCCTATTAGCTTCAAGATCCCGGACTCTATGACCCTCGTCCCAGGGCCCCACTTCTCTCGATCTCGTGGTGCTCACAAACATGCACATGATCAGAGCCTTCGAGTAAGATAGATATTTTTAGCTTTATGGGCCCGCTTCCACCCCCTACACGAGACTCCCCAATCCCACACTCTTTGGACCTGGCATTACCATGCGGTGGATCTTCCCCGCCGATCTCGATCTAGCTCAGGGAGTTCAGGCACCCCAACCTGACCCTGCTCAGCCCCAAGCCCAACTCCAGGATATCCAAGACCCAGCTGATCCTCTTACTTCCATATCTGCTAGCCTCACTGTCAGGCCCCACCTTTGTTAGTTTCATAGGAGATCCCTACACCACGTCGAGGGTAGCAGCAGCACTCCTCCCTGACCACTCTCACATCTCAAGCATATGGCTCGTTTAGATGAGGAGTTTAGGCAGTTCAGATCCACCATTGTCTCCACCCTGACTGAGCTCAGAGACACCCTCTCTAAGTTTGGGATTTGTTTGATGGCCTTGCTATATCTGTCGTGACTCTCCAGTCACAATTTGACCAGGTCTATCAGTATCACTACAGTTAGGGCCACTACCCTGCTGCTGCACCACACCGCATGCCCACTCGTATCCAACCTTGGCCATCCCACACATCTCAGCTCCCACAGGCCCTTCCACTTCCACCCCTCATATCTACACCACTGCACTACATATTTACATCCCATTCCAGCCATCTCAGGAGCCCATGGACATGTCCGTCGTCACACCTCGCAACATTCCCATTCCTTCCCCACCTCCATCCCCACAGCCCGAGGCTGTGACCACTCTACCACCCTCAACTCATCCTTACCCCGTGGCTTCACCCACTTCATCACCACACACCACTGAGGCCACTGACATCTGCACCTTTGGAGCACCACATTCTTCTGCTCCAGCCACGTATATTTCATCACCTACACATGTCTCCACATCTCCTCGCATATTTGCACCACCTGAGGATACCATTGTCATCGTCTCCTCATCCACTGAGGATTCATCCACGTCTCCACCTCTACCTCCACCTCCACCACTAAAGTCTGAGCTCATTCATTCCACCACATCCCCACCCCACATTGACACGATAGCTGAACCTTCAGCTGACCCATCAGCTTCACCCACTTCACCCACTCCACCCACCCAGACACCACCTGACAGTGGCCATGCATGATTGGAGCACTTTATTTTGCACTCCTCCATCACATAGCCCGTGTATATCACACATTCACATTTTTGGACATGCTTTCATCTATCTTAGGGGAAATGCACCTGGATCTCCTTCCCTTATTATTTCTTTATCCTCACGATATTTTCCATGTGTTTTCTTTGCGTTGAGGACACCGCTTGATTTAGCTTGGGAGAGGAGCACTTTTGCATTGATTTTCTATTTCCTTTTTGTTTTCTCCCTTATGTTCTTTTTTATCATTATTTTCCGTTTTCTATCTCGTTTTTTCTTTCTTATTTTTCCTTTTTCATTTCTTTTTAATATGCATCACGTTTATATTTCATATATGCATTCAAAAATCCAAAAAAAGAAAAAAAAATCAAAAACTCCAAAAATATCTTCATTCGCATCATGCATCTTGCATCTTCATGCATCCATTTGTATATATTCGCATTCGCTTTGAAAATTTTTCTAAATCGAGCTTTTATTCACGCAGAATCTCGAGTTGAAATTCATTTTTCGAACTATTATGCTTGATTTCCATGATGTTGACTTGAATGTATGAATATGACGTGACCCTAGCTTAAATCCCTAGTAATACCCTAGCTTTGGCCGTCCTCATAATCCCTAAGATGGGAGTACTATCCGACCTAGATTGATACCTAGGAATCTACTCTGTGCATGGACCGTAGAGCCGATAGTTGTGTATAATGGCTTATAATCCTCAAAACTTGGATAACCACACATCACATAGTACTAAAGATCGATTTTGCCTAAGTTTACCCATGCTTCCCAAAAAAGCAAAATAATAATAATAATAATAATAATAGAAAAAAGAAAAAATTTGTGATTAGAAAAAATATATGCACTGTTCCCCCAACGAAGCTGAGTAAGCGGATCCCCACGATAGAAACTGTCGGGGCCTCACGTCAAAAGGTCTAGCTTGGGAGAGTGCATACGAATAAGGATACTATTTGGTTTAAGTTAGTAGGTTCAAGGGGTCCTTCTTGGCCCGGTGCCCTAAGGCCGTCTAACCTGGGAGTCACCGACCCAACACTCATTGCACGACCAATCGTAGGTCCCAAAAAAGAAAAGAAAAATGTATAGAAAATATATATATATTTGTATATATATATACGTGATATATATATATAGGATTTAATGTAGAAAAACTGCCACCTGATCCAATGGATCATGTGGCAAGACACAAAAAAGGTGGAGAGTACAAGTCCCCACATGGGCTTGTACTCATTGGGGCCCACCCCTTTGTGTCTTGCACCAGATCCTTTGGATCAGGTGCCACCTGCTCTACATTAATCACACACACACACACACACACACACACACACACACACACACACACACACACATATACATACATACATACATACATATGAGGAAACGGGAAATAGGGTGTCACAGGAGAGAATCTCTCCTGTGTCGGTCAAAAAAACTCCAATCTCCACATGTTTTTGGAAGATCCGAGCTGTTCATCTCGATCTCCACCCTCTAAAACCCTTACCCACCAATTTTCAGCCCGATCCGAGGTGTTTTGCCCGTTCATCCACCCGACCCAAATTTAACGGTTTCGCATGAACATAACTTTTGCGTCGGGTGGATGAACGGGCAAAACACCTCGGATCGGGCTGAAAATTGGTGGGTAAGGGTTTTAGAGGGTGGAGATCGAGATGAACAGCTCGGATCTTCCAAAAAACATGTGGAGATTGGAGTTTTTTTGACCGACACAGGAGAGATTCTCTCCTGTGACACCCTATTTCCCGTTTCCTCATGAGGAAACGGGAAATAGGGTGTCACAGGAGAGAATCTCTCCTGTGTCGGTCAAAAAAACTCCAATCTCCACATGTTTTTTGGAAGATCCGAGCTGTTCATCTCGATCTCCACCCTCTAAAACCCTTACCCACCAATTTTCAGCCCGATCCGAGGTGTTTTGCCCGTTCATCCACCCGACCCAAATTTAACGGTTTCGCATGAACATAACTTTTGCGTCGGGTGGATGAACGGGCAAAACACATCGGATCGGGCTGAAAATTGGTGTGTAAGGGTTTTAGAGGGTGGAGATCGAGATGAACAACTCGGATCTTCCAAAAAACATGTGGAGATTGGAGTTTTTTGACCGACACAGGAGAGATTCTCTCCTGTGACACCCTATTTCCCGTTTCCTCATATGATACACACACACACACACACACACAGATATATATATATATAGGAAAATTTTCAAATGAGAACATTTCGCACCGTGTGAAAATGTTTTTATCTTTTTTTTTGAAATTTTTTTTTTCAAAAATTCTTTTTTCCACCCTCATTATATGTTGTTATACCCTCCTCAAAAAATAATGGTTGAGAAATAATGTCATTTGGCCTTCGATCAAGCCATTTCATCAAATTCGCACGTTTTGAGACCGTTAAATTTGTAACGGGTGGATGGGTGCTCTAATGCCCAACGGGTTCACCCATTATTTTCCCTGGGGTATATAATTGTATGGATTAAACATCAAAAAAAGAATTTTTGAAAAAAAAATTTCAAAAAAATGAAAAAAAGTTTTCGTACGGGTTTTTTCGCACCCGAAGATCACTCTATATGTGTGTGTGTGTGATATATATGTGTGTGTGTGTGATATATATATATATATATATATATATATATATATATATATATATATATATTGGAACGTTAAAATCTATATTAAGTAATGTACAGAATACAATGAGGAGCCCTGCGATGGAAGAGAGGGGAGAGGACACAAGCGTCGTCACCCTCTACTTTCAACGTCACTCCCACTAAAGCTCAACACCCAAGCCAAGATATCCAACATCATTGCAAGAAGAGGTAAAGTTCAGCCCCTTGCCTAGCCATTATCCAATATATCCCAATTATCCAGGGCATGTGCCGCATCCTCCTCAGGTTCTCCATGGTTCCGAAGAGCAATTCTAACATCAGCTGCAATGTCATCAAATAACAGAGTTTTTAACCTCTTTTTGTAGTTGAAGATGCGGTTATTCCGCTCTCGCCAAATATGCCATACCCCCGCCGCTAATGCAGTCTTAGCAAGCTGCCCAAGGACTCCCTTTTTCCCG
This sequence comes from Scilla litardierei, assembly GCA_030789695.1. Lineage (NCBI taxonomy): Eukaryota > Viridiplantae > Streptophyta > Magnoliopsida > Asparagales > Asparagaceae > Scilla > Scilla litardierei. The sequence continues at coordinate 42,438,953 of CM061134.1, forward strand.
AAATGAACAAGGAAATACCTCCCTACAGACTCCAATGAGTAGTCAGCAAGGCCGGTTTTCCCCAGCTTCAACATAAGCCTGCACAAAATATACTTGGAATACGGGCAGTCAAAGAATAAATGATTTATAGTTTCCAACCCATCCTCGCAAAAGACTCAGTGTGTTGGCGTATTAATACCCAAGGTGGAGAGCCGGTCTCTAGTTAACAGTTTACCTTTGAGAGCACGTAGTAAGTTTAAGGACCACTTTGGAATGCATTTGGCGAACCAAGTCAGTTTGGACAGGGGAAATGAGCTTCCTTGAATTCTAGCCCCCTCCCAAGCATCTTTGAATTTGAAATTAGGTCCCGCTTTCCATACCCATTCATCAGAACCAGCCGTGAGCTTCATGTGTTGGATCAAGTGTATCAAAACCTGAATAGACGCATCTTCCTTCCAGCTTGAACCATTCCAGTAATCATGGACCCTCATACTCCCAGCTCCTTCTGGAATCTCAAAATGGTCTTTCAGTGGCCCGCAGGGAAGCCAGCTATCATGCCAAAACAGGGTGTCTTTTCCATCCCTTACTTTCCTCAGTATCAAGTGCTGTGAATATTTCCTGCAATGTAGAAGGAACTTCCAAGTACCTGATTGGGTAGGTTTCTTTTTAGTTACATAGAAAGAACTAACCTCTGGATATCTATCCCTCATGAATTCGGGCCAAAGACCATTTGATTGCAATAATCTCCATGTAAGTTTGATGCCAGCAGCGTGATTTACCTCAGATAGAAGCCTTAATCCAACACCCCCTTCAGATTTAGGTTTGCAAACATCAGTCCATGCCCAAGCATTAGATGAACCCCAAATGAATCTTCTGCACATGGAGGTGAGAGAACGGATAATAGTGGCAGGTATTTTGTAAACCTGGGCCCAGAAAGTTATCATGCCATAGATCACTGTTCTCACCAGCTCAATTCATCCCGCTATCGACAACATTTTAGAAGTCCATCCACTGAGCCTTTTTTTGCAATTGTCCAACAATCTGTTGTACATATTAGTTTTTGGGTATTTAGTAGAGAGAGGCAACCCCAAGTAGGTAGTGAAACTTGAAGCCTGCCTGACTCCAAGTTGATTTGCTAGAGCACCTGCATTTTAACCCCTTTGCTAAACACTACAACACTTTTCTCCCAGTTGATAACCAGACCTGTTAAGTTGGTGAAATCCTCTAGAAGGGTTTTAAGACCTTCCATAGACTTGTAGTTGGCCCGACAAAAAAGTAGCAAGTCATCCGCAAAAAGGAGGTGCGAAATAGAACAGTACGTCGCATAGGCTGAATAGTACCCAAAGTTATTGCTTTTCCTAATAATAAAGAAAAAGCTTCCATAATGATAACAAACAGGTATGGGGAGAGAGGATCACCTTGTCTGAGCCCTCTATTGCCTTTGAAGTATCCTACGGGGGAGCCATTGACCATCACAGAATAGGTAGGAGAGGAGACACATTCCTGAATCCATGAAATGAAGGTAATACCAAATCCCAACTGATGAAGAATGTAGTACAAGAATTCCCTGTTGACACTGTCGAAAGCTTTCCTAAGATCCAGCTTAAGACAAGCTCTAGACCCCATAGGATTGCTAAAATCTCTAATCTGTTCATGTGCCAAAAGGGCGCTATCAGAAAGCAGTCTGCCCTTCAGGAAAGCTAATTGGTTAGGGGACACCAATTCATGAACAACCATACTCAGCCTGTTACAAATGATCTTACTGACGATCTTATACAGGACATTGCAGCAAGCAATAAGCCTGTAGTCCCCTAAGTTGGAAGCATTGGTAGTTTTGGGGACTAAAGTAAGGAAGGTATGGTTCACCTGGCAAAGCGATGTTGAAGTACGGAAAAAAGTCTTAACAGCAGCTGTTACTTCTCTTCCAATAAGATTCCAATGGTGCTGAAAGAAGAACCCATTGAAACCGTCAGGGCCTGGTGATTTAGTTGCACCAATCTGAAAGATAGCCTCTTTGACTTCATCATCAGAAACCCTTCGCTGAAGCCAAGAAACTGCTTCCTCAGTGATTTTCCTACGGGGTGTTAATTTCGGAAATACTCTCCAATAGTTGCTTTGATTATAAAGATCTTTGAAGAAATTGGCCGCATCAATTTTAAGCTCCTCATAAGACTTGCATTGGGCTCCATTCGCATCAACCATATGTAGTAAATTATTGTGACACTGTCTAGCTTTCATTGCAGTGTAGAAAAACTTTGTGTTCCGATCCCCCGAATCCAGCCAATCTTGCCTGCTCTTTTGACGGTACATTTCTTCCTCTAGACGTAAAAGCATTGCCAATTCATTTGTTAATTTCCGTTCTTGATGCTGTATGTCCAAGCTGTAGTGAATGGAGGAATTAGTTCGGATTTCTTGAAGCAGGTTACGGCACTGGAGTATGCGGCTCTTCCCATTGTGATGCCGAGCCCAGCTTCTAAGCTTTGATTTGACAAACCGCAACTTATTAGAGATGAATTGCAGATCTGTGCCCACATTTCTAAAGGCGAAATGAGTCCAGGCAGCTTCAACAGTATCTTGATAACCTGGAAGATTGATCCAATGGGTAAAATATTTAAAGGGCTTTGGGGAAGAAGGTACCTCAGCATGTAATTTGACTGCAACCGGGGAATGATCACTTGTTCTTTGGTCTAAAAATTGGGCAAAAGATTCAGGGAGTTTCTCAATCCAGTCCACATTGGACATCACACGGTCTAGTTGTGCAGATATTCGGCTAGCACCCATACGCCTATTATTCCAGCTCAGACGAGAGCCAGAAGTTTTGAGATCCTGTACCGAGCAGTCCGTTATGCAGTCACTGAAGTCTTTCAACATACCTTCCTCCAATCTGCGCCCCCAACCTTATCACTCGAGAATAAAGCACAATTAAAGTCGCCGCCTACGAGCCATGGCACATTACGATGAGTATCTGCCTCTACTTTAAGGATATTCCATAGTTCCCGTCTCTCCAAGCTCCTATTAAGACCATAGACTCCTGTGAGAACAAACGAGTAACCACCAACATTAACACATTGCACGGATATGTGCTGAGTAGATTGAGTGATTAAGGTAGCTTGCCAAATTTGCGGGTCAAACCCCATCAAAATACGTCCTCCTCCGTGAGAACCGAAGTTATGAATAGTATTCCACTTCTTAGGTAGGCCTGCTTTTGAAATTAGAGATTCATTCTTCAGCTTGGTTTCCAATAACACCAACATAGAGGGTTTTACTTCCTTAAGCAAGGCACTCAGATCCCTACGCCTCACTGAGCTGTTCAGACCACGTATATTCCAGAATAGAATGGTCATGGGAAACTATTCTTTATGACAGCCTGACGCTGTACCTGTCCACCCTCCTTAAGTCTATTGCTTCTCCTTATAGAGGTAGTATTCTGACCTGGATCTTCCTGACTGCCGCCATGGTTTAAGTGGGAAGGGGGTGCTCGCTCTTGCAGTATAGCAGCTTGTTCCAAAACCCATTCTGGGTTGTCGTACACAATATTATTAGGCATGTTGTCATCCACTTCTAGCTCCTCCTCCAGTAGGGATGGCCTAGGTATAGAGTTATCCTGAGTAAGTGATTCATTGGAATAAGGAATTTGACTAACAGATCCAATTTCTTTTGAAGAGACCAAAGGCACGCCGGGATTTGAATCCAGCAGGACATCACTTGTCCCATGCCCAGCAACACATTTGGGGCACCCAATAGCCAGTGAAGGTTTAAGAGAGGTGATCAAGTTAAGAAACTTAATAACCCTTTTAAATTTCAACAAACAGGTATCAACAAGCTTGGAGCTCCCCGAACTCTCCCCCTGTTCAAATTCGCCAATTTTATTTGATGTAGTGGAAGGAATAGCTTCCTTGCCTTTCTTTTGGGACTGTTGAGAAACTAATGGACATTGAGCGTCAGAGTGGCCATAGCAGACACATCTACTGCAGCGGGGTGGTTCGCCTTCAAATTTAACTTCCATAGCAACCATCGTTCCATCATCAAGTTCAGCCTCAATAAGCTTAGGCAGCTCCCTTCTGGCATCAACCTCAACCAAACACCTAGCATAAGTGATCCTTTCAAGCTTTGCAGTAGCCCTATCCAAGCAAAGAGGGGTGCCCACAACTGATGTTAGGATGTTAAGCGCATCTAAATTCCACATATTTAATGGAACCCCGTGCAATTGCATCCAGACAGGAACAGAAGTAAGGATGTCCCTGTCATGACGAATTGTTGGGCTCCACAGCTTAAGGACGACCAATCGGCCATCAAATATATATATATATATATATATATATATATATATATATCTATGTGTGTGTGAGATATATATATCTATATTATAAAACAGGGATGTTATCATGGGTTATTGGATAAGAGTTTTTGGATAAGAGAAATTGGATAAGGGTTTGAATTGTATTTGGGTTATAAAAATGAGGGATGTTATGATGAGTTTTTGGATAAGAGAAATTGGATAAGAGAAATTGGATACGGGTTTGAATTGTATTTGGGGTATACAAATGAGGGATGTTATCATGAGTTTTTGGATAAGAGATATTGGATAAGAGAAATTGGTTAAGGGTTTGAGTTGTAATTTTGAAATTTAGGGGAAAAATTTTGAGGGAATGTTTGAATTTTCATGGGGAAGTGAGTTGGAATTTTGAAATTTTGAAAAATAAATCATTGAAATCATAGAATTTTCGGGGGGGGAGTGCTTTGACTGTTGCCTTTGAGAAACTCAAATAAAATTCCATTCTCAGCATCCCCTCTCTCTCCCCTTCCACTTCCCTGCGACCCCGACCTCAGCCCCCTCTACCTCCGATCGACCTCCCCTTAGCTTCAACCACAGCCCAACCTCCTACCGGACCCCCTGCCTTCCTTCGACCTCCCACAGTCGAGACCCCTGCCACATCCCTGCGTCAGCGATTCCGTTGCCCAGAAGATCTCCGGCATCCCCAAGCTCCAGCTCAAGCGCCTCCTCCTCAAAATCGTAAGCTCAAGCTCCGGCATCCTCAAGCTCCGTTGATTAAAACTCTCTTTTTTGCCCTTCTTTTTGTGTTTTTAATGTTGAATTTTCTTTTTTTGGGCAGAATTTCAGTTCTTTGGGGTTGTGTTCTTTGGGCCTTTTGGGCATTATTTGCATAAGGTGTTGGATAAGATTTTCAAGGGGAAGAAGGATAATAAGATAGTCACCAAAAAGGTGCCATGAAATGTTCGCTGTGGGAGGAGTCCGTGTTGATGGGGAGAGGGAGTAGTCCGTGTTGTTTTTAGGGCATCGGAGATGCGAAGAAATCGGGGAAGACTACATCGAAGGGAATGGATGAGTTATGATCTGAAGAAATCGGGGAAGAATTATGATCTGATGCTGAATCTGTAATTGGGCATCAGGTGTTTGATTTTTTGCTTGTGTGGATGGATGAGTTGCCTGTTTGATTTTTTGTTGTTTTTGCTGATTTTTCTCATTTGGGTTATATATATGTTTGTTCTTTGTTAGGTACTCTATTGGGAAGCCAGCTTCGACCCAAATGAGGGAGACCTGGGGATTTTGATCCAAGGGAGAAGTTTTGGACGAGGTTCCCTTCGGAGGGGTCTAAGATTACACCACCCCATCAGTCAGCTGAGTTCAGGTGGAAGGATTATTGTAAAGGTATGAGACCATAAACGCACCATTGGTTTCCTATGTTTGCGTTTGATTTTGATGTATCCTTTTCTATGGATAGATAGGATTTATTTTGTTAGTTTTGATGATTACAATTATGAAAGACACAGATGATTGCATCAAGGAATTGACATAGAGCATCAATTATTTTGACATACCACTGTCAATTGTCATAATATAAATTCCTTTCGATGTGCATCAGGTATCATAGGATTCGGAGTTTAGGGGAAAACTCAATCCAAAAATTCCATCTTTAAAAATTAAAAAAGCAGTCTTTCCACCGCCTTTGTCATATACATCCCCTGGCGAGTGACGATCAAGTATTCGATCGCCATCAATTCACAAAAAATTACATCTTGAGGTTTGTTTCAGAGTGTTTTCTCACTACAAAAGCGTTGACCGTGGATTGCCCGGTCAACGTGGTCAAGGGGCCGACTTGGGTCCCTCGGGTGCATCGAGCCCGTGCAGGCGCGGCGCAAATCGGAGCTGTGGATGACGTGGAGCACTTCGGCTGGGCCGGGTTTGGGTCCTCGTCCACTGGGGGGGCGAGGGGAAGCCTCGGCCTGGTGTGAGGCGCTCGGCCTCGGTCGGTCGAGTGACGAGAGATGGCCTTGGGGCCTCGTGAGCGGAGGGGAAGCCTCGGCTCGGACGGTCGTGCTCGGACTCGGTCGGTCGGTCGACGAGGAGTAGCCTCGGTCGTCTCGCTTGATGCGTGGCCGGTGAGGGGCGGAGGGGAAGCCTCGGCCCGTGGATCTGATGTCCTCCTGCGTAGACGAGAACACTCGTCAGGGGGGCCGGACCTTGGTTCCGGCCAAATCCCCTCCGATGCCTAAGTCAGACGGTGATCTGAAAGAGGAGGCTCGGCGGTGACGGTTCGACTCGAGAGGAGATCGTAACGGCGTCTACCGGTGCGAGCGGGGGAGGAAGGAGATGAAATGGGGGAACTCGGTCGTTGATGGAGTACCTTATGTTTTAGATACCTGAGATGCGGTCCTTTGCCATGTCGTCTTCCTAGCCCTTTTATTGACCTCCCGTCGTGACTGCCCATGACTCACGTCCCTAGTCCGCCCCCAATCGTGCCCCCTCAATCCGCCCCCTCGCCGCTTCCTGCGCCATCCCTGCACTTCCCCATAACGACCATTAAATGGTAACGGATCTGTGGGAGTGGTTATCGCAGGAGTGGGCGAGTGACCAGCGCGTTATCGGGGCTGGGTCGGATCGACATTCGGGGGGGTCCTCTATAGGGCCTTGTCGAGTGGGCCTGAGTGCGCAGATGGGCTTTTGATCGGCAGTCAGGTTTCTGGGCTCGTGTCTTTCGGGCTTCGGCCAAATAGGCGTAACAATTGCCCCCATCGGTCGGGTTGATCGGCCTCGGCCGGTTCGGCTCGGCCGATGTGACTTCCGCCGACTTTGACGGGCTCGTCAGTCGATGCCAACTCATTTATTGGTCGTCATCATGGGTTGGTCCGTTCGATACCTTTAAGGCGCGGGTTCCGAAGCGCCGTCGGTCCTCTGATGTTGCCACGTGTTGCTGCGGGTTTATCCCTGCCGCTCGTAAGGCCGTCTTAGGTCGAGAAGCCGGGGGGGGTCGGGTACCGCCGTTCTGTCATTTTCTTCCTTGCGTCGGTCTCGATCCCGCCCGAGCTTCGCCTCATGTTGTCTTCCTCCGCCACTGGTTCGGGTCGATCGGAGCGTCACGTCACTCCTGGCCTGGTGGGTAGCCCCCCTTCGGCGATTCGTCGGCACGGGGGTGAACTCTCAGGGGTGCCCCCGGAGGTCTTGTCGTGGCCTTCGTCGGTCTGTGCCACTGCCATCGGGAGCATGCGTTCCGCCTACTTGCTTCCGCCTTACTCGGCTCGTGCTCCCGGGTCCGACGAGCGGATCTGCCTTCCCGGTCCCAACGAGGTTGGAATATACGAGAAGTGCTTCCGCTTCGGGCTTCGTTTCCCGCTCCACCCTTTCATCGTTGAGTTCCTTCAGGCCCACAACGTGTGCCTGTGTCAATTCTGCCCCAACGCCGTCGGGCTCCTAGTCGGGTTCGTTGTCGTCTGCATGCTGAGGGGAGTGGCGCCCTCTCTTCGTCTCTTCGGCCAGTTCTACCGCCTGAGCCACCACCAATCAGGGGCGTGGATTTACATCAGCGCCCGCCCGAAGATGACTTTGGTGTTGGGGTTGCCGAGCTCCCTAAAACGTTGGAAGGGGGAATATGTGTTCGTCACGTTCCCGTCGAGTGTACCTTTCCCAATTCGGTGGGGAGTGGCCGACGCGGTCATCCTTGATCTGGGTGAGCCGACTGCCGCCGAGCAGCAGACGGTGAAGGACCTGCTGGCGATTCATGCGAGGGAGCGGATGATCGATGTCCTCTTTAGTGACCATAACTTGCGCAAGACGGTGTGGCCCTTGGGTAAGCACTCTTAGTGTTCGCCGTTTGGGGTTGCCCCGGGCTCTTCTCAGCCTCTCATTTATTCTTTGGGTGCAGGTGGATTTCCTCTCGGTCCTTCTCCCGCCAGCGCTTGTATGCAGGCCTCAGATCCGGATCCGCGCAGGGGGGATCATGTGCTGGAGGTCCGGAAGAAGCAGCGGGCCGTGACCACAACTGGAGGCTCCAAAAGGAAGAAGGTGCCATCCCCCTCTATCCCCTTGTTGGGGTCTTCCAAGAGGGTCTGTGAGGGGGTCGGGGGAGTTGACGTCCCGCTGCCTGCTGATCAGCTTCGACCCGCCCCCGTTGAGGTTGCCTGGCCGTGGGTCGGCCCTTCACCTCTCCCGGACGGTTCTCTCCCTGATGCTTACGATCAGTATCTAGGCGCATTCCGCTCCAACCCCGGCGAGTTTCCTTCGTCTGGGGAAGGCCTTCTCCGTCCACGCTTCCCGGTAGGGGAGAAGGAATCGGTGTTTTCGAGCCGCGGAGCCGCCGCGCGAGTGGCCGAGAACAGTTGCCTCCCTCCCGACCAGGCTGTGCTGGAGGGAGTTAGAGGTGATTGTTTGGCCACCTTCGTGATCCAGGCCGGTCAACAGGTAGTGTATCTCTGCTTGTCCTCCCTCCATCTGCTTTCGCCGTCTTACCTTTGTTGTCTTGGTGCAGCTGTCCTCAGTGGGTCTCTCGATGAGGCGCCAGTTTGCGGCGCTTCCCAAAGCCAAATCCGATGTTGGGCGAGGCCTTGAGGCCCACGGCAAGGAGGGGGAGGCAGGTCAGCTAGAGGAAGTGCGGGCCAGGTCCTTGGAGACCCGCGTAACTGAGCTGTCCTCTGCCTTGGAGGAGGCGGACCGGGAGAGAGCCTTGGCTCTGACTGCAAAGTTAGAGGCCGAGGCGCGGGTCGCCGAGCTTTTGAGAGATGCCGACACGTCTGGGGGAGCCGAACGGATCCCCGTCTCTGCCGCTGCCCCCGAGACCTTGGAGCTCTCCGATCGTCTGGAAGCGGCGGAGGAGCAGGCGAGGGTTCTCCTTGCTCAACTTGGCGAGAGATCCAGGGAGATCGAGAAGGAGAGGGCGGAGCACCAACGCCAGATCGAGACCTTAGAGGCCCGGATGCGTGGGATTGAGGAGGTGGATCCGGCCCGGATCGCTCAGGATGCCGTGGCGGAGTATGCCACCTCCTTCGTTGAGACCGCCTTGGCGGAGGCGTTCGAGAAGGGTTTCGCCCGGTGTCAGTCCGAGATCCAAAAGAAGTTTCCACTCTCGGGGGTCAACTTCGAGGATCTCCGGATGCACCCTGATGTCGAACGGAGTGTGGGGGATGACCCAAGTGGACTGCCAGCCGGTGGCCCCACAGGTGCCCCTGGAGATGAGTGAGGGAGGGGAATGCCCCTCGGCCTCTTCGTGCGTCTCTCTGTACATCTTTTTGCTTATCTCCATATTGGCTAGACGATAGGTTGCGGTTCCGAGGACCTCGATGACTTTGTAGGGCCCCTCCCATTTAGCCGCGAGCTTCCCTTTGCGAGCGGTATCTGGGTTGAAGCCCGCTTTCCGGAGGACCAGGTCCCCAAGGTGGAAGCTTCTTCCCCTGACCCGAGCATTGTAGTATCGGACCACTTTTTGCTTCTGGCGGATGATGGTGGCCAGGGCCTGCTCCCGCCGCTCGCCGAGGAGCTCCAGACTGAGCCCCAGACCCTACGAGTTCCTGTCTTCGTCAAAGTATTTGAGGTGGAGAGATTCTTCGCCCAACTCGACCGGTACCACCGCCTCGGCCCCGTAGGTGAGCATGAACGGGGTCTCGCCGGTGGCCTCCTTGTGGGTCGTCCGGTATGACCAGAGTATCCCGGGGAGCTCCTCTGGCCATTTTCCGTTGGCGTCCTTCACTTTCTTTCGGAGGGGCTCTATGATGCACTTGTTGGCTGCTTCCGCCATTCCGTTGGTCTGGGGGTATGCTACAGAGGCGAAGAGAAGCTTGATCCCCCATTCTCACAAAAATCTTTGAACCCTGCGGAGTCGAACTGCTTCCCGTTGTCTGTGACGATGGCCTATGGCACTCCGAATCTGGAGATGATGGAATTCCACACGAAGCATTTCACTTTCTTCCATGTGATGTTGGCCAACGGTTCGGCCTCGATCCACTTGGTGAAGTAGTCCACCGCCACTATCAGATACTTCCGCTGCCCCCGGCTCGGCTTAAACAGTCCGAGGATGTCGAGCCCCCATTTCACAAAGGGGATGGGGCTCACGATAGGGATGAGCTCCGACGGGGGAGTTGAGGTGTGGTGGGCATACCTCTGACATTCTTGGCATTTTTGGACGTAGTTTGTTACGTCTTGGGCCAGGGTCGGCCAGTAGTATCCCTACCTCAAGATCTTCTGTGCGACCATCTTGCCCCCGTGGTGATTTCCGCAGATCCCTTCGTGAACCTCCCATAGGACGTAGTCAGCTTCCTGCGGTCCGATGCACTTCAAGTATGGGAGGACATCCGCCTTTGTCCAGCGTCTCCGGTTGTCATGCCCCGCTTCCCTAATATGGAAGGCGAGACGTGAGGAGGTCCGCTCAGACGTGGAGCTGTGAAGCTGCAGTCTGATAAGCGTCTGTAAAAAAAATTCGAAAGGTAGCAGGTCCTTGCATTGCGACGAAACAACAACAATAATAAAGCAGATAAGAAAAATATCCACCAACAACATCCAACAAATATTACATCACAGAATAGTCACAAAAGTGCGAGTCTGAACAATAGGCCTAAAGCATGGCCAAACAAAACAAAGAGAGGTAGGTGCTACGCACTGAAACCTAACAGCAACTAAGGAAAGATAACAACTAAGGGGAAATCCAAACGAGTCTAGGACTGGTCACCCGTGTCCTCGAACTCGGTCTCAGTAGGGACCTCAAACTCGACGTCAACGAACTGCTCGTCCTCAGCAACCTGCTCTGTCTCAAATCCTGACATGTGACACCCAAAGAGAAAAGGGCACATGTCAGCAAAAGTCTCCCAAGGGAAGCGGAGAACTTTTATGCAAGGATACAAATATAGAAAAGCGACTAGCAGTTCTAACATGATGAAATGGCATGACATTTAAGAATGCAACATTTAAATGAACAAAATAATAACAATCAAGCACGTTGTAGCAGAAAGCTACAATTCACTATTTCACGATTCACGAATCACTGATTTATCACTTTGTGCACAGAGTTTCCGTCTTTTGGCTGAAGTGGCTGTACGGGCTCACTTCTACGCTCAAGCGATCGTTTAACCCTACCCCTCCACGTGTATATGGACTGGCGCCCATCTTCTGGATCACGAGCCAGGAAGTGTTATTGGCATAGGGTTGTGCCCGCAAAGCAGGTGCCTAGCCTCAATAACAATAACATTTGTAGCGTGTGCTACTCAATCACTTAATCACGATGAACATTAAATGCATGCAATGACATGGCAATGAGCAGATAAATTGCGTACCGTTAATTGAAATTAAACATGGCATGACAGCATGAATGAAAGCAGGTAAAGTGTCGGATCTAGTTTCGTTGTCAGACTAGATCAAATAGGGCGTCTAGGCGACTATCATTTCACCGCCTAGTCTCTTTTACACAATTTTACAAATTGGCCTAAAACATGGCCTAAACAATTACTGGCAAGTATCACTTGCCTGTTTTCGGTGTTATCGGTTGTCGTGAGTTCGTCGGGACGGGTACTAGGTATTGGCGCGTCCGATTTTCTGTTTCGGTTAAACACATCACTAAATTAGATATATTGCGAGATAATCAAAATATCGAGTTAATCCCTAAATTGGGTTTATCTAATTTTATTGGGTTCTCTGGCTAGGGTGATATTTATTGTGGGTTATACAAACTGGGTACACATTTTCTTATTCACATTTTATTACATTAATATTATATGCAATTTTTTTCAACATGCTAAAAAAAATTTAGTTAACAATTAATTAATACCAACTATCGTTAACAACTAATTAATATTAATAAAGAATTAATTAACTAGACTAATCACATATGGTATTCATGAGTCTACCTACCAACTTTGACCTGGGTACAAGTTACCATGTTAAACTTACTTCTAACAAATATTTTTACATATATCAATTCCTTTACTCATTCTATAATGAATATAAACCCTTAAAAAGTAAGAGTGGCTGTCATCCTCTCTCTTCTCTTTAATATTACTTATTAGCCAGGCTGACACTTCCCATTCTTATCTCTGTCACCTCTTCTTTCCTTCATCTGTCCTTTGTTACTTCCCTTTTTTTGTTTAAAGCTTGGCAGCCAAAAGAAAGAGTACTTCACGCACAAATGAAATGGGAGAGGGGTGCTCACTTGCGAAGACGTGGGAAGGAGGGCGGCGCACGGGGCGGATTCCGGCGGCTTGCAGGCGGCAAGAGGGGCGGACGGCGGCGACTTTTGCAGGCGGCTCCGGCGAGCGGTGCGGGGGCGTGGGCGTGGGCTCCTGGCCGGTGGCGGCTGAGGCTGGGCGGCGGGCGGCGCCGTGCTGGAGGCGCGCGCTGGCGGATCTCCGGCGCAGGCTAGGGCGCGGGGAGAGGGTGGAGGCCGGCTAGGGGGAGAGGGAGGTGAGAGGAGGAAGAAGGAAGAAGAAGGAGAAGATGAGGGTTTGGAGAAAATGAAGTTTGGGGTTTGATTTTTTGTAAAAATCTGAAATGTTTTCAGATCTAAGTTGATCTCTACCCTAGATTTCTGATTTGGTTTTTTTTTTGAATTTTGTTCTTGGTTTGAAAGATTGGGGCTGATAGGGTTGGGGATTTGCAGAATTTGTGTTGCTGGAATTGGATTGAGTTGGTGATGAACAAATTTTCTTGGGGGATTTGTTTCAGGTTTTGGGCTGATTTGTCTGTGAAGGTTGCAGGTTGGTCGTTCTGGTTGCTGGCTGCTGTTGAAATACAACAGTGAAGGGGAGTGAAGGGGAACAGATTGATGGAAGGAAGGGCTGGAGGTGGGGGAAAGATTCAATTCAATGTCGGATCTGAACCACCCCAAACGGTGGAATCAATAGGTTAGGTTAATTAATAACTTGATTAAGATTAAAGTCAACTGGTGATTAGCCTTTTAATTTAAGTAATTAATTTGTTAAGAAAAAAAATGTAATTATTAAAATTCATAAAGTAATTAGTGAGGCTAAAGGTGATTGGCAATTTTGTAATTAGCGAGATAATTAAGTTAAGATAATTCATTAAGATTAATAGTCAATTAACTATGGTATGGTAAAATGAAAAGCGGATATGCGCTCGCGTCGACGCACAAAAATTCGCGCACAAAAATATCCGGGTGGAAATACGGACATACAATAATAATACGCCTAGAAAAATACCGGCCGTTACATTCTACCCACCTTAAGAAAAATTCCGTCCTCGGAATTCTCCACAACTAAAGAGCAGGGAACAAATATGGATAACGCTCCCGTATCTCATCTTCCCGCTCCCAGGTTGACTCTCCTGGCGAGTCGCGACGCCACATCACCCTAACTAGATCAACAGTCTTGGTCCTGAAAACTTTCTGACGTCGATCTAAGATCTCCACCGGTTGCTATTCGTAAGTCAGATCTGGCCGAACAGTAATCTCAGAGTAGTCCACAGCATGAGAAGGGTCGCTGATATAACGACGGAGCTGGGACACATGAAAGACGTCATGTACTCCCACTAAGGACGGTGGCAAAGCTAAGCGATATGCTACTTCACCAACTCGCTCTAGCACATCGAAAGGTCCAATAAATCTTGGACCAAGCTTGCCTCTCTTCCCAAATTGAATCACTCCTCGATTTGGTGAGATCTTCAGGAACACATGATCTCCCGGCTGAAACTCCAAAGGACGCCGTTTAGCATCAGCCCAATGCTTATAACGGTCCTGAGCGATCCGAAGCTTGTCCCTGATATCACGCACAACATCAACTGCTTCTACTATCATCTCTGGCCCCAAGAGCTCTCTATCACCGATGTCATCCCAACTTAGTGGCGATCGACATTTCCTCCCGTAGAGAGCAGCAAATGGCGTCATGCCAATGCTCGCCTGGTAGCTATTGTTGTAGGAAAACTCCACCAGGTGCAGATGATCCTCCCACGAACCCTTGAGGTCCAACATGCAAGCTCTCAACATATCCTCCAATATATGAATAGTGCGCTCCGACTGTCCATCCGTCTGCGTGTGATACGCAGTACTGAACTTCAGACTGGTACCCAGATTGGTTTGCAGACTCTTCCAGAACTGAGATGTGAATCGCGTATCACGATCTGATACAATGCTCACAGGGACTCCATGCAAGCGCACGATCTCCTACACGACATAATTCATATCACGACTAGTACTAGAAGGAAACTATTAAGGTATGAGTTAGGTCATTACCTCCATATACTTCCTTGCTAATATCTCTGTGGATTGCCCAACTCGGAAAGGTATAAAGTGCGCGGACTTGGTCAATCGATCCACGATGACCCAGATCGCGTCATTCTGCTTGGTGCTCCGAGGTAAGCCAGTCACGAAGTCCATCGTGATGTGCTGCCACTTCCACTCGGGAATCGACAAAGGTTGTAGTAATCCAGCAATGCGATGGTGTTCAGCCTTCACTTGCTGACACACGAGGCACTTGGCAACGCTACGTGCCACACTTCTCTTCATTCCATGCCACCAGAAATTCTGTCGAAGATCCTTGTACATCTTAGTACCTCCAGGATGAATAGAATAAGGCGAACTGTGAGCCTCATTCATCAACTCCTCTCTGATATCTCCGGCAGGTACGCAGACCCTACTACCATATCTCAAAGATCCATCCGCGTGAATCAGAAAATCTGTCCGAAGTTCTGCTTCGACTTGCTCTCTGATCTTCTTCAACTTAGCATCTCCATCTTGAGTAGTCTTGATTCGATCCACGATCGTCGATTGAATTTGCATGTTCATCAACGACGATGTGACTCCCGGTAGTACAGCTTCAACATTCATCCTTCGTAGATCCTGCTGCAATCTCCACTGAGCTGTGAGAATCATCACTTCAGGTAGTCGACTCAAGGCATCCGGTACGACATTCACCTTCCCTGGATGATACTGAAGATCGATGTCGTAGTCTGCCATCAATTCCAACCATCTACGCTGTCTCATATTCAGCTCCTTCTGTGTGAATATATATTTCAAACTTTTGTGATCAGTGAAGATTTTCACTTTCTCACTCAGTAAGAAATGCCTCCAAATCTTCAAAGCAAAGATGACGGCAGCTAACTCCAAGTCGTGAGTCGGATAATTCTTCTCATGGACCTTCAATTGTCGCGAAGCATATGCGACCACATGATTGTGCTGGTGCAGAACGCATCCAAGTCCCTTGCCTGATGCGTCGCAGAAAATTTCGAAGCCTCCGCTCCTGTCTGGAATAGCTAAGACTGGTGCAGTAGTCAGTCTCTCCTTCAAAGTAGAAAAAGCTTGCTCACAAGAGTCTGACCAATTGAACTTAACATCCTTCCTAGTCAATTTCGTCATCGGCTCAGCTATTCTTGAGAAATCCTTGATAAATCTGCGGTAGTATCCAGCCAATCCAAGGAAACTCCTGATGTCCGTTACCGATCGAGGTGCATGCCATTCACTGACTGCTTTGACCTTTTCCGGATCCACTGAGATACCAGCTCCCGATACTACATGCCCAAGAAATGCAATTCTATCCAGCCAGAATTCGCATTTGCTGTACTTGGCATACAGTCTATGGTGACGGAGCGTCTCTAACACCATCTTCAGATGCTCTGCATGCTCTTCCTCGCTTTTCGAGTACACCAAGATGTCGTCTATGAAAATCACCACGAACTTGTCGAGGAAGTCATAAAAGATAAGGTTCATGAGATTCATGAACACAGCAGGAGCGTTGGTCACACCGAATGGCATGACAACAAACTCATAATGCCCATACTTAGTCCGAAAAGCGGTCTTGAGTACATCTTCCTTCTTGACTCTGACTTGATGGTATCCGCTCCGGAGATCCAACTTCGAAAATACCCTCGATCCACCAAGCTGATCGAAGATATCATCAATGCGAGGCAGCGGGTACTTGTTCTTCACTGTGATCTGATTCAACTCCCGATAATCAATACACTTTCTTCTCGGGCCATCTTTCTTCTTCACTAGCAAGACGGGTGCACCCCATGGAGATACGCTGGGATGAATGAAACCCTTCTGTAGTAACTCATCTAACTGCTTTCTTAACTCTTCTAATTCTGCAGGAGCCATACGGTACGGCGCCTTCGAAATTGGTTGAGCTCCTGGCATAAGATCGATGCCAAACTCCAATGCTCGATCAGGCGGCAGTCCAGAAATGTCTTCAGGGAAGACGTCTTCGAAATCTCTCACTACTGCAGGCTTCTCTGGCTCAGCAATCATTGATGCAACGGTCAATCGGTAAGGCTGGGCTCGGAACTTGACAGGTCCAAGCGAACACCCTCCGCCGACAAATTCGAACACTGGATGGTCGGGAATTTCGAACACCACTTTCTTCCGGTGACAGTCGATCGTGGCATAAAAAGCTCCTAACCAGTCAATGCCAAGAATAGCATCAAAGTTGGATAGGTCGTGGACGATGAAATTAGCATATAATTCGTGTCCACTAATCACCAACGGGCACGGTCTACATCCCAGTGCAACCTTCACTACACCATTCCCAGTTGTAATGTTCCAACACTTGGGAAGTGTATACGTGGGTATTGAGTGTTCGACTACGAACTTCCGAGATAGGATGCACATGGAAGCTCCAGAATCGAACAGGGTCAAGGCCGGGTGAGATGAAACTAAGATGACACCTAAGGATAACATGCAACTAGATTAACATGGATCTAATTAAACAAATATAATGCATAAATAAGGAAGACTAGTATAGAGATTACCTGCAATAACTTCGTCCTCAGTCTCGGCCTCCACTGCAGTCATCGTGAAGGCTTGCCTCTTAGGCTGAACGGCTTGCTGGAAAGCCTGTTTCTGGGGAATGAGTGGCGCTCCACGTCCAGCGACTACCGGAGCTCTCTGCTGCTGAACTCCGACTGGTGCCTTCCACGGCTGCTTAGCACTCGGGCAATCCTTCAAAGTATGCGAAGCATCGCCACAAACCAAGCACTGGCCCAGAAGCCTCCTGCACTGCTCCTTCACATGACCAGTCTTGCCGCAATGACTGCACGTCTTCAGGCTAGGCCCACCTGGCCTCTTAAACTGCACGGACTGATTAGGCTTGAACCCAGGCCTAACCACAGTTCTGGCCTGCTCCATAGGCCTCTTCCCAGCACTTGAATACTGTCCTCTCCTCTGATTGGCAATCAGCTCCTGCCTCTTGGCAGCTATCAACAACTTCTGGTAAGAATCCAAGTCCGAAGAGGAAATCAGACTTTGCAGCTCCAAAGATAAACCTTGTATGAATTTCTGAGCTCGATCCTCAGCAGTCTCCACCATCTTTGGCGCAAAGCGACTCAGTCTCATGAACTCTTGGTGGTACTGGTCCACCGTCAGATTCCCTTGCTTCAGATTGATAAACTGCTGCATCAGCTCCCTCTTGGCAGCTCGAGGGAAATACTCATCATTAAATCTCGCCTTGAAAGTGGCCCAGGGGATAGGCTTCGCCAACATCTGCTCTTCTGACTCCCACCAACTGCGGGCATTGTCCTTCAGTTGCTTCTTCACTAAGTCAACCCATCCAGCCGGGTTAACCTTCGAGAGAAGCAGGTTATCCTCTGTGTTCTTCATCCATTCATCTACAGCTAATGATCCTTCTGACCCAGTGAAATATGACGGGCCTAGCTCCCGAAACTGCTTCGCTCCCGGCTCGAAGCGAGGGGCATTCTGAAGCATGCCCTGCTGAACCTGCATCATCTGATGCATCATTCTCATCATCTCAGCCGTGGTGGGTTCTCTATCAGCATCCGCAACACGTCCTGCTCCACCACCAGCTCCAGGTCCACTACCAGCTCCTCGGGTAATGCGTCTACCGGCCATCTAAGACAAGAAAATGCTCAGATTAGACTTAATCATGACTCGAATGTTATGAATATTTAAATGGATGTTGTTATCATCATTGTTGTTCCGACATTTTGCAGATGCAAAGAGAGGACCTGCATGGGCCACCACTAAAACCTGTCACGCCCCGCTTCCCTAATATGGAAGGCGAGACGTGAGGAGGTCCGCTCAGACGTGGAGCTGTGAAGCTGCAGTCTGATAAGCGTCTGTAAAAAAAATTCGAAAGGTAGCAGGTCCTTGCATTGCGATGAAACAACAACAATAATAAAGCAGATAAGAAAAATATCCACCAACAACATCCAACAAATATTACATCACAGAATAGTCACAAAAGTGCGAGTCTGAACAATAGGCCTAAAGCATGGCAACAAAACAAAGAGAGGTAGGTGCTACGCACCGAAACCTAACAGCAACTAAGGAAAGATAACAACTAAGGGGAGACTCCAAACGAGTCTAGGACTGGTCACCCGTGTCCTCGAACTCGGTCTCAGTAGGGACCTCAAACTCGGCGTCAACGAACTGCTCGTCCTCAGCAACCTGCTCTGTCTCAAATCCTGACATGTGACACCCAAAGAGAAAAGGGCACATGTCAGCAAAAGTCTCCCAAGGGAAGCGGAGAACTTTTGTGCAAGGATACAAATATAGAAAAGCGACTAGCAGTTCTAACATGATGAAATGGCATGACATTTAAGAATGCAACATTTAAATGAACAAAATAATAACAATCAAGCACGTTGTAGCAGAAAGCTACAATTCAATATTTCACGATTCACGAATCACTGATTTATCACTTTGTGCACAGAGTTTCCGTCTTTTGGCTGAAGTGGCTGTACGGGCTCACTTCTACGCTCAAGCGATCGTTTAACCCTACCCCTCCACATGTATATGGACTGGCGCCCATCTTCTGGATCACGAGCCAGGAAGTGTTATTGGCATAGGGTTGTGCCCGCAAAGCAGGTGCCTAGCCTCAATAACAATAACATTTGTAGCGTGTGCTACTCAATCACTTAATCACGATGAACATTAAATGCATGCAATGACATGGCAATGAGCAGATAAATTGCGTACCGTTAATTGAAATTAAACATGGCATGACAGCATGAATGAAAGCAGGTAAAGTGTCGGATCTAGTTTCGTTGTCAGACTAGATCAAATAGGGCGTCTAGGCGACTATCATTTCACCGCCTAGTCTCTTTTACACAATTTTACAAATTGGCCTAAAACATGGCCTAAACAATTACTGGCAAGTATCACTTGCCTGTTTTTGGTGTTATCGGTTGTCGTGAGTTCGTCGGGACGGGTACTAGGTATTGGCGCGTCCGATTTTCTGTTTCGGTTAAACACATCACTAAATTAGATATATTGCGAGATAATCAAAATATCGAGTTAATCCCTAAATTGGGTTTATCTAATTTTATTGGGTTCTCTGGCTAGGGTGATATTTATTGTGGGTTATACAAACTGGGTACACATTTTCTTATTCACATTTTATTACATTAATATTATATGCAATTTTTTTCAACATGCTAAAAAAATTTAGTTAACAATTAATTAATACCAACTATCGTTAACAACTAATTAATATTAATAAAGAATTAATTAACTAGACTAATCACATATGGTATTCATGAGTCTACCTACCAACTTTGACCTGGGTACAAGTTACCATGTTAAACTTACTTCTAACAAATATTTTTACATATATCAATTCCTTTACTCATTCTATAATGAATATAAACCCTTAAAAAGTAAGAGTGGCTGTCATCCTCTCTCTTCTCTTTAATATTACTTATTAGCCAGGCTGACACTTCCCATTCTTATCTCTGTCACCTCTTCTTTCCTTCATCTGTCCTTTGTTACTTCCCTTTTTTTTGTTTAAAGCTTGGCAGCCAAAAGAAAGAGTACTTCACGCACAAATGAAATGGGAGAGGGGTGCTCACTTGCGAAGACGTGGGAAGGAGAGCGGCGCACGGGGCGGATTCCGGCGGCTTGCAGGCGGCAAGAGGGGCGGACGGCGGCGACTTTTGCAGGCGGCTCCGGCGAGCGGCGCGGGGGCGTGGGCGGGGGCTCCTAGCCGGCGGCGGCTGAGGCTGGGCGGCGGGCGGCGCCGTGCTGGAGGCGCGCGCTGGCGGATCTCCGGCGCAGGCTAGGGCGCGGGGAGAGGGTGGAGGCCGGCTAGGGGGAGAGGGAGGTGAGAGGAGGAAGAAGGAAGAAGAAGGTGAAGATGAGGGTTTGGAGAAAATGAAGTTTGGGGTTTGATTTTTTGTAAAAATCTGAAATGTTTTCAGATCTAAGTTGATCTCTACCCTAGATTTCTGATTTGGTTTTTTTTTTTTGAATTTTGTTCTTGTTTTGAAAGATTGGGGCTGATAGGGTTGGGGATTTGCAGAATTTGTGTTGCTGGAATTGGATTGAGTTGGTGATGAACAAATTTTCTTGGGGGATTTGTTTCAGGTTTGGGGCTGATTTGTCTGCGAAGGTTGCAGGTTGGTCGTTCTGGTTGCTGGCTGCTGTTGAAATACAACAGTGAAGGGGAGTGAAGGGGAACAGATTGATGGAAGGAAGGGCTGGAGGTGGGGGAAAGATTCAATTCAATGTCGGATCTGAACCACCCCAAACGGTGGAATCAATAGGTTAGGTTAATTAATAACTTGATTAAGATTAAAGTCAACTGGTGATTAGCCTTTTAATTTAAGTAATTAAGTTGTTAAGAAAAAAAATGTAATTATTAAAATTCATAAAGTAATTAGTGAGGCTAAAGGTGATTGGCAATTTTGTAATTAGCGAGATAATTAAGTTAAGATAATTCATTAAGATTAATAGTCAATTAACGATGGTACGGTAAAATGAAAAGCGGATACGCGCTCGCGTCGACGCACAAAAATTCGCGCACAAAAATATCCGGGTGGAAATACGGACATACAATAATAATACGCCTAGAAAAATACCGGCCGTTACACCGGTTGAGCGTCCCCTCATGAATCACGTATCGGAGTGCCTTCCTCTCCAGGGTCCGACGTTCGTCCCAATCTGTCGGTACCTCCCCATGAGTGAGGTACAGTATGATCGGGTCCATCCAGGTGGGATCTTGGTCGATCGCCATCATCTCCTGCTCTTCCGTGTTGGGGGACTGCAGATTCTCCATGTAGATGGTGCGGGCCAGCTCCTTTGGTGAGGACGAGGCTAGCTTCGACAACGCATCTGCCCGTGCGTTCTCCGATCGTGGGAGGTGCAAGACTTCCACGTCTTTGAACCTGGACAACGCCGCTTTGGCGACGGCGAGATACCTCTGCCTCGCCTCCTCCCGCGCCTCGTAACTCCCCAGAAGTTGGTTGACAATGAGCTTCGAGTCGCTGAGGAGGCGCACGGACTCGGCCCCGAGCTCCAGGGCCAGCCTTAGGCCGTTGATGACCGCTTCGTACTCTGCCACGTTGTTGGTGGCTGGGAACTCGAACCGCAACGCGTATTCCACAATGTTCCCTTCCGGAGATCGGATCGCAATCCCTGCCCCGCCTCCTGACTGTGTGGCCGATCCGTCCACATGGACTATCCACGCTCCTGGAACTCCTGGCTGGAGGTGGTCAGCCGAAAGAAAGGACAAGGGTTGGGCAATTTCCGTTGCTGGGCCTTCTTCCTCCGGGGGGCCATTTCCTTCCGTTGTGCACTCAGCGATGAAGTCGGCCAGAGCCTGCCCCTTGATGGCCGTGCGTGGTTTGAATCGGAGGTCGAACTCGCTCAATTCCACCCCCTAGTTTAGCATCCTTCCCATTCGATCGAATCTCTTGAGGTTCTGCTCCAGTTGTGAGTCGGTCAGGATCAGTATGGTGTGGGCTTGGAAATAGGGTCGGAGCCTTCGTGCTGAGAGAACGAGGGCGTACGCCAGTTTCTCCATGGGCGAGTACCGCACCTCCGCCCCCGTCAAGATCCGGCTCGTGTAGTATACCGGCCACTGCACCCCACCGTCTTCCCGGATCAGCACCGAACTCACAGCTTCCTCCGCGCACGCCAGGTAAAGGCTTAGCGACTCCCCTTCCCGTGGCTGGGACAGGAGTGGCGGGCTACGGATATATTCTTTGAGATCCGCGAACGCCCTGGAGCAGTCTTCGTCCCATAGTATCGCCTTCCTATTGTCTGAAGGTTCCGCGATCTCTTCCCTCAGGACCTTGAAGAAGGGGAGCGATCTTTCCGCCGATTTGGAAAGGAATCGTCCCAGGGCTGCAATGCGCCCATTCAGCCTCTGCAGTTCTTTGATCGTCGTCGGCTCACGCATGTTGATCAGTGCCTCGATCTTGTCAGGATTAGCTTCAATGCCACGGTTAGTTATCATAAATCCCAAGAATTTGCCAGATCTTACCCCGAACGTGCACTTCGCGGGGTTGAGTCGAATGTGGTGTCGCCGCAACCGCTCGAAGGTCTCCCGCAGGTCGGCGATGTGGTCCTCCGGTTGTCTTGACTTGACAAGCATGTCGTCGACGTAGACTTCCAGGTTCCTCCCGATCTGGGAGCTAAAAACCTTGTTGACCATTCTCTGGTAGGTGGCCCCTGCGTTCTTCAAGCCAAATGGCATCTTCTTGTAGCAGTAAGTTCCCCGGTCCGTCGTGAAGGCTGTCATTTCTTCGTCCCGGGGGTCCATCTGGACTTGATTGTACCCTGAGTAGGCGTCCATGAAGCTAAGCATCTCGTACCCCGAGGCGTTGTCCACCAGGTGGTCAAAGCGCGGCAGGGGGTAGCTGTCCTTGGGACAGGCCTTGTTGAGGTCACTGAAGTCCACGCACATTCGTCACTTCCCGTTGGGTTTCCTGACCATCACCACGTTCGACAGCCACTCCGGGTACCAGACCTCTCGTATGAAGCCGGCGTCGAGGAGACGCTCCACCTCCTCGGAGGCCGCCTTCATCTTCTCGCCGCCCAGGTTCCGCTTCTTCTGCCTGACCGGCTTGAAGTTGGGGTCGGCGTTGATCTGGTGGACGATCACCTGGGGATCTACGCCGGGCATGTCCTCCGGTGACCAAGCAAAGATGTCTAGGTTCGCCTCCAGGCACTCGACCAGTTGGTCCCTCAGGTCGTGGCTTAGCCCTCTCCCGATCGAGACGAACCGGCCCTCGACGTCCGTGACCGGGATCTGCTCTTGCTCCTCCGCAGGGGTGGGTCTCGGCCCGCCCCTTAAGTCGAGCGCAGCCATCCGGTCGACTAGGCGATCTTCAGGACCTTCCTCCGCCAGTTGATAGCAGGTAGTCGGGTTCCCCATGTCGCCTTCGACTTGCCCCATCCCCCTGGGCGTTCGGAACTTGATAGTCTGATGGAGAGTCAAGACAACCGCGTCGATGGCGTTGAGAAGGGGTCGGCCGATGATCCCGTTGTACTCCGACCCAATCCCCAATACGATGAATTCTACCGCCAGGGTCACCGAGTCGGGTGGGCCTCCAAGTGTTACTGGGAGATGGATTGTGCCGATGATGGGTGTGGAATGACCCGTGAATCCCACCACGGGACCCGAGCGAGGTCGCAAGTCTTCCCTCTACCGCCCCATCTTCTCCAGGGTTGACATGAAGAGGACGTCGCAGGAGCTGCCGGTGTCGACGAGCAGTCGACGTACCATGGTTGTGTCGATGACCACCGACACCACCAAAGCTACGTCCGAGCTGCGGGCCGTTACAGACGTGCTCGGCCCCCCGACCGGCAGGGTCGGCGAGGGTCTCCCGGTCCTCTCCTCACGATCCTCCTCGCGCTGGGCCCGGGCCCACTCTTGCCAACGATGGCGAGCCCTGTCGCTCCGCGTCTGAGCCTTGCTCTCCTTTCGACGAGACGGGTGAAGCCGTGTCATTACAGGTGTGGTTTGTTTCTTCGTGGGACAGTTCATTCCCACAGACGGCGCCAGATGTTTCAGAGTGTTTTCTCACTACAAAAGCGTTGACCGTGGATTGCCCGGTCAACGTGGTCAAGGGGCCGACTTGGGTCCCTCGGGTGCGTCGAGCCCGTGCAGGCGCGGCGCAAATTGAAGCTGTGGATGACGTGGAGCACTTCGGCTGGGCCGGGTCTGGGTCCTCGTCCACTGGGGGGGCGAGGGGAAGCCTCGGCCTGGTGTGAGGCGCTCGGCCTCGGTCGGTCGAGTGACGAGAGATGGCCTTGGGGCCTCGTGAGCGGAGGGGAAGCCTCGGCTCGGACGGTCGTGCTCGGCCTCGGTCGGTCGGTCGACGAGGAGTAGCCTCGGTCATCTCGCTTGATGCGTGGCCGGCGAGGGGCGGAGGGGAAGCCTCGGCCCGTGGATCTGATGTCCTCCTGCGTAGACGAGAACACTCGTCAGGGGGGCCAGACCTTGGTTCCGGCCAAATCCCCTCCGATGCCTAAGTCAGTCGGTGATCTGAAAGAGGAGGCTCGGCGGTGACGGTTCGACTCGAGAGGAGATCGTAACGGCGTCTACCGGCGCGAGCGGTGGAGGAAGGAGATGAAATGGCGGAACTCGGTCGTTGATGGAGTACCTTAGGTTTTAGATACCTGAGATGCGGTCCTTTGCCATGTCGTCTTCCTAGCCCTTTTATTGACCTCCCGTCGTGACTGCCCATGACTCACGTCCCTTGTCCGCCCCCAATCGTGCCCCCTCAATCCGCCCCCTCGTCGCTTCCTGCGCCATCCCTGCACTTCCCCATAACGACCATTAAATGGTAACAGATCTGGGGGAGTGGTTATCGCAGGAGTGGGCGAGTGACCAGCGCGTTATCGGGGCCGGGTCGGATCGACATTCGGGGGGTCCTCTATAGGGCCTTGTCGAGTGGGCCTGAGTGCGCAGATGGGCTTTTGATCGGCAGTCGGGTTTCTGGGCTCGTGTCTTTCGGGCTTCGGCCAAATAGGCGTAACAAGGTTATTTCTTTCTCTCTTTCTCCATTCTCTCTTTTGAATTCAATTTATTTTATGTTGTTGATTGATCTATTAATTTTTTTCTTTTATCTAATTTCGTTGGAATTTAATGCCTGTGGTTTTAATGTCGTAATAGATTTTGAGGTTCACTATTGTTTGGCGTTAGGGTTTGATTCATTTGATATACGTTTGTCATTTATCACGGTAAGTTCTAATCGGAAGAAATGATCGGACCTGTAATCACAAATGTGGTACTTTGTTCTCTGTTTTTTTTCTTTATTGACATTATTTTTGTGGTTTAAATTGATCTTTTAATTTGTATTTCTAATGCATGAGAGATTTTGGGGTTTTTTTTGATTGTTTTGCCGTTAAGATTTTTTTGTTTCTAAGTTTGTGATGGTTTTTGAGTGATTCCGTTCACGATTTCTTATAATTGAAAGAGTCCTGATTCGAGATAGATATTGAATTGTTGAAATTAAGGTGATATTGTGTGAGGGCATGTCACATCATTGTAATTTCTGGATTGTAGTGAAAATCAGTAGAACTACTAGCTTTTTGGCTATATGAACAGCTTTTAAAGTGCTAATTGAATATTTCTGATAATTTTGCTCCACTTGGAAAATTTTATTACAAATGTGGCAAATCATCTTACTGATCCATATTTTATTTTTTCTGTAGAATTTTGGGGTGGAATTGAGGCATTAGATGGGGCGCCAATTTTATTTGTGAACCTTCCTGATTTTGTAATGTATATAGCCAGTTGGTGGAAATTTCAGAACTTTGTTAAACATGTTTTTGTCCCTGCATGGGAAGCCTTAAAACTTAATGTTCCTTAAGTCACTGAAACATGTTCGTATCTTGGTCAAATTGAAGTACTTAATTTTTTGAATATAATTGTTGGTGTTATAATACGCTTTAGTCACAGTGTTCCTAATGAAAATTTTGTGGAAACCATTGTGTGGAAATTCAAGTGAAATTAACGTTTACATCTCAACAAAGAAACCATCATGTATGTAACACCAAGTCAATTTGACTTCTTTTCCCCTGGAAATATTCAATTGCTGCTAGAGTTACTTATATTAGCTGAAGGACTTGAGCAACTTCATCCATTTTCCTATGTTACCAACTTAAAGAAATTTATGTATTGTTTGACTTCAAATATTAAGATGCCATAATTTCAGACTTATTTTAGGACATGAGCAGAAGGTGGAATTTTAGCAATAATGGAGTTTCTGGATAAAAGCAATGACAACCTGAGACTGAGCTCTACCTTAAATCGCTCAGCAAGTCCGAGGCTTCTCTTGGTCGCTCTTCAGGTAAGCATTTTTCTGTGGCGTGAAATTTTGATCTAGGTTCTCTTTAGTATAGCTTATCATCATTTTTGAGAATTAGGTCCTTTTTGGAGCAAAACACAAAAAATGAAGAAGCAATCTCAATTATACTATTTTTGGTGGGAGCAATGTTTTTGGCACCTCAGACTGCCAGGTCTCACACACATTTCCACCCTTCTCTCGCTCTGAATTTATGTTAACTTTTTACGATTTGTGGCAACGTCAATTATTAGTTTTATGCTTTTTGATAAAGTGGTTATCTGACAAAACTGAAAATGAAATAAAAATGACATCCATGGGTACAGCTGAAAGAAATTGGGAAACTAGGTTCGTTGTTCATTTGTCTATCATATTTAGCACATGATTCATGGGTGCCCTCTGTCCACACATTGTGTCCATTGAAAGTCTCTTTTGTTTACCTCGGAACATATTGCTCGATTATATAAGTTTACAAAATACTTTTCTCCATAACTTTTCTAAAGAAGGTAGTAAATATGTTTCAATGTGTCTAGCACATGGTTTACTTGGACAATATTAGTCATTTCTACACTTACACATGGATGTGAGAAAGTTTTTAATATCCAATGTTCTACATGGCAGATATTGGGTGCATATAGGGCAGGGGATGATATGTTGCCTAGCAGATCTTGGGCAACATGTTGAGGCATTTGATTAAATGACAAACACCACAGTCGATGAAAAATATGCATATATTATGTTATCAATGTGTTCTATAATTAAATCATAATTGTTGTTTATCAATAGAACTGGAAAATGTAAAAGTATATATGTGCTAGATGAAGACCACTTTATATCATAGAACTAATAACAAACAATACGAAGGACACATTATTATGTATTGTAACTTATATATATTAAAGTTACAAGGTTGGTTCCTTTGATCGGTGATTTTTTCTCTAATTTATGCATCCTCAGTATGCCGCGTAAAAACTACTAGATATCACAAGCAAGCTCATTTGAGCATCCAGTCCTACCATCAGAATTCATCTTGATGAAGCCAGCTTATGGCCAATAATTTTTCGTCCAGCAAGGTTGTATTTGAACAAGTTTAATTTTGGGATTGGTTTGGTTGAGGGCTCATATATAAAATGTCAAATTGTTACCGGGATTGGTTAAAAATTGTGACTTCTTATGTGGCGTTAACAGGATTCGAAAGATGTGATCATGAAGGGATTTGGGGTTTCAGGGTGTGAAGGTGTTTCGAAAGATATCGAAATGGCTTTGGGAAATTATCAGGCTCCAAACAGGGAAAAATCCCTTCTTTCCGCGTACGAGGGAAAAATTATCAGGCACGGATAAGATTTTCTTTGTTTTTAAATTCCCAGGCACGGATCAAATTAAAGAGATTTGAGAGTAACTTCTTTTAAATTCCCTTCTTTTAAATTATCAGGCTTTGGGAAATTATTGCTGAAATGGCTCCCAGATTAAACCCTCAACCCCTGCGAGGTTACAATTATTACTGACTTGATAATTATTACTGAAATTATTACTGAAATGGATTTGGGGTTCCAGTACTTGATAAGGATTCGAAAATTTTTACTTCTTTTTAACCCTTAACCCCGCTAATTTTACTTCATTTCCCGATAATTTTCAATAAGATTTTAACCATAATCCACTTTTGCGCCATTACCCAGATTTGTGAGATGTGGTCATGAAGGGAATGAAGTTCCAGGGTGTGAAGGTGTCAGGATTCGATGTGAGGGATGCATTGGTGGGACGGTGGTGTACGAGCTTGATATCCAGTTCAATAAGAAGGTTGTGCCGATTAAGCTTTTGGATGATGTGAGTCGATGAGATTTCATGGATTTGCCAATATTTAGGGTTGATCATGAAGATGAGAAGTCTCTGGCGGAGGAGGTTGAAGAATGATCATAAGGTTTCATCGGTCTTGCTGCCATTTCAGCTTGCTGGACCAATTGAGCTCTGGATTCAAGATGGGGATGATACGAGGCTTTCTTTACGGGCAATAATTTCTTCTGTTTTTTTGCCTTTCTTTAATTTATATTCAAATTTAAATCCAAAATTAGGATTGCAATTTATATAATTGTATGTGTATGCCTCTGTGCCAATTTGTGATTCAGCAAAAAAAATAATTCATGTAAATGGATTTGAATGATATGTCTTTAATTTGAAAACTTTTGCATTTAATTGGTCATTTTTGTCATAGCACTAGACCCAAAAAAAACCCAATCACCTTCCTATTGAAAATGGTTTCTCTTCTTTCCCCCAAACTTGAAGATCTCAAAGAGAATCTCTTAGTTTCAACAAAATAGTCACAAGTGGATGATACATAGTTGAGCCAACAGATTAATGACTAATGGCTACTGTAAGTGAGACCTCTTAATAAATTGCAATATTACAAACCTTCCACTTGCTCAGTGATAACTAGAGGGACGACAATCAAGGGTTTTATTAGGCTAACAATTTATCCTTTGATTTGTATTTCCTTACGTGCATATTCATCTATGCAACAAATGATACAACTGATCATGAAATATGTTAAACTGTTCTTTCCCAATTGTTCTTAAAGCTCCAATATAAAACTGTGATTTGATCTATTGTATAAGATATAGTAGGACAATTTCTGTAGCATAAATCTTAAGACACTCCTCAACCGTCATATCCAATATAAAACTGTGATTTGATCTATTGTATAAGATATAGTAGGACAATTTCTGTAGCGTAAATCTTAAGACACTCCTCAACCGTCATATAGAAAACTTGCTCTGATCATACGAATGATGCCACCCACTTATGCAAGATATCAATATTCCAACAATTTAGTGCTGCGAACCAAACAAGCTATAAAAAATTGATGGCTCTAAACTCAAGCGAATACACAAGAAGGGACAGAATGTTAGTGTATGCCTGTCAGGTTAATTTTAAAATATATCAGGGTTTTTTTTACAACTTGAGCACAATGCAGGATGCAATTTCAGTGTATGGCCATCAGGTGGGTGCTATAGAATCATTATAACTAACAATTAACGAACTCCAGTAACATATGAAAACCATATAATCTAAAAATAGACCATAGCATTACTAAGTTCATAAGAATGGCAGATGCCGAAGATACCTGTTTAAAAGCAGGACCATACTCAGGACCTTACTCAGACTGAAAGTTCAGTTTTTTCAGAAGCGGCACCACATCTGGATTGTGTGGATACTCTATATGTGGAGTTTTGACCCTATTTAGAGGTATATATGTAACACGTTCACCATTCTCTTGAGTAAGGCTCCAGATTATCTGGGTTGATATCTCATCTGTTTCAACCACCACGTGAAATAGGCTGTCGAGGGAAAAAAATAAATTATAGATGAAATACGCCACAAGTAGCGATTCACACATATGTTCTATGAAATCTTATAAATAGTCATAACAATGAGAAATGCCATAATAATCAAATACTGTCAACCTATTTCTGGAGGGAACTTCAACTGCAGTGAAAAACTTCTCATCATAGTCCCCAATATATGGCCAAAAACTCCCCTAATATCCTTGCCTTTAATAATCATGTTGACAGAATTCAGTCCTCTGCAGGTATCCTGAAAGAAGAGACAAAATGCATATAATAACTTGACCAATACATATGTTGATGAAAAAACAGAAACACATCCTTAAACAAAAAAATAGACCGGGAAAGGAAAACTATATACTTAATTCATGATGTTAAATTCATGAAGAAGGTTAATAATAATGGAGCTTTTAAATTTTTGCAACGGTTTTCTTTTACACTTTCAGCTAAGGTTAATAATAATAGAACGTTAAGGGTAAAAATGAATTATCTCCAGGATGTGCAACGAGCCATCTTGAGAAGGCTGATCGTGAAAGCTTCTAACAATGGTTCCATTTTGGGGTTGAAGAAGCTCATGAAGAAGAAGATGATGCTTAATGGGGTTTTCCTTTTTTTCCCCTTCTTTATTCAGATATGATGAACATGGATTTTATGTCGCCAATTGGCAGCATACTCTACTATTATCAAGATTTCAAATTTTTATCCCTATATAAATCCATATCGTCTTCTTTGATATACCACTCACCAGATATCCTCAGGTTGAACTACGATTAGATTGTTTAAAGAACTCTTTTTTGTGTAGTTGTTGAAACTAAAATGTTGGTTTAACTTTGTGATGTTGGCCTTAACCACTCACTAATTAATTTTGCAGATACAGAATTAGCCAGAGCGATGCTCATGATCATACTGGTGGAGGGATCCATCATGAACTCTGGACCCCAAGCATGATGACACTACTGTGATAGGAGAACTTTTTGATACTAAAACATCTAGGTTGAACACAGACAAATATTTGAGCAACCACAAATAAAACACCTAAAACTAAATTCTCTGGGATATTAAATTTTTGGCGGGAAATGGATCTGGAAGGAATTAAAATTTTGAGATGAATTAAATTTTTTGGGATAAACTATATAAAAATTATTCTGCTTTAATTATTGTTGTTCGTTTAAAATTAGCAGATCCAAGATTTTGAGGGGAGAATTTTCTAGATGAACTTGAAACTAAATTTTGGGAGGAATAAAATTTTTGAGTGAACTAAATAACAATTATTATGTTTTAATTATGGTTGTTCGTTTAAAATTAGATCCTGTTAGAAGAGGATTAACCATGGCAAATAGCCATGGTACTATATTTATAAAACTCTCATGTTGAGGTGGGAGTCCAAGGGCCTCCCCACTAACTTAGTGGGGAGTAATGGAGAGTGATGAGGGGAGGGAGGCCAAAGGCCTCCGTCAACTCACAACACTCCCCCTCATCTCTCCATTACCTTGGGTTAAGCATATGAATACTTCAGGATTCAGTATGCCAATGTGGTGGATACTTCTGGATCCAGAGCCACTATAGTTGCCTCGTTAAAACCTTAGCTGTGGAAAACACAGTGGGAAAAACCAACAGCTTAAGGGAAAAGAGTACAACTATCGAGGGACTCCCCCTGATATGTACAAGCTTCAGGCTTGCAGATCTCCTATGTATCTATACAATCATCTCCTATTCGTTTATACATCCATCATGTTCTGAAAGAAAATACAATTATCACTCATCTACACAAGTTTCACTCATCTAGCGGCTATTGGAAGGCAGCGTCACTCTGGAGTGTAATGCTCTTCGAAGTTGGTAGATGACTCCACTAAAGTATTCTTTGAATCAGTCTTCAGTGTGTCTGCAAGGTGCTGCTAGACCTGGCTGAGCGTTTTCAATACTTGCTTCTTGGATGATGAGCTTCTCAGAAGATGTAGACATTGGATGATGATGTGTATATATTTAGGAGGTGGCTGGCCTATTGTGTTTCAGTCATCGTGATGATCTTTAAACCTGCATATGCAATATATATTCCTTGACCTTTGGATGTTGCGTAAAAGCAGCTTATCCTTGGTCTAGTGTTGCTCTCCAGGACAACACTGTATCTGGTTAACAACTTTACTGGAGACGTTCTATCAAAGATACGTGCAGTTGGCCAGATAATACACTAGAGCTAGGCTCTTCGGGACCTAGGATGTCCTCCCCCTCTTTCAGCTACTGAAAGGTGTCATGAATAAGTATCCATTTTTAATAGGTTGCAAAAGGACATCATTCTTCATAAACTCCAGGTGTATGAAGAATATGAAAGGGTTCCACCACGAAGGTGTTTAATATGTAAGTCGAGACATCTTCGGCATGATTAATAATAGTTCATCTTCAGGATGATTAATGTCATCTTCAGGATGATAGTTCATCTCCAGGATGATAGTTCATCTTCAGGATGATTAATGTCATCTTCAGGATGATGATTCATCTCCAGGATGATGGTTCATCTCCAGGATGATAGTTCATCTTCAGGATGATTAATGTCATCTTCAGGATGATAGTTCATCTTCAGGATGATTATTGCCATCTTCAGGATGATTAATGTCATCGTCAGGATGATCGTTATACCTAGGTTTTTCATTTCCAAGGTACGCTTTAAAGCTATCTAAAATCTTAATGGTCTCTGCTGGAGATCCTATTAGCTTTAAGTCGACCATATGTAAGGCAAATATAACAAATCATGTCAACGATCTTTCGAAAAAGATACAATGGCAGAATATTGCTTAAGATCAACTAATGATCTTTGTAGCCATTATGGAGAAGACGTTTCTACGTTTCTCTTTCATCTCTGGGGGTAGAGTATACCCTTCTGGAAGTTTTATATAGATCTCTATATCTATATTGCCGTATATATATGCAGTCACAACGTCCATGAGCTGCATGTATTGGCTTTTACAGAGAAATGTAGGCTTAGTAGGAAAATGATCACATTTCCTTCATTTCAATTTCTTTATGAAATTCGAATTATATTCCACAGGTTTTTACACATTCAGGTGTATGAACTACTGGTCCAAAGACTTTGCTTTTCAAGAGTGAGTCCAGCTCTACTCTTATTGCATCGTCCCACTTTGGCCATTCTATGCGTTTACGCTATAGAAAAGTGGGTAGACATCATCGTCGTATTCAGCGACGTGAATGGCAATAGCGAAAGCAAAACCGTCGTCGACGACTGTGCTATATCTGTCCAGTACCTCTCCAGTACGTACGTAATATAATGATGTTTCTCCTGTTGTTTCCTCTGCAGGGGAAATTAGGAGGGGAGAGGTTGCTGGTCTGAGCTCAGCATCCGGTGGTTGGATCATTTTTATATATCCAGGAATTTTCCTATTATGAGGAAATTTTTATTTTGAACCTGGCCGGCGTCCTCTTTTCAAATGAGGTACAGCCAATTCTGCTGTCGGTGGATTGCATCCATCTTTGGGAATGTCAATCCTAGCTGGCGTGTTGGCAGCAGGGACGTGTGAACGAACAATCTTCTGGTTGTCCGCAATTTTATCCGTCAATTGATGTACTTTAGTCTGAATGTGAAGGATCTTCTGGATCTCAACGTCACACAGAAAAAGTATGCGGATCATAACGAGATGAGGACTTATGTGTCACATGATATGGTCTCAGAAGCTTCAGGCTTCTTTAGACTGCGTGCCT